>CM073768.1:21682382-21925138 GCA_037158775.1 Hetaerina titia
CTCTGTCTCACCCCTGATTTTTTCCATGAATTCACCAATGCATTCAAGCAACTTATTTTTATTACATATTGTAATGCTGTGAATTTTAAAATAGTATATGTATTGCTCATTCTAATGAAATCTACTTTCATTTATGTGTATCTCTGAATAATATCCTTATAGGAGAAATAAATCATTAAATGAATAGGAGTGACATGTGATGTCATGGGCCTTCTTTGAGGATGTCTTACTGATTAGGGGTGTATCAGGGGCTATGGGTTGAAATACCAATGCACACTAAATGCTATCTATAAATCTAGTCCTAATTCAATGCAGCCCAGGCTGTATTGAATTAGGACTAGATGTTGACATTCGGTAAAATGATTGAATTGACATCTGATATTAGTGGTCATTTCCCCAATGTCAGGCAAATGCTGGTTGTCCATATCACACCAACTTATGAAAACAATCCTGGCATAATATTGGTGCATGACATTTCTCTATCAGTCATTGGTTTTGGGTCATAGATAATTCTGTAAGAAAGATGAACAAACTGGAGGAAAACCCTAATTCAAAACAAATTCCTAAATTATGAATGCTCTAACTGAATAAAAAAGGGAAATTCAGATTTCAAGTTGTCTTAAATTGAACCTGGGTCATCAAAATAGACACATCTGCTACAACACTTTGAGTAGATTTTTAGTTCCACCTTTGAATCTATGTTGCTGTTGATTGCCTTGTCTGCAGTGCTTTCAAGCCTGATAAGGGATCTACCTTATTCTAACCCAATGATGATTTGCTCCTTGGACTTGAAAATTTTAAGTTATTGTTATTAACTATTGTATCAAATTATTATTACCTCAGGTTTAATTGGTTGTGGATTTTATTTGGTCTTTCTATTAAATAAAAAAATGCCATAATGTTCATATATTAATGACTTACGAATGTTTTCCAACATGATGGGGGTTTTTATTAAAATATTTGGAATTTCAATATTCATGATTTATCAAATGTCATTAAGTAAGTAAGATAGTGCAGCTGTGTGGTAATGAAGTGGGTACTATGCCAATAACAAGCTTCTAGGTTCAAATTAAGGCTATGACTTTAGGCAACCCTCTCTAAAATGCAAGAATTTTAACATTCTAAATACCATGAGAAACTGATTGGTGTCACATCAATGGCAGCATCAAGTGGTAACCATCCTGCCTGCTCTGTTGTGCAAATTTCATATGCCTTAGGGCTCATCATTGTTTCAGGGTGTTCTCTAACCACATGCATATGAATAAAATGTCATTAAATATTTCAGAATGTTTCACTCATATCGATGCCACCTGAGAAACGCTTCCCAACAGTTGAGGATGTGCTAGCTGATGGGTTATCTCTCCGAGGGGGTGCATGTGAACACAACAACTGGTTCACATGCCTTTTACTGAGAGCTTTAGGGTATGATGCTTACACCATAGCTGCCATATACTGTAGTGAGATTGAAATGGAGGACATGCATATGATGTTGATTGTGAAAGGAGTGGAAGACCCAGATGATCCACTTCAGGCTGATCCACTTTTCCTCGTTGATGCAGCATCAGGCTTTCCCCTACCCCATCCTGTACCTTTACACAGACTACCTGTTACCTTTCCGGAAACTGCTGGCCTAGAACTTAGCTTTGCAAAATATGGGAATATGATTTATAGATTGCAGCACAGCAGGAATCCTAATCCAAATGAGGTATGAAGTTTAGGATAACAAGGTATCCCATTTTATAATGACACTTTTGAATTGAGTCATAAAATTTTGTTAGTTGATGACAGATACATATTGGATAAAAAATTAGAATTATTATATAAAGAGGTCAGATGATTCATTTTTAGTATGAAGGAACTACTTAATGTGTACTACCATGAAAAGATATTCATTCTTTTTAAAATGATAATGAAACTGCAATGAAACAAAATAAATTCTTAGGTAAATTTTTTATCAAATGAGTTAGCGATTCATCTATGAATTTAAAGGCTAATTGTTTGTTGATTGATGAATGAATTTTTGAGACCAACTATGGAAATTTCACACTTCTTGATTGATTAAGAAAGAATATGTAAAAGTACAAGGCCTATCCCAAAAGTAGTAGGACTTGGTTGATTAAAAAAAATTATTGCCAGAATTGATGCATTCACTCAAAAGTCTTTGAAGTAGCACCCTTGTGTGTCCACACACTGCTGCCAGGGGGTTTTCCACATCTTGTACCCCTTCTGGAAGGCGGCACCCAGAACTAAGCTCCCTCATCATGGCCTGTAGTAATGCTTTCACCAAGCCATGGTAATGTTGTTAGCATGGATTTGAGACAGGTGAAGAGGAAGAAGTCTGGTGGGGCAACGTCAGGACTGTAGGGTGGCTGAGGCAGGGTTGCCTTGTTGTAGGAGCTCTTGGCAGATCTGCGTGTGGGTTTCCATTTGTTTGTCCAAGAGCACTTGTGGTGCCAACTTCACACACAACTTTCTCATGCCCATATTTCTAGTCAAAAGTCAATGCACATCTTTATTTTTAGGTATGCCAAGTTCACCATTTGAACACTAAATCTGCAATCCCTGTCCAACAAAACTTTCACTCTTGCAAGATATTTGTAACTTTTTGAGGTCAAAGGTCATCCTGAATGTTCAGCATTTTCAACATGTTCTCTACCCTCTCAAAACAACTTGTGCCTCTCAAAAACATCCAATCTAACCATGGCATTGTCACCATAAGTCTTTTTCTTGGTTTTGCCCAGTTTCAAGCACTGTCTCAATAATTGGTTCATGACTGATTATAATGAAGTCACATTATAGAGGTTATGCTAACAAATGATCAGCACTCTGCAAAGGCTGGGAGTCAACTACCATCAGCCTCCAGCCTTTCCTGAGACTCACCTCCCTTGAACCCAGCCAGAGAAACTGCCACCCATCCGGCCATCTATCCAGGAAAAAATAAGTCATACTAATTTTGGGACAGACCTTGTACTATGAAAAATTATCGTAAATTGGCATGAAAGGGGAAATAATTTTATGTGATCATATTCCAGAGTAAATAATTGCTTTGTATGCACCATAAGTAGTAAAATAGAGAGTGGGTACTACATAGAGGTAACTGCATTGTAAAATCATGGTGAACAATATATGCACTTGTATATGTTGTTTTTCTTTCTGCTAAAAGTAGTTGGATCAGTATTGAATGATAATACCAGGATCCAAAATTTTACATACTATTTTGTTTGAGACTATTGTGTTTCCATCCACTGCTAATATCATGCACACGGACTTTTATTTTGCCAAAAAGGCATGCCATGATTTACATTGTTTATCAGTGTTTTTAAATACCAAACTACATACCCTTGTTCTATTATAACAGGATATTGTTATATAAATATGTTATACACCTGTGAATTTGTGTTTCTCATTACCAGACACATCCCATTCTGGATGGTTGGAAAGTAATAATGAAGTTCAATACCAACCCAAGGAATCCAGAATCTTTAAAGGAAGGAATGAACAAATCTTTCCTTGCTGACCCACCACTAGACTTCTTGAAGACATTGAGGTTATTTCGATGGCCACAAGGCAAAGACTGGGCTGTTGCTTTCCATATTAATAGCCTAATATTTTTTGGTGAAAACTTTCCAGTATCCCAGTGTTCAACTGATAATAAAATGTAAGCAGTACCTAATTTCCTAAACTAGTACCTAATTCTATTTTATAAATTTGTATGTGACAGAATAATAATTCCGTCAATCAGAGCCACCACTAGGGCTTGCGTCATCCAAGCATCAACATGGGTTCTGGTCCCCCCTGATAGAAATTGCATACGTTTTTGTATTATGGAAAATTTGACAAATATACCAAGCAACATTTGGTACCCAAAATTAATTTCATCTTAGTTCTTTTCCCTGGGCCAGGGAACACATCCTCTAGTTGTTGCTCTGCCTTCAATTATATTTATCATTACAATTAGGTACCTATAGCCTGATCTTAAATATTAGTTGTATATATAAATCTAATTTTGGATTAAGACTTATCAATGTAATTTAATGAAACGAATTGGCATGGACATTTCCAGCTAGTTTCAGACATTTCCAGCAGATCATTTATATGTAGATGAGAGGATGGTGTTTCATAGCTGCCTGAAAAAATTAATTATCTTAAAAAAGTGTCTGGCCTAGGAATTAAGACACTTAAGAATGAATTACACTGTCTCTCATAGTAGGGGTATGCAGAAGTTTTTGAGGAGCACAGTACAGAAAGTTTGATGAAGAGGGAAATTATAAAGAAAATTCCTGCTTAAAACAAAATCTTTGTTTGGTCTTAGCTATACAAATTTACAATAATGACCAGCAAAATCGACTAAGTTCAAACATTGAGATAAACTTTCCATTGAGCCTAAGAAGCTGCATCTCCAAATTTTGCGATGATCTCATCTATACAATTGAATAATTCTAGATGAATTTGTATTTGGTGTGTGTCATACCTCTTCCCCTGCCCCCCCCTCTACAGCTCTCTGAAATAAACTATTCTTGGCATTGTACAAATGTAGCTGTTTTTAGAGAGACAACCAACACCTAAGGTCATTTGCATGATTAGGACTGGAAAGGAAAAAGGGTAAAGAGAAACTTGCATCAGCATTAGCTTACTCTTAACGCAAGGCACCAAGGGGTGTGCAGCTTAACATCCTAAACGATGGACTGTGTACTCACCCAAGTGCTCTCCACAAAGCACCTCAAGTATGGGTTGGGATACCACTGAAAACTATTAGTGGTAGCCTAAGGGATTTGAACCTGGGCCATCTGGGGGGGGGGAAACCGGCATGTTAGCCACTGCATCATCTTGATCCCCATTATATAAATAGGATGTATTTATGTGTGAACTTGGATGCTCCATGCCAATGAAGCAAAATATTCACAATGGTGCTGAAGAAATATCTTCAGAAAAATCAATTAACAAGAAACATTTTTGTAAAGTAAAAAATATATCTTTATTTCAATTGATATAGGCATATATAGTCTAGATTATGTGCCTCAGCTAGAGTATTCACTATATGCAAGTTGTTTTGTAGTGTGAACACATATCTTTGGTTCTCCACACCCATCTCCAGCTCAGCAAGTGGTAATACAGGATTTTCCCTGACTTCTCTAGGTAGACCCATGCCACCAGTGGCTCTGAATGACAGTTATCACCCTTGAGTTCAACTTGAAATACTTGCTTTAGGCCAAAATGCTTAGTAGAGGATATACATCCTCTATGAAAGAATTATTCATCTGTTTGATCTCCACAGCCTTTTAATGTGTCGAGTGCAATAATGCCTTATCAACAATCAAAAATCCAGCAGGTCCGGCAGCCCAAACAAAACCTCATCCTTGAGTCAGAGTCTTAGTTAAAATTCACAACTTATTTAATCATTATTTAATGCTTTTTCTTTAGTCCCCATTTATAGTAGACTTCCTACTTGGCATATTGCACTTCTACTGTACTTATATGCTGACATGCACTTGATAAGTGTACATGCAGGGAAATTGGTTACCACTAAATGAAGGAGACCAACTCAAATGCTCCATTTTAGCTGAATTTTATGCTAATATTTTTCCACTACTGTGAGTTACATAGGTAGGACTGTTTATTATCTCATACCTAGAAAAATGTATATTTAATACTTGTTTTGGAAAAGGCTTGAAAGAACTAACCTTTGAGAAACTAATGTAATGAATGAAATATCAGTTACTTACAAAATTCTGAAACTCTGCTGATGCAAGGCATGGCCCATTATCAGAGTATAACTTATGTGGAAGTTCATCCCTTACCAAAATCGACTGGATTTCGTACATTAATATACTGCCTTTATTGTTGTTTTGTTCAGTAATCTCAATAAAATTAGATAAGTAGTCCCCAACTAACGTAGCTCTAATTGTTAAGTTCAAATTTCTGCTCCCAAATCTGACAAGGCAATTCTGGAACTTCATGGCACAATAATGGATTATTTGTCTTATTGCTCTAAAATGTGGTGCAAGTTTCGCATGATTTCACAAAATCCTTCATATCCTTGTCTATATCAATTCATTACAAGCACTGTACTTCATCCTAGTTATACGAGGATGACCAACAAGCAGTTCTTTTAACATTTCAACAATAATGATGATTTAAAAAAATTTTAGTGACACTAATTTCATCTTTTAAATAAGAAATGGGTTCCAATTAACATTTAGAACACCCTGATACATTATCCAACCAGTTATTATTTTGTTTTTTACACTATTAACTAGCCATATTCACTGGTTTTTGTTTTTATCAATTCCCAGTTATTCTCAGTCATAAAAAAATATTGATTAGCATATTCACTTGGTGTTCAATTTCATTATCTAAATAAGACTGCTTGTCTACACTATGGTGTTTTAAGTGCCTTGATATTTTGTCTGCAATACAAAATATTTTATATGACTCACTTCTAATGTAAAAGGTTAGAGTTGATACGATTTCCTTGAGTGCCTTCCCAAATATTGAGAGAAATGGTTTGTGATCAATTTCTTTATTCATCCCACTTCTGAAGGTAATCTGCATAAACTTCTTGCACCCTAATAATATGCTTAGCATGTCTTTCTCAATTTAAGTCTTCCTTGTTTAGCTCTCAGTAAGTGTCCTTGGAGCATATGCTACAAGCCTAATCTTTTGAACCAATACTGCATCTAAAGCATACTTACATCCACAGATAAAGTAAAGGGCTCATTGGGACAATAGTAAGCCAAAACAGGGACTTTTTGAAAACTTATTTGCTAATTGCTCAAAACACCATTCAATGTGTTATTCCACTCATACATTTAATAATTTTCTAGTAATGCCCTCAGTGGTTTAATGACTTCTGAAATGTTTAGCATGATTTTGGAAACATAGCTCAACATTTCTAATATTATCTGTAGACTCATATTCTTAGGAAGTTTTTATGAATAGCCTTATTATTTCACTGTCAAATACCTATGCCTTCAGCATTAAAATTATTACCAAGTTAGGTCACTTCTGTTTAATTAAATTGACATTTATTTTTATTTAATTTGAACCTATTTTCCTTTGACCTTTCCATTGACAAGGCCACAGTTTTCTTTAATTTCTTTAAAGACTCAGCATAACAAAACACATCATCCTGGAATCTTACTACTCCCTCAATATTTTTAAAAATCTGTGACACAATAATGTATGCATATAAAATAATTCTTGGGTACAATTAAGACCGCAATGAAGATGATTAAATTTCCATTAACCAAAGGGACATGCCTAAAACCGGCACAGTCTGAAACTATGTTCATCCAATGGGACCATGTAGAATCCATGGGCTTGTAGTAAGCTTTGTAAAATAGTGGGTAATCCTAAGTTTGAAGGATATTTCCTCAAAAGTGAAAAATTGATTATTGGACTTTTTTATAGCATTATATAGAGGTCTTGGGTCTAAACAGATCCTTATTTTACCATTTTATCCATATACCATTATCAGCTGACTAACCTAATCTTTAGCTTTTATGCTATATTCTCTAAAAAACTGCATAAATTGAAAAACTCACTTTATATCTCTCCCAGTTTGATGAGAGTTTCTTTGCCACTCCATCACTGGAATATGTGCCAATATATTTCAAATTGATTAGAAGAGGTATTAAACTTGCATTCATCCACGATATTCTCATGATTTTCATAATGTAAAATGAGAACAATCTAATGAAATTTACCACTGCCACCATGTGATATCAAGTAAAGGCAGTCTTATGGAACACTGACAATGGCCCAAGGCTATGGAACAACCCATTTCATTTAGAACTCTTTGAAAAATCCTGAGAGATGCATAAATTACATTTGTGGTTAATGGCCAGAGTCCACCCCACCCATCTACATGTTATGCATTTGTTTCATAAAAATTATTTATTTGCAGTATACTATTTAAGGTAGGTTTTGGATGGACACAGATTATACAATGGTGCAACAATACATTTCTTTGTTTATTCCAGCAAAACACAACCTGACATTGAGCACTACAATGAAACCTTATTCGATTCAGCATGCCTCCTTCTTCTCTCCAATCTATGCCTATCATCTTGCCTCATAACTATGTTTCCTCATTGTACAAAACCACACCCCAGATCAAAGCTTTGACTAGCCATTTCATTACATCCTTACTCAATATCCTGCCATCAATTCCATCCTCTTTTTCAAACCTTCTTTGTTTGATGCAATTCTTCTTCTTATGTTCCCATTATTTGGACCATGTTGGTCCAGAACACTTCCGAGATAGGTGAAATATTTCACCTGCTCTAGTTTTTGAACTCCTATTTCGATATATGACTTAGCCATTCTCTTTCTTGAAAACCACACAACCTTCATTTTGTTTGCATTTATTCTCAGCCCATATCTATTGCACTGACTTTCCAATGCACTCAGAAGTATTTCCAAACCCTTGGCTGACTGGCAAACTAAAGCTTTATCATCAGTAAACTTAACTGATTTTATGAATTGCCCACTAACTTTCATTCCTACCTAAAGTTCTTCCCATGCCTCTTAAACTATTTTCTCCACAGATACATTGAACAGCACTGGTGATAATGGCCACCCCCGTATCACCCTTCTACAAAGCATTCCGACTCTCCTTCCTCTCTCCCATTCAGACTCTCCTTCCACTTACACCTGAACAGGTTGCATTTAAGTTACCTCTCCCTCCAATCTATTCCTACTTTCTGCAATACATTCATTAGTTCTTCCCAGTTTAACCTCAAATTCCTTCACAAAATCTTTCAAATAAACAAATACATCCTGATTATGCTTTATGTTCCTTTCTATTAGTGACCTAATTGCTGTTATGACATCATATGTCATAACAGTAATTCTCCCTTTTCCTTTTTGAACCCAAACTGATCATCCCCTAAATAATCATTTGCTCTGCTCTCCATCCTCTTGTTGATGATCCTGAGCTGTGGTCGAAATCATTTTTTTTGCTCTGTAGTGGCTGCCTTTCCCTTTTTGATTTGGGAACTAACACTGATCTGATGAAATTCTCTGGAAAAATTCCTTCCTTATAAATGCTATGAATAACCCATAAAAACACACCCTCCCGTGTTTTCCTAAATCCTTAATGGTTTTGTGGGAATGTTATCTACCATCATGGCTTTATTTGATTTTAATTCCTTTAATACCCTTTCTATCTTGCAATCACATATGCCTAGGCCTAAGCTATTCTTATTGACTTTCCATATCTAAGTTTGTTAGTCTAATGGCCCTCTATATAGTTACTCTATGCATTATTTCAGTCTCTTTAAGCTTTCCTGGTTCAATTAATAGTTTTGCTGACTTTTCTGTGATAGTATGAACAGATTTTACCTTCTTACTTTCCAATGGTGCTTCCACCATTCTACGCAGTTCACCTATTTCCCTCCTTAATAAATACTCCACATCATTACAATGCCTTTTCAATAATGCTTCTTTAACCCTAATGGTTTACCAGGAATTTTCCATAGTTATCTACAACTAATGTGGTCTTTAAGCCAGACTTTCATTATGATTAAAACCTGTCTCCTGCAAAACTCTATTGCCTTATCCCAGGGTCATTCATTTTTCTAAACTTTAGTCCCCTACCTCACTACCAGGTACATTGGCTGATGTAGGATTTTCTGGACATAGGAGGAAGAGTAACCCGACATCAGAATTTAGCCTGCTTGACACCAAGGTGTATACAATTTAACGTCCAAACCAGTGAATGGTGTTCTCTATTATTAGTGCACATAATATTGCAAAGTTTGCATTAAAGTGCAAACAAATAGCTACAGTACAAAAAAACAGACATTTCGTAGACATGTAAAATATTATGATAAATTTGATGGCCACCAAACACTATTTCAGGGACTAATTATTTCTAACTTATTTATTTTAATTACCTTTAGCTACCTAACTATTTCTTTTGTGACTAATTAAAAATTCAATAATTATG
Source organism: Hetaerina titia (assembly GCA_037158775.1). Lineage (NCBI taxonomy): Eukaryota > Metazoa > Arthropoda > Insecta > Odonata > Calopterygidae > Hetaerina > Hetaerina titia. The sequence goes on from CM073768.1 coordinate 21,692,335, forward strand.
TGCTCTTCATCGAGCTGCATTATGTTTCTGTTTTCTTATAGGGGGAAGTATAAAATATTGATAGAAGACTCTGATGTAGAGAGCAAAATCATGGAATATTTTCCTACAATTTGTCCAAAACAGCTGAAAGCATCATTAGCAAAAATTAAGGAATTAAGTGTACAAAATAATGTAGATTGTAATGAAACTGAACAATAATAAATATAAAAGTATATGTATATCTATGTGAACATGAGATCAAACTAATTAAGAAAATGTGTTAGTAAATATTTATTAAAATGAAAAAAAATTGTGGAAAAATTCTAAACATATTATAATTGCAATTGCAAAGATAATCTTTTGAAGAAAGTTATCAGCACCAACTTTTTAGACTTTATAAATGAAACCTTAAACTGGAACAAACATATTAGGTTCTTATGTGGTAAACTTTCCACAATATCATATGACCTAAGAAACCTAGCAAAGGTTGTAGATCAAGCAGTGTCAAAAATAGCCCACTTTGGTAATGTCCAATCTCGAGTGTGTTATGAAATTATCCTTTGGGGTTCTGCTATGGGTGTTAACTAAGTATTCATCATGCAAAAAAGAGTTATTAGATATATGGTCACATTCCAAAAGGAGAATCATGAAGAACTTATTTTATTAATCTTGAAATCTTACGTGTAACATATGTGTACATATATCATACATTTGTGTAAGTACCATTGTAAAATAACAAGATGAAAGAATAATGAATATATAAATACAGGCAGTGAAGGTGCCAGCCAATAAAAGAAGTGCAAGTGTAAGCTATTAGTATTAGCTGTTACCAACCTTTCCTGCTTGAATAAATTGATCTATAGATCATTTTGTGGAATTCAGGGGCCATTGAATAGAAGGAAGTATGTATTCTATTAAGGTGATGAAAATGGTACAATGAGGAGGGTGTATGAAATAATATCCCAAACTTGTTTGAACCCATTACCTTTGATAGTGAGCTTTTCAACAGATATTGATAGATGGGTATTTTTACTAATGTAATAATTTTTTGTTCATCATAAGATATTATCAGGTAGTTACTTCACAGGGTGAAGATAGAGAGAAAGGTACTTTAGGATTCAGACTGGTCAATTATGATGCCCTTCTGCAACTTCAAAAGCACCCTCTGCGTATAAAAGAAAATTTTATCATTATATTACACCTTGTACACTCAACTGATGAATCCTTATGCATTGAACCACTTCTCTGTAATAATGGATGTTTTTCTGCAGTTAATTCAATCCAATGTTGTGCTAGAGTTATACAAAAGAAAAGCAAAGGTAATGGAAGTTGGAAGGAGGAATGTAAGATCTATGTGAAAGTAGAATTGGAGCAGGCAAAATGGTACAAGCATTTAGGTAGATCAATAAGCAAGAAAGAGTCATAGAAATGATAACAGGATAGGGATTGAAATGAAAGAAACTATGAGTACGGCAAGAGGTAGAGCCATAGAAGCTAGGAGCTATAGTAACAGGGAATTTTCACAAAAAAAGAGGATGTTAAAGTGTTTTGTTTGGAGGATTATTCTAAATGGGTATGACATTTGGAGATGAGTATAACAGAAGTGAGAGGATGGAAAGTTAGTAGAAATGAATTAAGAGATATTTGATATCAAATGTCCAAACAAAGTATAAGATGAGGTGTTAACAAGAGTGAAACAACTGCTAAAACACACACAAGACCAGAAAATAAATTGGGTAAGAGGAACAGATAAGAAAGTTTCTGTAAACCAATGATTTGGAAGGTATTTAAGTATAAAAAGCTAGGTCATGACCGAGCTAAGGAAATCAATGATAAATGAATGGCAGAGTAAAGGAGATATTTATTTTTATATGAAGTGGAGAGCAGACTCTGGAAACTGAATGAAGACACTATAAACAGGAAGTACTTATGAGGGATAATGATCTTTTTCCATAAAATGCAATAGATGTATCCCATTTTATGGTGTAAAGGTAGTGTGTGGAAGTGTCATCCAGATTTTAACCTAAACCCTCTACGTGGTATCCGAATGCTATATCCACTGTTTGAATTCATCATTTTGAACAAAAGAAGTGAAAATATAAAACAGGATTGCACCTTTGTACATCCATCCATCTTTATTCCTCCAACTGGCTAAAAGAGATTTTTGTTCTTTTATTCCTAGACAATGTGATATGGAAAGGTAGTGTAAGGGCAACAGTATCCTTTTTTTGCTCTCTGGGTGCCTTTGGTAGCCTGTGAACACCTCAGGATCCTGATAAATCCTTGGTTAGTCATTATGTTTCCCAGGGCCATAACCTCCAGTGTTGAAATGACACAATAGCTTCAGATGTTACTCAAACCTTTGACCTTTCAGTTATCAGGCGAGCATACTTCATTCTTACCTGAACTGGCTTACATAATGATGCAGAGGTTAGTGTATCTCATAATATTTTAACTTGCTGCATGCAGTGGGCCAAGTTCCAAATATTTGCGCCAAGCTCTTTTTTCATCCTAATATCATTTTGCTATACACATATAGGCAATGTTTATAATCACAACCTATGTTTTAGAAAATCTTTTTTTGAAGCCATTTGTCTTTAAGAAGTGCTCCGGTGTATTAACATAATTTCCCTCATTAAACATGCAAGAAATAAATACTAATATATTCTGATTTCACCCCAGTGAAATGAGGGGCAGCTTATCCTCAGGATGACTGTGTGTGACTACCCAGTGTGATACCAAATGCATACAACAAGAAAGCATTAAGAATTTCTTTCACAGTGAATAACATCCAAGCTAGATTTTTATGATAATTTCATCATTTTCGGTATCAGTTACTTTATAAACACAAACATTTTGAGAAAGGAGATATGGTTTAATTCAGGAAATGAATGACAACCATTTAATGGGATTATTAGTAAATTGTGGGGGATGTGATAGTCTAGTTGGTGTTGTTCTAGTCTACTGACTGGAGGGCCTGGGCTCAACTCCTGGGGATACTTCTAGGCATCCTCGGGTTCACCCAAGCTGTGTGATTTTTTGGGTACCAGACTTCCTTGGAAACCACAGGTGACACTGGGAAAGGAACTGTCCCCCCATCCCTGATGTGTGAAGTTCGCATGCCTTTAGGCTTGAAAACTTGGTTTGGTTTACAAGTAATAACTTATATATTAACAAAATAAAATATCTCTGTTTTTTATGTGAGATCTACTGGCTATTCTTTAAAATACTTCTTTCAAATGATGAATTACTTAATTTTTTTGAAATTCTGAAATGTTGAAGTCTCAGTGCTTCAACATTTCAGGATTTACAAATATTCAAAATAAATTGACAAACTTTTATCCATATCTGTCTACTTCCATATCTCCATCTTTGAAAATGCCCAGTTTTCGCATTTGATCTCTTTCACCTTTACCCCTCCGAAGAACCATTGGCTCCGCCTCTATCCCAGTCCAGGCCTCCTCCTTCCACAAGTCCCTTCATCTTGAAGAAAAGGCACTCGAGACTCTTTCTTCCCACTCTGAGGCTCTCTTCCCCTGTCTTTAGTCCTTTTCTTTCAACCTCATTACCCAGTGACTACTCCAGTAGTCCCTTTCTGGGCTTCAATGCCTTGGACCCCTCTCCTATCCAACAGTTCTCACTCGTCATGATTCAAACACGCAAGATTTCCATTCCCTTACAGGGAATACCAGGATACTCATTGCTCTCTTTGGCATTCCCAAGGAATTGCAAACCCTACTGGTTTCCCCTCTTCCTCCATCTTTTAACAGATTTCCTTGCCCCTCAGAACCATGTCCAAGTACTCCACCAGTCTAGGTCCTGAAATAATATTTGGGTCGTTCAAAAAGGCCTTATAAAAAAGAAAAATATTATTTTGAGTAAATAAAACAGTTTCTGGCGTAACTTGGTGAAAAATCTTCAAACTGATGTTTTTATTAATCAAACCACTTTTAAACTTAATGTTTATGTGGAAAAGTAAAGTGGTTTGATTTATAAAAACGTCATTATTTTGAGTAAATTTTTTAAAATTTTCAACAATCTTTTTTTAGCTCGAGTTTCTTTTCTCAGGGTTTCTCCAACTTTCTTCAAGCCGTTCAAAAGTAGGATTTCGGAAGGTTCTTAAAATACCATAGACATTTGTAATGGGATGACCTCCTCGTTCGACTTGAATCGTTTTCCGCCAAGCCAATTTTTCAAGTTTGAAAATGAAAAATAGTCACTGTAACCAAGTTTGGTAAATACGGTGGATTTTGTAACATTAATTTTAACTTTAATTCCATAATGTTCACCGTAGAAACTGTGTGGGTGTGCATCCGTGCATTGTCTTGATGGAAGATATTTTTTTCATTGCTAAATGAGGACTTTTTTCTTGATTTCTTCGCTCAACCGGTGCAATAACGACCCATAATACTCTCCATTTATCGCTTCTCCTTTTTGCTAACACTCAATCTAGATGATTCGCCATGCATCCCAAAAAACCTTGGTCAGCACTTATCAGCCGATTTCGCCGTGTTCGGATCCGGGTCGCCTTTATAAATCCACTGTTTCGACAATAACTTTCCTCAGAAGTGTAGTTGTGTATCCATGTTTCGTCCATAATCCATGTACCGACGCAGAGACTCGTCAGGATTGCGACAGAAAAGTGCCAAACCAGCCTTCGGATCGACCACACGATTGCGTTTATTCATTATCCACTAAGAGAAACCAATCTTGCCGAAAATTTTCCACACCCAATTCTTCGTATAAAATTGAAAACACTGTACTACCTTCTGATATGCCTTTGATCTAAATTATTTCGCGAACTTTGATCCGTCCATTAATCAAAACCAAATCGTGGATTTTGCCAACCATTTCAGAAGTAGTTTCCAGTGGACATCCCGGACGATGGTTATCATTTGTGGATGAACGTACGCGTTTAATCTCATTTTTTCAATTTTAAACAGTCATAAACACAGGAGCAGATGTACCATGATCTTCATCCAACTCGGATTCGATCTCTTTCGGTGTTAAGCCTTTTAAATAGAAATGTCTAATCACCGCAAGAAAATCCTTTGTTTCGTTTTCTAAAAAAACAAGTTTTTTGCTTCAATCGACTATGAAATTAAAACCACAATTGAAATCAAAATCATTTCCAAATCCTGATATGGAGGAATTTCAAGTGGAAAAATCATTCATCTGGACGACGATTCCAACCCGGATCCCTGTCGTGGGAGCAAACAATTTATGAAAAGATCCATGTTGATCAGAAAAAGTAACTGAGTTTCTTATACCCGAGCGTTAAAGTGTCCCTCGATTGCTTGATGAGCGTTACCCTAACATACACGTATTGAGCTTACCTTAGTATTACTGTGGCTTAATATTAAACATGGTGAGAATAGCTTTATTCCGCTGCCTTTAACTGATTCCGTAGCAACTTTCCGCCGCGATTGGTCTGCATCTGAACATTTAATCCTAGTCATCTAAAATGAATGCATCGTAAGAAGTGGTTCATATAAAAGTTTTTGCTAATAATATATAAAGACGGGTTCAGGTGCTCATCAGATTCTGTTGAAAAGTGACACTTTAGCCTATTCATCTGTGCCGTTATGTGTATCGCCTGCACGCCTTGTTGGGCATGTTGATTTATTTGAAGCCTAGGGCGACACTTCGCTCATTCCTGACTTGTATATGACGAAAGGATTGATTTCCCTCTGACCGCCTCGGCGCGCCTTCTCCCCGATCGCAACGATAGAAAACTGGGAGGAATGCTGCGGACGATTCCCTTTGGGAAAAGAGGTTTTTCCTCCTCAATCCTTTCTCCTCTTCCCCACCTTATGCTCCAGTGAGGGCATTCTCAAATTCCACACTGACCAAAATGAAACTCGTGGCCAACATCTCAACACAGGTACATCGACTTATCATCATGCTGTCGATATAAATGTAGCTGAGCCCCTAACACTGCACCAACGCTGCCCCACTGTCGTAGGGGGTCTCTCCCTGGCGAATCCCTCCCCCTCGAAAGCGGTTAAACACCCCCGCACTTCGCAAGGCCCTCTTCGCCACTCCGCCGCCTCGCCGTCTCGATCGGAAGGACAAAAGGCGGTGATCCGCGCTAATGGATTGGGAGGAAGGAGGGGGATGCGTGCGTGCGTGCCGTGTATCTTTGTGTGTGCGTGCGGCGAAGCTTTTAGAGAAGGAGAGAGGTGCTTTGGATGGGGATCGAGAGATGTCTCTGCTGGCAGCAGCGGCGGCTAGGGGAAGCCGTGGGTAAGGTTAGATTTCGGGAAGGGAAAACGTTTCTTCCTCTCTGTGAAAAAACAAAATAGGAAGGATTCTCTCCTTTATTGTTTAAAAGAGCGCTAGGAGGGATCGGATACGTCCTCCCCGGAACCATCCCACACTCTTCCCGGGTCTCTTGTGACATAACGTTCCCGGTGCGTTTCATATTTCCGCTCTTCATTTATTTTTTCCGCACCGCGCGGGATCGTGACTTTAGTTCCCGCGAGGAGGGCGCTTTGGGCGGGGCAGGAGGGATCGTGGGTGGGTGGGCGGACGTGGTGAGGGGGGACGGGTCCACGAGTGGGTGGGGGGTGTGTGGAAGTAAGGATCCGGACGCTTGGTTCACTGAGCTGCCGTGACAAAGAGAATAAGCAATTACCGCTAATTGGCCTTCCCCCTCTTACACGCACACCCTCACTCCCAAACCTTATCCCACCTTCCTAATAACCCCGTTTGCACTTCCATTGGCCAACTCTTAATTTCTAACGTTAAGCCGCATCTCTTTTCCCACCTATTGCCGCTCCTTGTTCTTTCTCAACCGTTTCCCGCGAGGCCATCCTCTGTGCACATCTCACACGCTTGTGTGCAGTGTGCACTGGGATAAAAATCGCCTTCCCGTATCTTATTCAGAAAAAAAATCGTAAATGGCGGTGGATTTGTACTGACGATCACATAAGTAATATCAAATAAATATCCCGCATATTTTTGTGAGTTTTTTGAGCCACCACACATTTCTCTTGAACTTTATATTAGAAATGTTGCTGTTTCTGTCCAACGAAATATTATTTATGGTAACATTTGTACGTATGATCATGGTATTAAATTGATCACTCGACTTAATGAACCATAAGGAACATACTTCGATATTAATCCAGTGTACACGGTTGCTTCAGTAATAGAAGTGTAGGAATTGGATAAAAAAACTAACACAAACGGTGGACTTATTTATTGCTCAATTCAAGCTAATTTTCGCAAATATACCCCCAAAGTAGTCGCTTTTTAATAGGAATTTGCATTCCATGGATCCCTTATGATTACATATTGCAAAAGTGAAATGTTTTTGCCATTGCTTGGTTTATTTCCCGAGAGCGTCTCCTGTCCCAGTTTCGTTAATGTTGCCTGTGTCATGTTCTCACGTCTCTCCCTGAGGAATGACTCGACACATTTTACCATGATTATTCCCGGTGCATCATAATTGCATGAGGAAGGTGCCAAACTAAGAATTTTTAACAGTCGCTCCGTCCTTATTGCGTTTTCTTCGTCATTTGGTCGATCGGACGAACGGAAAAAGAGGCTTGGGATTCAACACCTCTGGAATTACTTAATGGTTAGGTTTCATTTCATTTTCATTCATAAAAAAATATTGCTTTGTTATATGCATTCATTATACATGTCCGATAGACAACAAACGCGTTGAAACGAAATAAAATTATTGACTTTGTAATACCACACACTTGTGGTGTAATTCCACACAATGTTATGCAAATTCCATAACGTTACGCCGGTGACAACAAATTTTAACAAACGTGTTGCTGCAGGCCGGGCCGCCAAGCTAACACGTCTCGTAGGGCCAAATCTCTCTCCTGTGACTTAGTTTCTACACTTCCATTAGGAATCCGACGTGGTGTCTTTTGCCAGCCCGCAGGTAGGTGTAACATTTTGCGATCTGCTCTGTGAGTTGAATATTCCCAACTGAAGCTCCACACTAATGAGTGTGATTTTTTCGGTGATATTTCTCCCTGCAATGAAATTTTTCTCTAATACTTATCCTGAGTCACATGAACAAATTCTCTGGTACGTATGGGCAATAGACTTTTAATTACGACTGGGAAAATACTCGAAAAAAAACGCACTGGAAAATTACAAAAATGGATTAACTGTAAATATTAAACAATGATAAGAAACATTTTATCTTAAATGTATCGATTTCTGTCAGCAAAGGATCTAAAAATATTTAGCTCATTTTCTCAGAAACGAACCTCCAGAGACTCAATTAATAACTATGAAAAGATAACTGGATTAGTCATGACATTTTTACTCTTCTCTACGCGGTCTGTTCTCCTTCTCTTTCCTGGCCTACCATACATTTCCTTCCCTCGCCGCCCCACAACCGTCGCAAATTCTCTCGAAGGGACCAAGGCGAGATGCGGCGTGCACATGTTGCGTTACCTGTTAACCCATATCTCCCCTTTCCCCACTCCGTATCTCGGATCGCTCAGGGGTGAATCCAACCTAACGCCAGTACATCAAGAGGTGGCTAACCGCCACAGCAGCGGTTTCGGAACCTCTGAATGTCAGAGTTATTTGAGGTTTTGTCTAAGCATGGTCGCCATAGTGCGGATTCCCCAAACGAAAATTTAGAAATATAGTAAATGAGGGAAAAAAGTGTATGCGTTTTCATCCCGAATACGTAAAATTATTGAATAAAATAAAAAATATAGTCTTCCGTTGGTAAAAAAATCATAGGGGATAGTTTAAAATTGGAAAATATCTAAATTATAATCAGTTTTGGAAAGACCAAATGAGCTCAAAGCCAGTCACTGAGAGCCCGTTTAGTGTGTTGAATGGGTTACAATGCTCCCTAGGTGAATTATTTTTATTCTAATTTACCGCTTTCTCGATGAATACTGCCAATAAAAACGCCTCCATATAGCAGTTTCGCATTAGCATTCCTTCCGCACGTGCCAGACAAATAAGAAATAATATTAATAGTTCAATAACCTCGCAACCCGTTTCTCATGCCTACCCATCCCAAGCTTCTCCCCCAAGAATCCTATTCCGTGCGATATAAGTCGTTCGACGTCTTCTTTTCGATTCCATTCTCTTACGATCTGATTGTACTTAAGTACGTCGACGGCTAACGAACTAGTCAGGTGGCTCGAAAGTTGAGCATTAGAATGAGCACCGCTGGCTTGTCCGAGACCACCAAGACGACGGGTCGATGCAGTAGGGCATGCACGCAAAATTTCTCAATTTCCCCAGAAATGTGATACCGTGCCAAGGAATAAATTTCAAGGGAAGCAGAGCGATTGTTAGAATAAAGCGGAAGGTTACTGTCAGCCACCGCAAAAAAATACAACGAGTAGTAGTAGTTTTCGGGTTTTTAGGGTGCATCGACAGCAATGGTCATTTTGCACCACTGTCCAAACTTTCAAATCCACCGGTTATTTAAAATATAATAAAACATAAATAAATAAATAGTTATTTAAAAAACAAACAAACAAGCAACATTGTCAAGAGTGGAGACTGCGACTAAAATTGCCTCATTAGGCCAGTTTCGCTTAAAAATAGCAAAACTCTATTTAAGGAGTTGGGGTCATCCCCTAAAATATTACTCAATTCTCCCCTTATTTGGAATTTTCCTCTGGCCCTTGAATATTTATTGCACTGTGTCAGGATATGTTTAAAATACAACGAACTACCAATACTTGGTTCCGACACTGAAGAAGTAACGTTCCGAGATCGACAAGGTGTTGAATTCACGCAACATCTACAAGAATCATTCAAGGCATAAAAATATATTAAAATCCTTTGACAGCTCAACCTTCGTTTTGTTCCCTTTATGACGGAATCATTTATGAAAAATTTTTAGCCAATAAAGACTCTGAAACGCGTTCCGTTTGGTCCCCCAAGTTTGACAAAACATTCGGCGAAAAAATCTTAAATGACGCAATAATAATAAATTTCATTTTGTATTATTATTTATTCTAATTTTTCACACATTTAGTTTGGATCCTTGGATATAGATGTGACATTTTTGGTAAGGATATCTAATATATTTCAACCGAAAAATAAATCGTATTATTTTGTCGCTGCTACAAAGCATGGCGGAGTTTACGAGACCATTTGGTCCAATTAACAAGTCAACGAGCGAAAAAAAATAATATTTCGAGTTTACTTCAGAAACCAATTTAAATTCAGTCATATAGTATTTACAAATTCCAACATGGCAACTTATAGGACCATTCAACCATTTCAGTTGGATTTCGGACTCGGTATTAAGTTTTAAAAGTTACCTTCAACTGTTTCAATTAATACGGAACGTTGAAATGGTCCATTATCCTACAAGCTATTTCCTCGCCAAATGTAACTCATTTAAGGCCGAACCCGGGCTTTCTTGGTATTAGAAGACTGCTTGTCGACAGCGGAGCATGTGAGACGCCACAGATCATGGTCGGCACCCATTCGTAAGAGCTTGGTATTGGAAATTCTTTGCTCTGCGTGTCGTCCCTCTAATACAAGCACGTACTACTCCGACGAGCTTGGCGGTATACCAATACCGCCAAGAGCACGACCGTTATAAATTGGACGGCTGAAGGCGTTGCAACCCATTTCCGCGAAACAGTTCACAGTTAGGAATTCGCTCTTTTAATGAGCTACATTGGAGAAGCGCAGCCTCAGCGGTGGACTCGAGTAATAAGAAACCGATTTTTTCCTTTAAAAAAGGGCGTTAAACTTTTCCTCAACTGAGATGTTGACCATTTTCAAACGTTTTCATGGCCATTTTGGGCGAATGGTCATTTAATTTCTAGCAGGCCAACGATCCTTCTGCCACCACCTCAGCTCGGGATCATTCAATCTTCATTGGTGACTCCCTATGGTGCGGTGGCTATATGACAGTATACTGGCCACTCGCCTTGAAAAACCGGAGCAGGTACTCTGGACATTATTACCTGTCATACCAAGAAATCCCGCCATCAACTACTATTTATGCGCAGTCTTTTTTTATTCTGTTTTTCATGGTTTCTCTTAATTTCTCATACGCTCCATAAAGCCCTAACTAACCCTAATTACTCTTCTGGTCATCCCTAATGGGGAAAATGACCTCAGAGTACGGTCGCCTCCTCTAGTAACTGCTTCCCCGCCGGCTGCGCGCTGGGCCCCTCCTTATTTTGCCGTGGCAACGAGAAGAAATAAAAGTGCTGACGCGGGAATTGATCTCTTCGCGGGGTAATTATCACGGCCACTTAACCTCGATCACATCCCAGGGCCCACCTTGCACTTCACCTCCTTCGCCCTGTATTTATCAGCATGTCACCTGGCGGCGTCACCAAACGTAGGCAAAAGGGCTACGGGGTCGAGGAATGAGAAGCGGGGGGTGGATGTGGAATTCGCAAGAGTTCCGGGTGGAGCGAGAGAGAGAGAGAGAGTGAACGGATGTTTTTACAATCTTTGGGGGCTTTGGTAGACAGTGGGGCATCGAGGCCAATCTTCATTCAAAGCGGGGAATGACTTGTTAATTTGAGAATTAAGAATTTAACTGTCTTTTTCTCAATACGTAGTTTAATCAGATGGACGATATTTTGTGGTCACGCATTAGAGGTTAGCCCATCCTGGTACGTTGGCGAGAAAAACTGAATGCGTTCTCAGATTAAGGAAAATTCTATTAGTAAGGCAAGTGGCATAATAGCCTCCTTCCCTAACTGAAGGCGTATACGTAAAAATATTTTGCTTAATGATGCTAACGAGGACTCCATACTATAAACGTAACATACAGCTAATCAAATAAAGCTTATGGAAAATCAGTTCTCCATAAACGTGTTTTAAATGTATAGTAAATTTACTTGTTTAGTACTTTACTAGTTAAAAATTCATTGCTTTGCCTAGAACCCCAGCCAAAGAGAAATTTTCTTCTAGTTTAGCAAAAAAATTTAAACCACTTTGCAGTCATTTAATTGCGTATGCAGAACATTATAACATTAAGTAAATCTTGTATTATGCCAATAATGAAATGACCACTTTTCAAATAGTGTCATTAGCATAATTTCAAAAGTTAGCATACGCACTTTGTCCGAGTATCTCCATGAAATAAGGGCAAAACCCTCGACGCGAGGGACAAGATTTAGAGGCTTATGCTTTCAGGTGTTCAGAAATTTTAGGGGGCATGATTGCCTTTATTAATCTCAATTGGGTCTTCCCATGGGAATAGATTCACACACTCAGAGGTATTCCTAACGATTAAGTAAAATATTTCAACTTATGCGTCAAGAACAATGAATCTATGGATGATTTTTTACTCTTGAAGCACACTACTATGCACAACGCTCGAGGAGATTCAAACATTCGTTAAATATCAGAAGCGATGAAGGGGTAGGAATTCTGATCTCCGCTAAGGATTAATATAGAAAATTTGAAGAAATTTGCATGGAAATTTTCTCAAATTGTTTATGTGATTTTAAAGTGAATTAATGTAAAATCATATCACATACTGGAATCAAGTCAATAAAGGAAACCTTGCATTCTTGCAAACCCCGAATACCAGAACTGCTTTTTAACCAACTGCTTTCATGGTAATTTGGGGGGACTTCGGTTGTTGATTTGTATGTGAGAATAAAAGAAGATACCAAAATGTTCTCCCCTCTATTGCAGTCTTCAAAATCACTTTGACACTCAATGCCATTCTCCTCCCAACCCACATCTCAAAAGCTGAGACGACTACGAAAGCGTCTGACCCCAGAGGAGCGGTCATGTGCATCTACATCTTATCCTGCAAGTCGCGTGCGACAGGGCGCGTTAGGCCACAGGCTATTGTAGTGATTATCGATTAATGATATTCCATATCATTTTATTTTTGGTATAGTTTACGTTTTTCAACGAGAAGACGTTCACTCTTTTCATTTTAGCTTTCATTTTAATAGTTCATTTTATGAATGAATTATGCCAAGATGTCATGATTCATTTATCATGGCCACCTTTTTTGAATGAATGGACATTTTGAATGAAGCGTTAGTGTTCTTGTTATATGCTACTATTATAATTCGAACAACCATTATTAGTATTTTATTGCCCATCAATAGTTTTTATCAGTCTTTTTGTTTTTGTTATGAATAAAATGATTTCATGAAATCATTTGATTCATATTGTGGCAGTGTAATTACTTTATGGACCATATATTGCTGACTAATGATTTTTCAGTGAATTGTTTTACATCATTGAGTGCGTTTTAATTTGCCAACTTTCGGAATGGAGCACTTACTATTAGCGCAAAATTAGTTCTTTGTGTATACTATATGTATCATTTCATTCACTCAAACCTTTGAACTCTGAATATTTATATGCATTTATAGATCATAATTTTTTGGAATGGGTGTAGTTTAAACGCTGATGGTTTGGTCCCTTACGAGAATAAACTGGAATCCCAGGGTCCTTATACCATTACAAGTGTCGGAAAACAGAAAATAAAAGTAAAATTTTGTCAATGAAATTGTTTTCACTTAAATACGTGATAAATTGAAAAATGAAGATTATTTGGTGTATGTGTATCATTCCGTTCAACCAAGAGGATACGCTTAGCATAGTTAGCTTCCATAATCTTTTTAGAGCCAATTTCACATTCTTATGCACACATTTTTGTGTTGAATATTTTATGTATCTTATTTATGTTTGGGTTATGGACCTTTCAAGTAATGGTGAGCATGGTATTTTAAGTTGATTTAATCACCTTTTGATGCGATCAAATGAAGCCAATTTGTCACTATTAAGAACGTGTATAACTTGCCAGTAACCCCGAAAGAAAATCATTTATTGACTCCTGATGAAAAGTTTTATTCTCCTGCTATGGTAAGCTTCACAGAACCATACTTCTAATGAATGCGTGTGTACATGTAGTACCAGTTGAGATGTCAAGAAATTTTTCTGTAACTTAATTACTGATGCCAAAGATAAGTGACCTAAGAAACACTAGTCTACTAAGGACATACGGTGTTTCTAATATTTTAAGCCAGTTTTTTACTATCTGACGAGCCACTTAAGCTTGGAGGCAAGTTGGGACCAATTTTTTAAAGCTTCCATTGGGGATGTGCTTTTTCTCTTTAATTAAGTTACTAAGTTGGCCTATTTCTCGGGAAATTTTAACAATTTATGAAGGGTAATATTGTAATTATTTCATCTGGAACTCATTTCTTTCTTAAATTAATATTTTTAGTAATCTTGCTCTAAAATTGGGAATAACACCAATACATTTCTGAAATCTGACTTCATTTATAGAATACCGTATCTTTATCGCACTGCATTTATATAATATCGCATTCTCATTTTTATAAGGTAACATTTCAATTTTACATATTGTTTTCATGCCCCTATTATTATCTTATTAGGTCCACGCAGTCTAACAATAATGCGAGTGAATGGCGATTCAGAAGGAAGAAAGACAAAGTATTCTCGAAGCCCATCTTTCTAAGAAAGACAGACTTCTTGTCTTAACTTAACACTTCTTGTGCAGGGAATACTTTAAAAGCGGAGTATCGCCATAATAAACTTGGCGTGTGACAAGGTTGTATTCTTAGTATAAGTTTAATAAACTAATGAATCGTCAAAACGTCTAATTATAAAATCGTACCTGCAGAAAATGGTAAAATTGAATAATGATTTACAATTGCCAAAATTGCTGAAATGAAATACATTTAATTAATTTCATTGCAAAGGCTATAGCGGGATAAGATGATAATAAAATCTGCACTTCCGGAGAGAAAATGGCAAATCTAACCCCGCCATTCAAAAGAACGAAAATAATACACGAAAAATAATTATTTGGAAGTTTGCCAAAATTACCTACAGAACCTAAAAAATTCTTTGAAAAATTAAAGTGTTTTTTCAGAGCTCAATTTTCATTTTAAAAATCTGAAAAATAATCAGAATGTTTTTGGGCATAAAATGCATGTTTATGAATTTTTTCAGAATTTTTAAAGGAAAGAATCGCTCACGAACATTGTTTTTTGAAAAAAACACATTTTTTGCGATAGGAGATCCTTGGGACCACCCTGGGAGCTAAAAATTTGGCTAAAGGGATTTTTAAATATTTACTTTCGAGTGGCCAATTCCAAATAAGAATCCAGCAGAGTGCAGATTTTACCATCTTATCCCGCTATAGCCTTTTGACATTTTTATTGACAATAGATTGCTATATGGTGCGTGGGTATGTGTAATAGTAGACCAGTAATTACAATGTCAAAGACATTCTAGATGCGCTACAGTCCACTAGGTTAAAGCCAACTTTAAACATTAGGAGTGTTTTACTTGACGAATTCCAGGAAACAGGGTACCGGGCTCGAATCCCGGTCAATGCGAATGATTCTTACCCTCTGAAATTGTTGCAATTTAATGCAAATTTAGCAGATGATTTCGTTTAATGATACTGTCGCGGCATCTCCCGCAGTTTCTTGGAATAAATAAATAAGAAAACGTTGTGGATACGTGCAGTGTTAACATTTATAAGGACGTTTCCGCGAGTTTTACGAGGGTTGCTATTTATGTTTTCAGTCTAATGATGAAAATACAGTAATTTATTGTCGAAAATGGTTTAATTTTTTTTCGAAGTATTCTCCATCAATACACTTTTGCATGCGCTTGAACCAATTTTCGTAACACTTTTTCCACTCCGATTGAGGTACCTCCAAAACATGATTTTTGAATGCATCAAGAGCTTCTTCAGTAGTAGTATTAAGGGGAGGCAACCGACAGCTAAAGTCATTTGCGCCATTAGGGATGGACAGGATGAAGAGTGCAGAGAAACCCGGCGTCGGCACTGGCCTACTCTTGTCGAAAGGCGCCAAGGGATCCTAAGTTTAATGTCTCATCCGTCGGATGACGTACTCGCTCAAAGTGTCCTCCACAAAGCACTTCAAGTTGGGAAGGAGAGGCGCCGAAAAACGTTGGCCACGCAACTTTTTCTTGATAAATGGGAATAAAAAGAGTCATTTGGTGCTAAATCGGGGCTGTACGGAGGATGACCCATATGGTAAATTCGACGTAATTGTTTCAGCGGATCTGTGAAAGCTTGCATTGCCATGATGAAGAATGATCCTCCGTTGCCGCTTCTTTTTTCGTATTTCACCAAGCACTTCTGGCAAAAATATACTCGTGTACCATTCAGAATTCACGGTTCTACATTGTTCTAACGGTACGGTTGCTACATGTCCAGTTATTTCGAAGAAATAGACGATCATTTTCTTCAATGTGCTTCGTGCACGAATCACTTTTGTCGGATTTGGCTCGTCTTGGGAGACACATACAGGGGATTGCTGTTTTGTTTCGGGCTCATGCGCATAGATACAAGATTCGTCACCTATATATATATATATATATATATATATATATATATATATGTTATATACAGATTTTGATACACCGCGATTGTATTTGTTGATTGTATTCATTTGCACCAATTGACACGAGCATTTTTTTGAGCTTTTGCCAAATTATGTGGGATCCAACGCGAACAATTTTTTTTCACAGCTAAATGTTCATGCAATATCATATTGATGCTCGTCGTCCCCAAGGATGCTTCAATCTCATGACAAGTCACATGACGATCTTCCTTTACTAGTTGTTGCATATCATCAATGTTTTCTGGCACAACAACTGATTTGGAACGACCTTCACGAAGGGCGGCAATGATGGAATTCGTTATACCAGCGTTTTACCGTGGCAAAGGATGGGGCTACATAGCTAAGTGTGGAAGCAAGTTGATCGATGCACTCCTGTCTTGATAATCCACGTCGAAAGTCTTAAAAAATCATCGCACAAAAGTGTTTACGAGTAACTCCATTTTTTTGCTCAGACAAACATTTCGAGTCACTGTAAACAACACAAGTTATGATCAAACGACAAAATGTTCTGAAGAAAGTTAGCGATAGACTCAGTACCAGCACTATTTCCTGTTCTCAAAAGTGAAATTCTCCCTCAAAGGATGCCACCATAAGACCCTTAGTGCCGTCGAAGAAGTTTGCACGCGCAACCTGCAGGACCTTCCGGAATCCACCTACCAGGGAGCCTTCGAGTCGTGGTAAAGGCGCTGGCTAAAGTGTGTCGACGCTCAAGGGATGTACCTTGAAGAATTTTGAGGCACTGTAACAATATCTCAAACAAATCTATTTTTGGAGAAAATTTTGCCGATACTTTTTATATAAACCGTGTATACTATAAACTTAGTAGTTTTTTCATCGACTACACAGCAAGAGGGCAGCGAAAGGAAACAAATAAAAGAAAATGGTGTGGTTACTTGGAAGATTTAAGACATGCACTCCTTTACCAAAACATGTTTCAGCAAAGAAACAGAAGAAGGTGAAGCAGACTTCTAAAGGCTTGATGATAAGCTTATAATTTTTCCTACGTTGCCTATTATCGACTTCTCTTTGTGTTTTCGATGGGGACAATACTATTGAGAGAGATCTGAAAGCGTTCAGAATTACTTAGAAACGGACGGCGGAATTCACGTGTTATTGAGCTTTATAACGGATTATATTTTATTTTGTGCGCATGACGAGTATTGGGAATTGAAAGGTGTTTGACGCATTATTGTTTGAGGATCGATTCCAGTTCTCATTCCCCTTGAATGTATCACACAGTGAAATAACGAGTTGTTATTCAAAACTAAATGAGATGTAACTCCCCACTAAAAAGGGGAATTATCGGAAAAAGCATCGATTTCAGGCGGAATATACGTAGGAACTCATGGTCTTGGGTTTGTAGGCTCTTGGATGATACAGCACTCATGCTTAGCAATGGTTGATCAAAACTAATTAAAAATACAATATTATATTTATTCTTCATCCCACGCAAATCGAATACCTACATATATTACGCACTATTATAACTTTTACTGCTGCTAGAAGTCGGCATTTAATTCAATAATTATTAATTAATTCCCTGGGTATTTTAATAAAGATTCAAACATTTTTTCTTATAAAATTATGATTTGAGAGCGTCTCCCAGAAAATAAATATGCCGCAGTATAGGATGGGAAATATTTGCCATAATTGAGATTTTGAGGTATTTTGAACATTTATTTAAATTTAAAAAAAATTTTGTATGGTTCATCATGTGAACACCAATTTAATCAATGGCCCAGGGTATCGTGTAAGAGATAAACCCATAACATGTATCCTTATTGAACTATAAATATTTGAAAGGGTGTATTAATTATATAGTAACTAAAATGTCCCTAGAAAACTAGTTCAAGTGCTGTAAATGCCCATTTCATAGTGCGTTGAACTTTCGACCTTTTGCCTCATGTATGCTGTTGCCTTGTTCTCTTGCCCTCTCTCCATTTACGAATGGTGGGGCAAATAAACAAGGAGCCGCGCGCCCTTTTCACTTACCACTATTAACGTGAGGCTCTCTGCATTTGCACCGGGAAAATAGTTTTAAGGAGGTAGGCAAAGTAAGGCTTTCATACCCTGTGATACTTTAACAATTTCCACCAAAAAGGTCTCCACATTGTCTAAGTTTGGATGCACTTCATAATGAGTTGGTTGCAAAAATATTTGACTGTCATAAATAGTGAACTTGGAACGAGCTTTAATTTGGAAAATTTGACTTTTATACTGCCAATCCATCTAAAGTTTGTCTTTGAACCAGCAGATATCTATCACATCGAAGAACGAAAATAGAATGACTCCCTAGATATTGCTTCCGGTAATTGACTGAGGGTATGAATAAATATTTGGAGTAAAGAGGGTTTAATCGCTTGGCGAATTTGGGCGAGACTCTAGAAAATTTTGTTTGGTTCTAGAAATGCGTCATTTGGAAGGGTAGGTATGTGCATATTTTTGCCACTCGAAATAAGAAAGATTAGATAACACGAAATGGTTACGAAGTTAGCTCGAAGCGACACATGGTCACCGCGGGGAAAAACTGGGCACCGGGTAGTACATATCTGGAGAATTCCATCGAGTGTGCACTTTAGAGCCCAACCGCCCCACCACCCTCCCAATTGATCCGTGCCAACGAAATTAACGAATAACTTCCTTCTCCCTCCCTCCCCCCACCTCCCCTAAACCCTTCCTACGGCCCTCCTCAATTCCCGCTAATCCCTTCACCCATCCCTGCCCCTCGCCCGCAACCCCCTCCATCCTCCTCTAAAATGATGTCTGACTACATGCATCCAATTTGTACTTGTTCGAAGAAAACCTTTTATGCGGGTGTACTTTGCCGTAGCTGCTAATTGAAATGTCTGCGCCGAGGAGGTGCCGGGGGGCTGGAGGGAGGCGGGGAAGGGGAGGAATGGGCTGGTGGATGCGAGGGTGGGGAGGGGACGGATGTGTTTGGTGGTGGCGTAGGCGTCGGACGTGGGCGGAGGAGGGTGGGGGGGGGCAAGGGGAAGCGGGGGTGAGGCTTGTGTTTTGATGGGAGGGTGGGGTGGGCAAGGGAGCGAGTGGAATGGGGAGTTGCGGAGGAGGTGGAGCAGAGTTGGGGGACTGCTTTGCTCGGTCTCTCGGTTTTGTCCGCATGTCGCTAACATGCCTACTCTGGGTATATCCCACATATTACGATTGCGCATAAGGGGTAAGTGTGTATGTGTGCGTATAAGGAGGGAAAGACGGAGAGAGAGAGAGGGGGGATGGGCTGAGAAGGAGAGAGGAGGGATTTTGGGTCGGAGGGAATTTTGCCTTTCCGGCGTTTTCCGAGAGACAAAAGAGTTTGCGGCGTTGCTTCAAGGGAAATGGAGATAGTGGGAGGGGGAGCGAGGGAGGAGGCGGCAAGGATGTGCATGTAGGGAGTGGGAAATAGGGAGGTAACGGCATTATTATGTCCACTTTGACATTGGGTGCACCTTTCCTGTTCAAAAAATCCTTCTAGGCAATTACAGAGCATCATTAAACGGAGGGATTCAAATACTACACAAATTTAAAGAACCTGATAACATGAAACAAGCGCAATTGCTGTGTTGCCAATAATCAAAAACTAAATGTTATATTTGATATCTATTAGAATGGGTAATGCCTTAAAGAGTAGTGCCATTTATGTGCTTACGGTATTATTGTCCTATATGAAGCGAATCAAAGTGGAATTGCCTTGACTAAATTATATTCAATACACAATAGACAATTACCATCGAAACTTATTGTGAATAAGTTCAAATGGAAATACTGTTATATATATAACACTTTAGTCACTTTTTTGAAAATCCCACGAACGTGCATAATAATGTAAATGGACTAACTAGTCGACACAAACATAGAAACTGAAACAGTTCAGTTCTGTTCCTAATTCCTCTTGAGAAAGGTGGTTGCACCACCGAAAATTCGAGAACTAGTGAGTCCCTCTTTTATATGTTTTAGTTTCTGTGTTTGCTATGACTATTTAGTGAATTCACATTATTGTGCACGTTCGTGGGTTTTCCAAGAAAGTGACTATATATATATATATATATAGTCTATATAAATAAATGGTATATATATATATAATGTAAATGGACTTATTAGTCGACACAAACAACGAAACTGAAACACATAAAAGAGGGACTTACCGGTTCTCGACGTTCTCACGGTTTCTGTTCCTGATTCCTCTTGAGAAAGGTGGTTGCACCGCCAAAAATTCGAAAACCAGTGAGTACTTCTTTTATGTTTTTCAATATATATATATATATATATATATATATATATATATATATATATATATATATATACGTTCAAACACGAAATCCTGCCATACGGCGAACAAATATTCATTCACATTGAAATAGACATAAGGAAATGGGATAGGAACACACATAAGCAACGACCACAAGAGAGGTGGGGAAGGCAGATGTGAGCAGATCACGAATGTAAAAATATTTTCCTCGACCGGGACTTGAACACCGGATTTCTCCACTTGCCGGGCGGATGCTCTAACCACCTGAGCTATCGAGAAATAGTACTTTACATTGAAATCTGCGATCTTATAAAGCGTCAAGTGCTCGCATTCATTGCCCCAGGAGATGGCGTTAGGGAGCTGTTACACCCACCCACAAGGAGAAATAGACAAACACAAGAGGAAAATGGACAGTAGGTTAGCAAGCATACCACATCATAAAGGATAGGAACAGTGCGTTTCATGGCACGCATAGCCAGAAGGAGAGACGAGCCACATTGGCCAAATACACGTTCAAACACTATATATATATATAAACCATAAACACAGTAATCAACCCGAAGGTCGGTTTAGTAGGTGATGGTAGAGCTCACCGATGTACCAAGCCCGACGGCGTGTGAATATTCACACATCAGGGTAGGGGGGCCAGTTCCTTTCCCTGTGCCGGTTATGGTTTCCCAGGAAGACCTGGTACCCGAAAAATCAACTAGCTTGGGTGGAGCTGCAGGTGCCCAAAGTGCCTTACCCGGGAATCGAACCTGGGAGTATATATATATATATATATATATATATATATATATATATATATATATATATATATATATATATATACACATACATAGTATCAAGAGTATCATTTTTCATTTGCATAATTTTCTCGCTTTAGGTGTGGGACTCAGCCTTTGCTTTGAAATATCAATATTTAGAAATATGGCAGGACGCAATATTCAATTTCTAATCTTAATTTGAACATTCATGTCCCCAGCAACGATTAATAATGACCACGATCTGCAAATAGGAAAACTCATTCCATTTCCCAACTAGTCCTAATCAAAGCAGTCAACATAACCGAGGAAAATTTTTCTAGTTACTATAATGGTGTAGCACTTCCTGAAAAATGTCATGCTAAACATTTTTATTATTTTGAACCCAATTCCTTCCCATGATTTTCTTAGAAAGCAGAGTTTTCAGTCCTCCCCTTACAGATACATTTTAGTGTGTTAAAATTATAGTATCTCCAGTTTTATGAGTGTTTTATCAATAGCATCTCACTACGTCATGAACTGAAAACGGGAAAGGAGATGACAATGTTTATCACTGAATGGAATAGAGAGAGGAAATTGTGGTAATATCTTCTATTACATAAAGCCTTCTCTTCCTCAAATATCTGAAAATATATGTCAGGCATATTCATGAAACTCATTGCCATTGGAAGGTAATTATGCTCATGGCATCGTTGCTGCGTCACTTGAAGTTTCATGGCACGGTCTTGATAACTGAACTTAGTTGGGCACTGAGAGGCACCTATCACGGATAAAAGAGGGCATGAGGATATTTATTCAACAGAAAATGGTATTTGATGAATTATTCATATACCTTGTTTAGTTGGTCGTGCAAAGGCTAGACGGAGGTCATTGGGTACTGCGTATCCTATTCCTTCCATTATCACCGAAGGTTTTGAGGACGCTAAAATTTAACCCCATCGCGTAACAAGTACCATTCCACAGGTATTTATTTTATCCTGCCGGCAACATGCCAGTCCTGGAGAACGGAGGAAAAAGTATTTGCTATGGTGATTTTCAATGAGGCGATTTAACGTCCGAGTTGAGAGAACTTCGTGACCAAATTCTGGTGGGTTGTTTGGTGCGATCCCCAGTAAAATCGCGTCCTATTATGCTGACCCGGGTTTGAATTTTGCGGACGGAGGGTGTTTCAGCTGTAAACAGGGACCGATTTTATACTCCTTAATAAAATAAAGTCAAGTTAAATTATATGAAGAGCGCATCAAGTGAATTCCTCCATCCAAGTGAATGGAAATTAAGTTAAAAATATGCCTACTGACATTACTCGAATGCACAATACGGGTATCTCTTAAACCAAAACTCGTGCTTGACAATGATTTTTCTCCCTTGTTTCTCTCTAATCATCCATTTATCGAAATGTACTTCTGCCTGGTCTTCTGCTCAATTTATCTAATGGATTTGTGAAATTCTCTTGGAGTATGAAAAAAGTACTCGGCTGAAAAGGCACATAAGGACCTGCACTGGGATTTGAGTAAATTTTAGTAATGCGGAGTCTTCTTTATTTATTAATGGCTAGTCTGAATGCTACGCATTTATTTTTGCATGAATCAATCTCGCTTTACAATTTCACGTTCTACTCGGGCGAAGTAACATGTATTCCTATTTCCGGTCGATGATCTCCTTCAAGGTGGCCGGTCGACGTGCATGCATCCTTTTATTTACTCCACATAGTTGACTAATTAATTCTGTTTGATTTTCAAAAAACACAGTAATTCCTCCGAAATTTGGTCTGGAAGGGTACATCTCTCCTCGTGTACACTAAGTCCTATGAAATTAGAAGATGACAATAAGAGTTCCTTTCTGCCAGTGACCCCCTCCCCCAAGGAATAACTGGTAAATACCCATAAAATCACTTAGTTCGGGTAAAGGTTGAGCTGTCCAAAGGCATCACCCGAACCCTCACTTCTGCCTCAATAATCCATTATTTAGCTGTGAATATTATTTTTCTCCCTCAATTCCATCCAAATACCTATTTTTTTCCTCACTCTAACTCGCTTTCCCAGAATTCTCTCCTCCATTGCTTTCTTTAGCATGGCATTGCCTCTCAGTACCTTCTACATACAATTGTTCTACCTTCTAAAATCTACCAACATGTCTCCATTCCCCTAACATGTCTAGAACTTCATCGTTGGTTTTTCTTTCCATCCATTTTAATTTACCCTATCTTTTTTTCTCTACATCCACATCTAAAGCTTCCAATCTACTTAATCCTCTTGCTTCAATTACCAATTTTCCGAACCATACAAAGCCATGCTCCATATCAATGTTTTCATTAGTAATTCTTCACGTATTTACTTAAGATGCCTGACATCAACTCCCGTCCCTTCGTAAACGCTTTCTAATATAAAGGAATTCTTTATTTATGGCCCTGATACGCTTCCCACAGTCATCTTAAACACTTCATAACAACATTACTGTGCTAGTTTCTATTCCTCGAATAGGTTTTTGAAGCGCATTAAAATCGTTGTGTAGTATACTAAACATTTCAGGTTACACAATGGAAATGAAACATTAGCTTACTACGCTGTAAAAGACCATATATATATAATTAAATGTTAGAATTAAGTTTCCTTTGTGAGGTATGAATATAGAAACCTTAATAAGACACAAATTAGTGCTTTAGATTATATTCCTTCCCGAAAACAATCTGCAGCATCAAGTTTTCGGGAGAGAACATAATCTGAACACTATGAGAGAAATAGTATGTAATAGTGTAAACGGAGGGTCAGAGGATTAGGAATAGATTTTATTAACATAGAGATCAAATTGATTGGAATATATATGTTGCATTCGATCTATGAGGAGATTGCACCGTGTAAAACCTTTTTGGTGGCAGTGCCATTAATTGAAATCAAATGAATACACCAAGCAAGTAATTTAAAAAATCAGCGGGTAGAAACCCAGTGGGAAAACTGATGGTATAATATCTGCCAAAAGAATATTTAAAAATTAATTTTCAAAATTTTCTTTAGAAAAATCATGGTAATTATATTTTTTGAAGCGCGAAACTTCTTCTCGTAACGGAGGGTAAAGTACTAATTCAATGTCACAAGACAAAATTTCTATTTTCAATGTAGAAATTATATAAACAAATTCCTGGTAAAATTACCTCTATACACATAATATTATTTTTGCTTTAAATTTTTTTCTTACATTGCATTTCTGCGAGTAAAATGTCAACTCCGTAGTCAGGTTATTTCTTTATTTGAATTTTATTTTGAGAGTCCCCTTTGCGGGACTTAGAATTCCGGATTTCAAAATCTACCTTCCATTAGTGTAAGAGCCTCATGCTTTCACGTCGTGAGCACGCCAAGTCAGTCCATATTAATTATTGACAAATTAGATGTAAATTTATTTGACGCTCATTTGGCTTACAGAGAAACGCGACATATTTTTTTGCTTATTTTATTTATGTGAAATTGTAATGTATGCCCATAACTAATTGAGGACACTTGTAAGATGAAAAGATCTACTTATAAGACAAGTTTCTCACACATCTCTGATTACTGTGTTGTCATAGCAAGTAAGACCCAAATACTTGTGCAAATCTTTCAACTTGTCTCGTCAATTAGAATTCCTCTCTCCCTCTTTTTCGAATTAGAGATTCGCCGGTGAATCGGAAAAGTCAAGAGTTTGAAAAGCTAAAAGATCTCATAGGGAGGCCATTAGATCGTTGAGTATTTGGCTGAAAAGGGCTTTTTTCACAACAAGAGATGATTTTGCAGATCGAAATGCAGCTGAAACGGCGTCAAAACTCTTTTCACTTGACGCGTCGAAAATTAACCGTGTGTCTCCCTTAGGAATCGAGCTCTGACTGAGTCTAAAGTGGTGAATGTTTAGGACGTTGGCAACAGACCTGGGATGAATGGGATTGTTTTGTGAATCAAATTGGAGCATTTCCTTCCCGTGACGGAAATTCGCCCTTTGGTAGAGATTTTGCGAAATGGATGAATTTCGAATTCAGGTTTGTTTTCCTCCTGCGTTCGGTTTCAAAAGACACTGTGCGATTTTCCGTGTAATAACACGGCAAAGATATTTTCAAAAATGGCAATTGGAGACCGAAAAACCACAAAATGTTTTTGGACTGCTTTCGAAGTTTCACATTCACCAAACCAAACGTTGGTGCGCGCTTGAGCTAGAAAAAGGCACTCAATGAGAAAAGTGCGAGTTTCTACAATTGAAAATCCATTTGCAAACCATTTCTAATCTTAGGTTTTCACATCTTACCACACATATTAATTTCTTATATGAACGCGGAATTAAAATTTTTCAGTTTCTTTAGAGTGAATTTCAGCATAAATATTTGCATAATTTCCCAAAATCTCATTAGATTTTATCACGCAGTCGCATCCTAACTTTTACAAGGCAATATGTAAACGTTTAATTTTATACACCTGTTATTGCGTACATAGGTCCGCTTCTTTTTTTGACTCTAGAAAATGATCTGTAAAAAAAGAACAGCATGTTGGAATTTTAAAGTCAGCCGTAGAAAATGTTGAAGATAAGTCTGCTCCAAGCCGAAGTTCTTATCTAGTAAACCTGAGTTTAAATGCATATCTGACGCCAAGAACTTTGATATATACTCGTAAATAAATATTTATACAAATACACACACACATAAGTTTGGTACTTGAAAATTACTGGTGCAAGATATGTATTGAAACTACAGTTCAATAAGATATAAACTTCGACTGGGAGTGGACTTAGTTCCAAGTGTATATATATATATATATATATATCTATATGAACACAGTATTCAACCCGAAGGTCGGTTTGGTAGGTGATGGTAGAGTTCACCCAGTACTAAGCCCTATGCGGCGTATAAATATTCACACATCAGGGTAGGGGGGCCAGTTCCTTTCCCTGTGCCGATTATAGTTTCCCAGAATGATCTGGTACCCGAAAAACCCCATTGCTTGGGTGGAGCTGCAAGTGCCCAGAGTGCCTCGCCTGGGATTCGAACCCGGGTAATTGGCCACCGCTCTACCTACTGGACCACCGCGACCCATATGCATTCATGCACGAGTCTATTTTTAATTAACTATACACCTAGATGTATATATAAAAAGGACAGGAAATGAAAGCTTAATGGCTTGGACCCCATGAACTACCGCAACCTACATAAGAAGTATGTATATGTTTATGTATGTGTATATATAAACCATAAACACAGTAATCAACCCGAAGGTCGGTTTAGCAGGTGATGGTAGAGCTCACCGATGTACCAAAAAAGTGCGCAACTTTTTAAATATGAAACGTTCTAATTAAAATTAGGAACATAATTTGTAATTTTTAGAACATTTTTATGAAAACATTTCTTAAACTTTACGAGCAGTTATGAAGCAGTCAGCCATCTATCTTCTAGCATTTATTCTTCGAGCATACACCATTGTCATCGTGAGGTGGCATGTGTTGAGCCTGGTCTGGTATTGTCTTCGCAGCTCCATTTAGAAAGTTCATAAGTGTTTGTACGGTAAAATACTTGCCTCATACTATCTTGATTGCTGTTTATTCTTTGATTAATTCTTCCATTCATAATGGAGAAGTTGAGGATGAAGTAAAACCTCAAGGCAAACAATATTAAAACTAAAGTAATAGTCAGCATTCAAAGACAGGGAAGATAATCTCAAAGGAATCCTAGAAAAAGACACGTTGGGACAAGTGAAGAAATTTCTCTACTTAGGAAGCTGAATCACTAGCAATGAAAGAAGTACCTGTAAAAGGGATAGTGTAAATTTAATAGCAAAGGCGAATATAGCTTTTCGCAAGAAGAAATAACTGATAAAGGAAATAGTATGTAGACAAATGGAAACAATTCACTGATACATATTCACGGAATGCATGTTTAAATGGATTTGAGACGTGGTAGCAACAGATAAAGAAAGATAGTGGTGCAAATCTCATTCAGTTCCATTCTGAAGCGAATTGGTTTCGCTACGATTATATTTTTCCTTGCTGTTTTTTTACTAATGAAATTGAAATAGGAAAACTGTAGAAAATTAAGAAGTTCTTCAAAAAGAGCGTGTTAAGAACCTATGGAATATAAAAAAGAAGAGGGTACCTATTTGGGCACATCCTAAGCTAGAGCTTTCTGATGACCGTTGCTAAAAGAAGGAGAGGAGAAGAATTACAGAGTAAGGGCAAAGATTGTTTTCGAGTAGTAGGTTATGGAAAATATCGGTGTAAAAAGCTAAAAGGAAATGAAGAGATAGGCAGAGAATAGGATGATTTGGAGATCTGCCACAACCTAAGTCTTGGATTGATAACACGAGAGAAGGATGGAACTATAGATATTTTTCTCTTATCCCGTTTCCAGTAATCAAACTCCCCTGTTCCTGGAGAAAAAAGGATTTCTGTACCTTGTTTGGAAGTATTGTTAATTTCTTTTTTGCTTTTCTTTCGCATACAACCAATATTTTTTATTATCTCATTAATTTTACTTGATTTATCATTAAAACTACAAAAACTGTTGAATTAAATAATTATTATGTGTAATTGAATTTTCTAGCCTGAAATGAAAATATTTCAACAGTCAATGAAAAAATTATGCTTTCCTTTACCGCGAAGTCGATAAAACTTAATTGTTTGTATGCTTTTGGTTTAAATAATTATACTTGACCCTGTGCTTTGAAAATTACGCATCATTTTATAAACCCTTCAATCGTCAAGATATGGCCTTGAGGTTTATATCTGTTCAAGACCCTTCATTTAATTTTGAGAACCAGCCAGTTGTGGCAAATGGCTATCGCTAAAGCTATCTAGTAAGTCTGCCGGCTTTGTGGTGATGGTCGACTCCTAAATCTAATTCTAGAAACACTTCTCTCTATTATACATTTTTAATATTCCATCTGAAGATGCATGTGTAATCGCTGGATAAATAACCGTGAACAATAATTTGAAATAGTCTAATGGGTTTTCAGTCAATTAGGGTCTAATGATCGTCTTTCAATTTGATGGTTACGACGTCTAATAGAAAAAAATAACAAATCCAACGACTAGATGTACATTTATGTAAGATGTCAAAGCGTGGTGTTGCTTGGCGCATGGTTTTCCTCGAGCCATATGTCTCCAAAAGCCCAGAGAAGGCCATTAGGCTTACCTCTTATAGTGATGGCTGAAACCACTAAAAAACTAAGATTTTACGAGTATTACTCGTAAGAGTTAGAGTTAGGGTAGGGAGTCACTCGTATTTATGTGATTTAAATGTTTGGGGAAATTGCCATTTTTTACTCTTATAACAATTAGAAGCAGGTCATCTACAGTTTCCACTATCCTTGAACCTAACAAAAACGGATAATATATAGTATATCATGAATATATATATAGTATATCATGAATATATAGTATTCAATGAATACAATATTCCGGAAGTAAAGTGACCCTCTGGACTATTTGAACGTATAATAGACTTACTCAGGACGTATGTCGTATAAAAGCGTCAATCAATATAGGAGTGGACCTTGGCCTGTCTCTTCTCTTCGCTCATGCGAGAGTTAGAGAACATCGCTGTAGAAGTGTTCAGCAGGAATATTCACCTGAAGGAGGTTGGATCTATCTGTCAAGTGTAACGTATGTATTTTTGATAGAATTTCCCGTATTGGTAGTTCTAAGTCCATTCAATCAAGAAGAGATGATAAAAAATGGCCTGGCCATTCTAGTGTTGTTAGAAATTGACATAAAATATCCAATATTTCATATATTTGCTTATGGCGGTGTTGTGATAACACCAGAAAATTATGGATTCATGGCGCAAAAATACATGTCGTTTTCACAGAAAACCTACCATGCTCGCAATTATATGGTCTTATTATTTTTATTAGGTAATCTACCGGTTAAGGTAGGTTTTCGGATGGACACAACTATGAAATAAACGTTTTGTAATTCCAAACAAAACCCATTCCAGCAACCTAATCAATATTAGGTCCTTCTTCATCTCTGTGTACTTCTTTCCTCCTTTCATCCCGTCCAGCATCCCTATCCTGTTCCTGCCCTTTCCTTGCTTTCCCAACATTCTCCCCTCTATTACCTTCTTCAACATTCCACTACCGCTCAATACGCCATTCATCCATTTTTCCTGCCTCTATAGGATCTCTCTCAACCAACTCCTCTCCTCACCTACCAACACCAGTACCTCCTCATTTGTTTTTCTTTCTGTCCATTTTACCTTCTCCATCCTTCTCTACACCCGCATTTCAAAAGCCTCAAATTTGCGTCTATTCTCCTACTTCAGGGGCCACGTTTCCGCGCCGTACATAACGACGCTCCATATCAAAGTTTTAACGAGTCTTTTCTTAACATCCTTACTCAACGTACCCGTCATCAACTCCCTCCTCCTTGTGAAAGTCTCATTGCCTTGTGCAATTCTTCTTCTTACGTTCCTACTACTTTGACCATGTGTGTCCAGAACACTTCCGTGATACATGCACAGTGATATGCACAGTAGGGAACAAAATGAATAAGAAAGTGGAGGAAAATGTTGTAAGATCAATTTGGCTTCTGAGGAGGTAAAGGAACGAAAGAATCTATCCTGGCACTACGCATGATCTGAGAGAGAAAGCTAGAAAGTTCATGGATGACAATTATTACCATGTGAGTCACAATATGCGAGGCATGCTCATAAAGTGAGAACCGTTTGGTCACAGGAAAAAATATACTCATATGAAACATACTTTATTGGCCCTTTTAGTTAGCTACAAATAGACACCGCCGTTCTTGAGTTGCTCTTCGGTTTCTGAACCTTGTCCACTGAGCCACTGTTTCAAGTGCAAGAAGAGGAAGTAATCGCTAGCTGCAACGTCTCATCATCTCCATCTTATTGGTAACGGCCCAAAAACTCTCGTCCACTGGACATTCATTGCTCTTTGTGGTGGTCAGTGAGCATTTTCGGTACTCATCTTGCACAAAATTTGTGGTATCCGAGGTTTTTCGTGACAATATTGTAGACAGTAGTGCGTCCAAGTTGAGGAGGTTGTTCAGCCAGGCCATTAATCGTCAATCGACGATCACATTGCAGTTTTTGCTCCACTTTCGAAACAATTTCATCAGTCAGAATACTGGGCCTGCCACTTCGCTCTTCGTCATGGACATTTGTTCGTCCATTTTTAAAATCACGGCACCATTGTCTAACCTTCCCTTCACTCATAACTGTAGGCCCATAAACTAGGCATAACTCCCGATGAATTTCAGCAGCCGACAATCCTTATCTATGCATGAATCGCATGACAGGACGCACTTCACAGCTGGCGGGATCAACGAGTTTCGCGGACATTGTTGTTTGCATGCAGGGACAAGCAAACGACTTCTGAAACAAAACAAATACTGCTATAGCTTCTCAATGAATCAATAGATGGTGCTGCAGGAGTAAAACTGTACTTCTGAAGCACTAATATTAAAATATAAGCAAACCGCTCTTACTTTATGAATATGCCTCGTGTAAGGATTTGATAAGAGCAGCAAATGAAGAAAGACATATGGCTGCAATGGCCATATTTAGTACACGCACACGCGTGAACGCACACACGCACTCATACGCGGAAAATGCGGCACTGTAAGTAAGAAGATTTAATTTTTCAGATTAAAAGCAACAGGAAATTCGTTCACACCATCTTATATTTTCATTAAATCTGTCATCTGATAGTGTTAACTTCGAAAAATTTCCTGGCACAAGGAAATATATAGGACACAAACGATATTTCCTTGTAGCGAGCGTGTACTATGGAACCGTCACCCTTTATGTGTGAGAGAGAATTATTTGACAGTGCACATAAAGTTTGAAAAATTAATGACTGCGTGAATCCGCACAAACCCGCCGATGCATCTGGAGTTCACTTGAACAATAGATTTTTACATTTCCTGCGCTGTAATATGTGTCTGAGGTATCATCATAGCTCCCGATTATTTGTAATGATTTGCAATCTGAGAAATTCATATTTAGTATGCTATCGGGGACGTAATTTTTTCTACCTTTCCCACTCCCCCTTGATTGGAAAAGTGCCAGCGGTAAAAGCGATGAGGTATTTGGTGTAAAATCTCATCATTGTTTAATCCCATCACCGCTGACGCCATTGTTTCTATCGGATGCCCTATTTCTGACGCCATTGTGCATAACAGTCAACCCGATGTAAACGACGTCGGGACGGAGCATTCCATGCATTTTTTTCCATAGCGGAGGGATATGGGAGGGATGGAGAAGGTTCTCTCCCTCCCCCCTGCCCCCATCTCTCTCTCTCTTCCACGTCAAGCACGAGCGACTAACAGCTTCGTTTGTTATAAGCTTCGCAGTCTTCGCATAATGGCGGCCTATTTCGGCAGTACAGTGCACCAGGCAATCGGTGTGCCCCACGGGTGATAGCTTCATGTCCCATCCCCTCTCTCTCCGTCTCCCCCCTTGGCGTCGAAGGATCCCCACGGCAAAGGAACAAGCAAGCGTTCGGATGCGTTGCGTGTCCCTGACCTCCCCCCATATCCCCGTCCCCCGTTCTCTCCAAACCCCCGTGCCTCCACCCTCTCGCCTTCACTCCTCCCCCGCTCGCGGCCTCTGTGTGTCGCACCACTCCCCGCTCCGCCCAAAACCCCCGGGCCCGCCTCTCACTCCCTCCACGACATTTCCCCTCCGATGACCCCCTCATCCCTCTTGTCCCGCGAGTAACCACGGAAACAAACGCCTGAATATTCGGCTGGAGCCATATACACCTAACGAGGGATAGCTAGCAATACGTACGTATACAACATACTCCTATGAAGTCAACTTCGTCTTTATACCCAAACAGTAGTCGTAATCGTGGCATGAACGCCCAAAGGCGTCGTTGAAATTGATGATAGATCTTTTCAGGATGTATTTTCGGCGCTCTACGTATCAGGACTACAGAGTACTCTTTCGTCAAAATGTTTTAGATATGACACTGCTTTTGTGAAGAAGGCCTGGCGAGAAATATGGTACGGGTAAAGCGCCGTAAAATTTATTTCATCAACAAATGTCCAAAAATGTCTCGGTCCCTGTCGATTCGGTCAGTCATTTATTCATTTTACATCGGCGCGAAGTCAGTGAGTGAAATCGATCTTTTTTTGCAATTTTAGTGTTGCTGTCAAGAGTTTAAAAGGAAATAATATTGGAAAATGGAAAATGAAACAAAATTCATTTCATAATTCCGTTGGATTCTCTGACAATTCTTGGAATGAGATGATAAATTCGCGATAACGCATAAAATAATGTTTTTTTAATAGTAAAGCCTGAGAATTTTAACAATACATTCAAATTGAAGACAATGATATGTCGGTTTTTTACTTGAAAACCAAGGAATGTTTTCATCTAAATTATTATATATTTATAAATTTACCAGTAGCTGTATATGCCGAGGAAAAGATTATCAGTGACCTCTTGATAAGTCTAGCGCAATTCTACCTATTTATTATAAATGATAAAAAATTTTCACACTATGATAAGACATATTCAGGGATGATTACGTTATTACGGTATTAAGGAAGGAATTACGAAACTGCCTCATTGTATTAATCCCAAGAAAATATGAACCAAATAAGAAAATAAGTCCTCGGCCAATGTTCAGCGTGTCGTACGTGGTAGCAGAGGAGACAAGACCTACGCGGTCGTCATTACATGAAATCTTGCATCACTGAGCGGATGGGAGCAGAAAAGGAGATACAGAAGAAGAAAGTCACAATAAGAATATAGATATGGAAGGTTAGAACAATGCTTATGGCAGGAAAATTTGGAAAATATGAAGCAAGAGATGGAGAGAGGAAATAGCCATGTTAGGCCTATGTGACGTGATCTGGAAAGATAGCGGGGGTTATTGGAGCAACAGTTTCAGAATTATATATACGAATATCGTATATCGGAGAGGTGGAGAGTCATCGTGGTTTAGCCATAGCATTGAATCTGGAACTGGGGAGAAGGGTAATGAGAGTGGAACATGTAAATGATGAATATGAAGTCTGTCCAATAAATACACGAACTGAGGCCATAAAAACTTGATTTTGCAAAACTTAGTCTGCATAGATTTTGTCCCCTTCAAAGTACTCTCCATTCATTGCTATACACTTATTTCATCTTCTTTTCCGCTAATTAAAGCACCCTTGGAAGTCCTCGGCGGATAGGCTTTTTAATTTTCTCGTCGTTTCTTGCTGTATTATGTCCACATCTTCACAGTAATGTCCCATCATCACATATTTGCATTTTGGAAATAGGAAAAAGTCTCAGGGGGTGAACTCCGGCAAATAAGTAGGATGACAAAAAAGAATGGTGATTGAATATTTTGCCAGAAACTGGCGAACAATCAATGCTGAATGTGCAGGTGAATTGACATGGTGTTCGGTTAAAATAGTGTGCACTGTGTTGATTTTCCTAAATTTAGTTCATAAGCTATCATTTGGACAGTTTTTCCACGATTGGTTAGGGCAAGGGACCGCACACGATCAATGTCCCCAACACAGGTGGTTGAAAGCCGTCCCGGCCTTGCATCATCAGTGGCGTCTTTAAAACGCTTAATTCACTTGAAAACGGATGTTTTCTTCTGAGCATTATCACCGTAAAAAGCTATCAATATTTCAATAATTTCTTTATAAAGTTTATTGCACTTTACCAAAAAATTTGATGCTGATTCGTTGCTCCGTGATTTGATCAATTTACATTTTCGACAAACAGTAAAAACAAGGACAACATAAACTAACATAACTGGCACCATACGCACAGCTCGACAATCCGCCAAGCACAGACGGCTCATGGGGTCTCAGGCAACTAGCGCCGCTTGTTACCCGGGGCTATGTTCCGCTTCATGACCGCCAGTTTGCACCAGTTCGCGCATTTATTGCACAAACCACGTATTATTAGTAGAAATAAGAGTATACCCGGTCAGTTGTGTGTTAACCCACGTTTAAATGCTGACAATCAGTCAACAGGATGTAAAAGTAGCTAGTGCATGTAATCAACTAGACGAAAGAATTGAAAATGTACCCTATAGAAAGCACATGAATTTGATGGGGGATTGAAATTTAGTGGCAGGTGAAGAGAGAGACAGGGGTGAGGTCGAAGAGCACTGTTTAAAAGAAAGGGGTGACCGCTGAAGAAAACTGTACAGTTTTGAAGGAAAAATAGCCCAACTGTGATTAGCACCTAGTCTTAACACTAGGGTAGATCTAGTGGAATATGGAAAATGCTGAGAGATCCAGAGAGATATCAGTTATATTATGGTTAGGCGTAGATTTAGGAGTAGCGTGATTAATTCACATGATTTCTAGGGAGCAGCTGCAGATTCAGGTCATAATTTAGTACTTATGAATGGGATCACAATTTTGTGCTCAAGAAGTCTGATACTAAATTTTAGAGAATGAAGAAGGGATATGAGAAACTGAAATGTAGAGCATATACAGGGAGCCTGTAACTGGGGTGAAGAGAGTGTCCAGAGGCAGTCAATAAACTACTAAGAGAGGATAAGGGAACGGGTTCAGTCGAAGAAAGATGGGTGTACTTGTACTCAAACATGTACTTAATAAAGAAAGTGAAGTACGAAATACGAGTGAGTAGTAGGAAGTGTAAGTAGAAAAGGGGTTGCACAATCATGGATTACAGAAGATGCGAAAGATGGAAGAAAGTAAGCACTGAATAATAAAGAAAAAAATAAGATCTAAGCAATGAATGCGAGAAACTAATAGATAAAATAAAACATGGCGAAAATAGCAGTGCAAAGATACGTTATAGAGATTTTGCTGGAAAAAAACGACACAGGTTTGCTATACGTAAAGGTGTCAGAATGTAAGAAATTTCGTTTACACTGTTTGAGGTGCGACGTATATAATAATGACCAAAGCAGAGAAAGTTCCTTCAGTTCTTCACTTCACAACAGCCCTGGCAAGATGGAAAGAACATATGGAGTAACTACAGGTCGTATATTGTTTGGAATTTGTGGCAAGGTCGATGAGGCGATAATGTGAAAAAATAAAAGGACTCCAATCTCTCTCAGAATCACTTTATTCTAAGCCCAATTACGAGGAGTCGACCTTGACTTTCACAGGCCAGGGATCGCACAGCTATGTGTCGCTTCCAATTTTTGACTAACTATCTCAGCCTTAGAACTCAGAAATGTAGCAGAATGGAATGAATTGTTTTCTCGATTCCACCGTGAAACTTGTAATGAAATACGTAGATGTAGGAGTCCAAGTCTACTCTGTTGGGAAACGTGATAGCGTAATATTTTCCTCTTGTCTTTCAAGCTCTATTGGTGACCAAGCGATGCCATCTTTCTCAACGAATTGGTTTGTCTCTCATCTCCCCTCGCGAAACTTCGTTGGAATCTGTTGAATTCCGGCATTTTTCTATTGTTCAATATGCACCATAAGTCGGTATCCCGAATCAGGATTACAGCTAAGGTAATCAATATGGCTTAAGCGAGAGCCTTTGTTGCAATTTATCTCAAAATCAAATTCCTGCATATATGTCCAACATCGGGCAACGCGAGTAGCAATATCCCACTTGTTCAGAGTTGCTTTAACAGAGTTACAATCAGTGACAATAATAAATGTAATGCAATAAGATGTACTCGGAAATAATTAAGGGAGTTAACTATGGCTAAGGGCTGCATGCACAGGCAAGGTATCATTCATACGAATGACACCTTGCTTAGCTTTGGTCAGGGTCGTTCGTTTGCTGTAATATGCCACCACCCTGCTTTACCCGTAATACTTGTATTTTTTAGTGAGGATTCATCCGTATCCGATCGCACTTGCGTTGAACTTTTTGTGTGTTACTCAGTAGGCAGGTCGGGGTTGAATACCACTAGGAGAGGTTAAGTTGTCAAACAGTTGATTGCGTAATTTTTGGCCTCTGTTCAGATGTCCAGACAAACCTCTTGTTCTCATTAGGAAGTTCATTAATACACGGCGTACGGCTCGCAAATTCAGGAATGAGTTTCCTTAAATATACAGCCAATCCCATCAGTTGTCTGACCTGCTTCAAGTCAGTAAGGCAATGCAAATTGGTCAATTCATTGACTTTAACTTGGATCGATGCCCTCCCTGGAGATTTAACGTCCGAGGTATTAGATTTTTGACTGAAAGAATTGTACTTGTAAATATTCCGCAAAAACCCAGCAGCTCTCTCAAAGCTTGCATAACTTTTTACAGGAGTAGCAATACAACTTCAAGTGTGTCATATGGAAAGAAGATATCGTTCAGGTGAACTTAAGGAATCGTGAGATTTAAATTCACAGTAGCAGCGTTAATCGACTTTTAAAACTCAGAAGGTGCGTTGACCAGGCCAAATGGCATACGAAGATTTTCGAAATAACTACCGGGGATTACGAAAGCCATTCTTATGTATTAAATTTGAATGTACTTGGTTTTGAAGAAATCTTGAAGCCATATCAAGAGAGGTGAAAAACTTTCCTCGCCCTGGCTCATCTAACTGGTCGTCGATTCAAAGTGAAGGATATATATATCCTTCAATGTGTGAGCATTTAATTCCCGAAAATCGACACACATTCGATTTGTCTCATACTTCTTTCTAAGCAGCAGGATGGGACTCGCATGTGGGGTTGCATTCTCTCGAATAAAGCGGTTGAAAATCAAATCATCTGCGATTTTGGGACCTCCGCGCACTCACCCGTCGATAGACGGTACGGCCATCGGTTGACAAGAAAGTTGTCAGTCAAGTTAATTTCCAAGGTGTTATTAACATTTGAAACAGCCTTTCCGATGGCGATCATATAAGCGTAATTATCGAGAACGGAACGAATCTGCTAATCATATTCTTTCGGCACACTGACGTTCAATTTGTCCTCCGTGACACGCATGACATCAGTAAGCGGTCACCTGATCACGCGCGTCCCGTTGCAGTCCGTGGCGGCGGCAAGTGGCGTATACGAGTAGATCTCGTATTTA
Source organism: Hetaerina titia (assembly GCA_037158775.1). Lineage (NCBI taxonomy): Eukaryota > Metazoa > Arthropoda > Insecta > Odonata > Calopterygidae > Hetaerina > Hetaerina titia. The sequence goes on from CM073768.1 coordinate 21,729,618, forward strand.
AATGTTACGGTCTATGATGACGTCTTAGGGAAAGGCATGTAGTACGATGGTAAGCCCGTATTCTGACCAGTAATCTCAACGGTAGCGTCAAAATGATACATAGACATAAGAATCCCGGGTGTAATTCCCGTAATTGGAAATACGTCGTTATAGCTTAAGGGAGAGAGCGCCCAAAAATTTATCTAAAATCAAGGATAATTCGGTATCCATTACACCCATTAGGGCTTTTTAGTCAATCTATACTTTGGTAGGAACAATTGTTTTCCCGCTCCTTATAAGGTTAATTTGGCTTCTTCGCCTTTATATTGAAGTTTTTGAGATAGTACTTATCTTCTAAGCGTCCCGGCTAATAACAAAATCAGCACCTTTTCCAATTATTTTAATTATTCCCGGACGGGAAGGAGTTTGACAGTGGATTGACCTTTGACCATTTTGCGGTTGGGTTTTTAAACTATAGGTATTCTTTTTATAGGCGATACGTCCGCAGTGATAACACGTTGAAAGTGACGTCGATATTTTCAAATTTTGGCTGCTTAATAGTACATTAGTCCTCTCCTGAGCCGATTCGTCGTAACCGCCCTCTATTACCTCTGTACGTGCTAGTATTGAAAAGGAGCTTAAGAAAGAAATAAGTACGGAGACGGAAGTAAAGTCTCGCATTTCAGCGGAAGACTGGATTTTCCCATCACTAATACCATACTCCCCTCCCATGGACTAATACCTTGACGTGGTGGAAGGGCTTCTAGGTTCCGGTGACCCCTGGATCTGTGCTGGCGGGAGTAATAATAATTGCTCCTGGTAGGGTCACCCATGCCAGATAGGTCAAAGGTTAGGAGACAGGTAGGTATTCCACGCAGCGTCTGTTCCTCAGTGAGGCGCTTGCAAAGGCGACCAACCCTAGTGGGGCGGCCATTGAGTGATGGTGTCACTTTAAAAATCACTATTGAGGAAGGCAACGGGAAACCACCTCAATTATCATTCCCAATAATATAATAATGAACACAATAGGGAATATGAGTCCTGGCAACTGCGAAACTCGGCCCAAAGGGCCGTGTGTCGTGCCCGACAGCGGGGGAGGCAAGGCTTCCGCGGTCATCATCCCACGAAACCCTTGCAAGGGAAATTAGACAGTAGTCGGACATATGACGAAATTAGTTAGAATGGAAACTTGGAACGTGAGGACAAGAAAACTAGAAAATATTAAGCGAGAGGTGGAAAGGGGTATTATAGATAGCCTAGGTCTCTGCGAGGTGAGATGGAAGGATTGCGGGAAATACTGGAGTGATAATTACAGAAATACAGCGTCGGGGACGAGAGCTAACGGGAATTGCCATAATATTAAATAAAGAGGTAGGAAGAAGAGTAGTCAACAAAGAAAAACAACGGAAAAATGTTACTTGTAGACATAAAAGCAGAACCGACGAATTTGGTCATTGTTGAGGTATATATGCCATCGAGTAACCATAAGGAGGAAGAAGTCGTTAGGATATACGATGAGTTGGAGGATATAATACCGTGTATCCCTGCAAGGAATCATTTGATAGTGATGGGGGATTGTAATACGACGGTAAGCGAAAGAAGAGATGGTGTTGAGATGGGGGACTACGGTTTAGGCACGAGGAAAGACCGCAGGGAGAGCAAGCGGGAGAGCAAGCGGGAGAGCAAGCGGGGGAGCACGAGGGGACCAAGCAATTGCGAACTGTAGGAGACAAGGGTTAGACATCATCAACTCATGGTGTAGACACCACAAAAGGCGTAGATATGCATGGAAAATGTCAAGTGACTCAGAAAGGTATCAGATATATTATATTCTAGTTAGGCACAGGTTTAGTAACAGTGTCATAAATTCGCACAGCTTTCCGGGAGCGGATGCGGAATCCGACCACAATTGAGTTGTTATGAAATGTAGCATCTGTTTCAAAAAGATAAAGCAGGGGTGGCGGGTTAGTAAATGGATTTCAGAAGCATTAAACGGATTAACAAGGAAGGAGTATCAGCAGGCTATAGAGAAAATCAGATGACGGTAAAGAGCTGAGTACTATCGAAGAAAAACGGGAATGTATCAAGAAAGTGATATCGGAAGCCGCAAAAGACAATATAGGAACCGTTAACGGGAAAAGGATAAGGAAAACATGACTAACGGATGAGATGGTTGCAAAGATGGATGAGAGAAGAAGATGAAAGAATGTAAACACAGAGTTAGGAAAAATGAAGTACAAAGAGTTAAACAATAAGTGGAGACTGGCCACAAATAAAGCAAAAGAAGAATGGTGGAAAACGCAATGCGAGGATATGTAAAGTTTACAGAGGAAGGGTGAAATTGGTGCGCTGTACAGTAAGGTTAAGTTATTATCGGGAAGTAAGAAGGCAGATCTCTGCTAGCAATTAAAGATAAGTGGGGTAAGGTAATAGTTGACGCAGAAAAGATCCAAGATAGATGGAAGGGATATATAGAAGAACTGAATGGTAAAGAACTTAAGTCAACAAGGTTAGTAATAGAAGAGGAACATGACATGGAGGAAGAAAGCTTAAGTCCGGGCATACTCGACGACGAAATAGAAAAGGCATTAAGGGAAATGAAACCAAGTAAGGCCGTTGGGGTAGACAATATTCTTGTGGAACTATTGAAAGGTTTAGGGAAATGTGGGGGGAAGACTCTATTTGGACGTATTCGTAGTATCTATGAGGAAGGAATCTGGCCGGAAGACTCTGTAAGATCAGTGTTAGTTCTTATTCCGAAAAAGGTAATGGCTACATCATGTGATGGCTGCAGAACAATAAGTTGAATATCCCAAGCAGCTGCAGTTATTCTCAGGATCATCAACAAAAGGATACAGAGTAGGGCAAATGATTACTTAGGGTATGATCAGTTTATGTTTAGGAAGGGGAGAGGTACGCGTGATGCCATTGCAGTAATGAGATCACTAATCGAGAGGAATATAGAATACAATCAGGCAGTATTTGTCTGTTTTCTAGATTTCGAAAAAGCGTTTGATAGAGTGAATAGGGAAACACCAATGAGTATATTGAAAAAAATGGGAATAGATTAGAGGGACAGGAGACTAATTCGCAAGCTGTACAGGTCTCAGACTGTTCAGGTGGGAGTTGGGAGTGGATAGTCCGGATGAGCAGTGTTAGGAAGAGATGTAAGGCAGGGTTGCCCATTATCACCGGTGCTGTTCAACGTATATGTGGAGGAAATGATTAAAGAGGTATGGGAAGAACTGGAGGTAACAATATAAGTCGGAGGGGAATTCGTAAAATCGGTTAGGTTTGTTGATGACCAAGCTCTAGTCTGTCAATCAACCAAAGGGTTGCAAGAATGCTGAGTGAATTGGAAATTCACTGCGATAGATATGGAATGAGAATCAATAGACATAAAAAAATTATGTGATTTTCAGAAATAAAGAAAAAGGCTAAGCTAAATATTAAAAAAAAGGGGCAAAATAGAAGACCAGGTGGAATAGTTTTTGTATATCGAAAGTGCTTTGCACCAATACGGTCAAAGTAGTATGGATGTAAGGAGAAGAATTGCGCTACGGCGTGGAAACGTGGTCATTGAAGCAGGAGGATAGACGTAGATTGGAGGCTTTTGAAATATGGGTATAGAGAAGGATGGAGAAGGTGAAATGGACAGAAGAAAAACAAATGAGGGAGGGCTAAGTATGGTGAGCAAGGAGAGGGAATTGTTTTCGGAAACACTTCGGAAATCTTTCCCCACCTTCCCCTTCCATCCAGCGTCTCTGGCTCCTTCTGTTATAATTTTCTCCCCAGTTCCTTCCTTTTTTCCTTGAGAAAGGAAAGAAAATGACTTGATCACCGAAAATTCGAAAACGTGTTAGTTTCTTTTATTTTCCGTATGTTTCTCTGTTTTTGTTTTGATCGCTAGTGCCTACTTGAAACACATTTTATGTGTATATTTTTAAATTTCTCTCTCTCTCTATATATATATATATAGAGAGAGAGAGCTCATACCTCCCTCCAAGCGCATCTCTGACGGGCTGCGGTTGGATGGGGGTATGTTGGCATGCCACGCTGAAAAAGGCAGTCGGCTCTGAGCTGTGGTGTAGTGAGGAGCTCCGCTCGAACCTCCACGCTCGACGTGGAGGTTCGAGCGGAGTTAACGCGAACCTCCACGCTCGACCCATGTCGCGGAACGCGATGCCGAAGTTTTTGGAGCAGCGTTATTCCATCAAATTTGCGGTAAAGCTTGGAAAATTGTTTACCGAAACTGTCGGGATGATTAACCAGGCTTACGGGGAGTCAGCTATGTCCAGAAACATGATCTTTCGGTGGCACAAGATGTTCGTGGAGGGCAGAGAAGAGGTCGACGACGAATCACGGCCTGGACGCCCATCAACGACACTCACCGACGAAAATATGCGAAAAGTTCGCGATGTACTGAACTCTGATCGTCGTCTTAGTGTTCGGATGATAGCAGAGCAGTGTAATGTGCCAAAAACATTAGTGCACGAGATTATTAGGGACCAATAACAGATGCGAAAAATTTGTGCAAAGTTGGTGCCGAAAGTGCTCAGTGATGATCAAAGACTCAATCGTTTGGAAATCGCGACACAACTTGCGGATCACTGCAAAAATGATCCACATTTTTTAGAGAACGTTGTTTCGGATGACGAGACGTGGGTTTTTGAGTACGACCCGAAGTCCAAGAGACAAAGTGCGGAGTGGCACACCCCATCATCACCCCGTCAAAAGAAAGCTCGCATGAGCAAATCTCGGATCAAGGCGATGCTCATTGTCTTTTTTGACAAAAGGGGAGTCGTCCACTACGAATTTGTACCTGAACGACAAACTGTAAATGCTGCATTTTACGTCCAAGTGCTCGACAGGCTTCGAAAACGAGTCGCCCGCGTCGCCAGCGATCAAAAACATCTGGCGGCTGCGTCACGGCAATGCGCCGTCTCACACCGCGCTTGTCGTGTCGGACTTCTTGGCCAAGCACGGCGTGGCAACGCTGCCGCACCCGCCCTACAGCCCGGACTTGGCACCACCGGACTTCTTTCTGTTCCCGAAGATAAAGAGGAGTTTGAAAGGAACGCGATACGGGACTTTGGACGCCGTCAAAGAGGCCGTGACGACGTGTCTTCGAGAGGTTCCCGATGATGCCTTCACGGGAGCGTTCCAGGAATGGGAACGCGGCTAGAACAAGTGTATCGACTCACAAGGGTCCTATTTTGAGGAATATTAGCTTAAGATATGTAAAAGTGTAATACATTTTTTTTCCTGAGCTCAGTACACTTATTTTCCGGACGAACCCTGTATACATACACACACTCATACATATATGTTATGTGGGTTGCGGTAATTCAGGGGTCTAAGCCATTAAGCTTTTATTCCCTCTTTTTTTATATACATCTAGGTGTATAGTTAATTTATATGTGTACTCGTATATGTATGCATAAATGGGTCGCGGTGGTCCAGTGGGTAGAGCGGTGGCCAAATACCCGGGTTCGATTCCCTGGCGAGGCCCTCTGGGCACCTGCAGCTCCATTGATCGGCAGTGGATGTTGAAGATTGTAATAGAGTGGGGAATGTTATATATGCGAAGAAAGAGCAGGAATAGGATAAGGATGTTGGACGGAAGGAAGGGAGGATGGAAGTACTCAGTGATGAAGAGGGACTTCTTGTAGAGTAGGATATTGGGTTGTGCTTAGATAGGAGAAACAAAATATATATTTTGTTGCTGTGTCCATTCGAAAACCTCTCCTAACTAGTAGATTACCTGAAACAATATTTAAGGAACTAGCGTCGGAAATTACACCGTATCAAGAAATCATATTTTTGAAGTTGCTGGTAGATCATGAGGTTCCCAGTAATTGTAAAAGGGCTAACGTCACGCCAATATTTAAGTACCGAGACAAGGAAGAGCCGAGCAATTACAGTCACATTTTCCTCTCATCCGTTCAATGCAACGTTATGGAACATATAATTGCTAGTTCTATCGTGAGGCACCTCGACAGTCAGATGTTATTAATAAAAAATCAACACAGTTTCCGAAACAGTAGATCCAGCGTGGGACAATTTGCGCTTTTTGTTCATGATATTCTTATTTCGGGAGAGAGCAATGTTGTAGTAGAGTCAGATTTCTATATTTTAATAAAGCCTTCGACATAGTACTTTACTCGTATAAGAAACTACTCACAAAGCCATAAATAAATTATTTTAAATATTTTCCAATGAAAAAGTTAAAAAAAAACGGAGTTATGATTATGAATTAATATCATTCCAAATTGGGTGAATCTCGATAATCATGTTTAGAAGCACAATATGAAATAAAGAATGCATGTCTCTGGGTTACATACTGTGATATGTCCCCTCATTTATCTCCAGATCGAATGCTAATTTCGCGAGATAAATTGAGCAGTTTACCTCTCATTAGCTTAGAGTGCTGAGAGAACTTCTGCATAAGACTAATGGTGAGGGCAAGTATGGGGTGAGCATTCTGACTGGAAATATTCCTTTTAGTATTGTCTCAGAAGGCCTTCAAACGCATGCGTTTATGCTGGAGCTTATGCGAGGGCGAGGCCAACGGAGAAATGAGTCGGAAATTTTGGAGCTAAGTCTGACAATGTGCAGCGTTATCGTCACCGTTGGGCTCGAGTACTTTCCATTCAATTTTTATAAAATCGAATTTTAAATCTTGTGCAGCTTTGCAACTTTTTAAATAAAACAGTTTCTGGCGTAACTTGGTGGAAAATTTTCATATTGACGTTTTTTTAAAAATAAAACCACTTTGCTTTTCCACATAAACTTTTTATTCTCACGACCCCACCACACTTTCGTTATAGCATAACATCATCAGGTTAACTTCGGCAACTTTTTATTTTATAATCAAATTCGGGGTTCTATTTTAGCAATCATAATCTCCACTTTCCCATGATTGATGACTTATTTTTCATATAATATAAAAAATAAGCGATTGTTCAATGGGTATTCTTGCCAAAAATTTCCGCGCAGTTATTTTTATGATCAAGAAAATAAAACATCAATCTTTACGTGATTCTGCTTTGTACGATAACTTTCAAGTACATGCATTTAATTCTCGGTATTGCAATGGTTTTGCAGTAATAATCACCCTAGCAAAAGCTAATATTTAAACGAGCTTTCATAATTGGCTTATCTCATTAGTCTTCTCGTCCAAGAGTTTGTGCTACGGTGTTGGAAAATTCGTCTTCCACGTAGTCTTCTGGGTATTTCACCGTTGCAATTTGAATGCCGGATGGAAAACAGTGTTGATGATTTTGTAAAGTGAGCGGCTTGTTATTGCTTAGATGAAGATGCGAAGAGTAGGCTAACTCAGGCGCCAGTCTACTACACATTCACCTAATTAAATGCGTTTAATGTTCTTGTGTATTTATTAATAGAAGGTACTTATAAATGATTGGCAGTGATCCACTGGTTATTACATCAATTACATTTTTAACAACGGACGCAAGAATTTACATTTTTGCCTAAGCGTATTAAGAGAGTCTCATTACCATGGGACGATTCATTCCGATTTAATTCTATCTTATCTCACCAACATTTTTCACCTTGGATGTCGAGTCACATCGGAGAATGACCGTTTATTGAGTCATAAGTCATTAAAACGGCCCTAGAATCATTTGATGATAACATTTATTTCATTAAATTATTATTTTTTGGGGGTCTTTGTCTCAACTATTCGAATCTTTTTTTTAAGTTTGAGAAAATGAGGCATGAATGCCCAACACTCACACACAAATGCGCACACCTAAAAAGAATCAAGGAAGGATGTTTCGCTATTTGAGAGGATGCGCTAGTCGATTCGCAAGGTAGATTCCGCGGAAGAAAGGCGAACTCAAATCTCTTACCTCCGCGTCGTGGTCGAACGAATATACGTGTGCCATGAAAGGAGGTCGGGGGGTCTTGCTATTCGATGGCCGTCTGCTTGCACGAGGGCTTCGACTCGGTGAGAGTTCAAACGTGAAGTGTGTACCCTCTCGTCTCAGAACGTTCATCCTCTGAACCGAAAGTTACAGCTGGACCAATCACCTGCACGCCTTTCCGACCCTTTCCCTTCCCCTCCTCATATACCGAAGCTCATACGTCATAATGTCCACTTCCCGTCTCGAGAAGCATTAAAACAGTTTTGGTCCACAGTTCTCCAAACTTCGTGCGATTCGCCATCGCAATTTAGGAGGGGGCAACTCGATGGGCCACGTAATGAACAAAATGGTGAAGTTTTAGGATTATTTTAACAACTTGCTAGTTTTTCACACATAGGTCATACTATCTATTTTTCAGAGTGGAAATACACATGGTATTGAATTCAAGTTTTCACAACATGATTTACATATTTTATTCCGTTTTCTTCTAAAATTCTAACCCACGTTCATATTCATTCGTCTCTGAATCAAATTGTGATTGATTATACCTATGATGAGGGGAATATTCAGTTTTTCTGAATACTTCTTGCATCAAATTCTCGCTGCAAATTCATTCCTTTGTATATGGAATCCAACTTTAGTGGTGTAATCACTTCATCAGGAATATTTACTTTCAGACAAATTTCAAGAAACTGTGGGAGATTCCGCAACAGTAACCTTAACGGAGTCATCCGCTACGTGTGCATTACAATGCAACAAATTTAAGAGAGTAAAAATCATTCGCCTTGACCGGAATTCGAACCCGGATCCCTCGATATCCGGCCGAGTGCTTTAGCCTGTTAAGCTACCGAGACGTCCTCTTAAACTCTGAAGGCCCCCAAAATTTCAGAGTTTTACAGGACGTCTCGGTAGCTTAACTGGCTAAAGCACTCGGCTGGATGTCGAGGGATTCGGGTTCGAATCCTGGTCAAGGCGAATGATTTTTACTCTCTGAAATTGTTGCATTTTACTTTCAGCCAATATAAGAATGGACTGATATATTTTTGAAAGTATTGAAGTCGTAGAGCACGGACAATCTGTGACAGATTTTCAATTAAGAGACAATACAGGTGCATCCTGTATGTACGAGGGTCATTTTTACATGGAGCAGAACTCATTTGGGCTGGATATGATAGGCAATAGCCAGCAGTCTTTTGTATTCCTTAAGGGGGCAATTTATAAAAGAGGTCAGTTTCATTGTACAGTATATGAATTGTGTTGTTCAGATCGAAGAAATAAATCCAAGTAGGGTAGACGAATAGATAACATAAATAATAGTGGGAACAATGAAATGTTCCATTCTCTTCGGATTCATGTGAATCGAACTTGAAACAGAAATATGTGTCGGAATCATGTCGTGAATTTTTTACAGAGGTTATCTTTATTCTCAAGGTAGTTTGGAACACGCTTCCTCATCATCACTATCCAAATTTGTGCGCATACTATATTTTCCTTTACGAGAACTACCTCTTGCCCCTATGCCTGATGGAGTTGCGCGGGAAATCCTCATATATTCCCTCCCCACTCGCTGCTCCACCTCACCCTTACCGCCTACTTCCTGCGAACCCTTTCATCACCATCTTTCTCCCTCCTTCGGTCGCAACCCTTATGCAAACATTATTATCCTCCTCCAATCACCATCCGCCCCTAAACTATTCCAAGCATCGGTCCCCAAACTCATCCTCCCTCATGCTTGCCGAGTAGTCCTTCAAATCTCGCGGAATAAAAATGGTCTCTCTCTCTCCCTCCTTGTGACATAAAAGTACAAATACATTTCTGACAATTCAATAGAAGAGCTACACTATCTCTTGAAAACTTCTATTAGTAGTCAGTGAAATTATCAAAGCAAAAACAATATTATTCCATCAATGCTAACGGGTAAATCCAGCCACTAACCGATTGTTTTGTCGTATTCGGTGTCTAGAAGCGATTTAAGTTACTGCGTTTAAGTAGTAGCAAGCAATTCTCTGATCCTTGACAGCAGAACTTCCTTGCTTTAAGGAATGGATACAGCCTGGAGACAAGGGATTGAACAGGTTTCAAGAGATCACAAAAATGGACCGGTTGATGAGATGTAGGTTTACAAGGACCGACTTTTAATTTCCTTTCATAAGTTCTTCCAAGTTGGCTTATTGAACCTTTATTATTGCATATAATTATTATGTATGTCCCCTTGGAACGTTCCATACATTGTATCTCACCCGTCGGTCAGTGAACTGGTATTGCTGATCCAATAGAAAGTAAACCATCGTTCGTAGTTCATAGCATAGCCTATTTAAAAACAATTATATGCAGGAATTATAATGAAAAGTCAGTTTATTTCGATTGAATGCTAAAATATGAAATTTAAAAAGCCTTTAACGACAATAAGTGTAAATTCATTTCAATAGGAGTAAGTAATTAGTTATACATCGGCAAGGGATTTATTTTAGAGATACGTTTCTGTATTGGGACCAGTATAATTCATTTGCATGTGCTATAGCAGCCCTGATAATTTTATTTGGACTAAATTGATATTTTAATACAGTTCAAAAGTAGTCATTATAAAGAAATTCCGAAAAGGTGTGCAATGTGCTAAAAACAGGTTCGCTCCAGGATTAATTTGCAGCGGGCCATACATATATCTGGTTAAGTATCAAGAACTTATAGTTCTTGCATCAATTTGGTAGGACTGAGGGGTACTCTGTAAAGGCGGGGAGCTGAAAAATGCCAATGCAAATGTGCCCTGCCTTAAGCTCAACTCTGGGCTCTTGTGAAGTGCTTTGTGACAGGTAATCAATGCCGCAATTTTTTCTGGCTTTCGCATAACGAGTTGAAATGTTGGGCAACCGTATAAATTTGAATCCCTGCTCACGTTACAAAAAATTTCAAGTGTTCCTTAAAAACAGCTGCACGAATTAAGATTAGAAGTTTTCCTAGTAATTTAGTGTAAAACTATTTTGTTCAAATTCTATTCACTGCATTTTAAATGATCTACATATACATTTGGTTGAGATATAAATAGCCTTTTATGTTAGCCTTACTTAGGACTTCTGGGAGCATATTATTATTATTTACATTTCGTTACAATTAGCTAAATGGCCTCCGGTGGCAACGGCTAAGTCCACCCTTATAATGCACAAGAAGAACATATATAAAACAAAATGTATTTAAAAACATTGGCCCTTAAAGATTCTCGAATTTCCCAACCGTACTTCTACCACCAGATGACACCCAGGTTCACAGCCTAATAAGCGACGCACCGTCCAACATCACACTCCGTACAAAGTCACACAATTGTTTACATCATAAGCCCTTCCAATCACGCACCGTGATGACACCACACACTGTTACAACCCAACTTCTCAAGCCATCCACTTCACGTACAGAACAATATTTTCAATAAATAAAATTGTATAATAATCATCGACAAGCAAAGTTTATTACCCAGACCTTTGTCCATAGGCTGCTGTATATCTTTTGCCACAGCTAAATATGGTCGTCCTCTCTCATTGTATCATTCGTTATCGTCCTATCAACTCGTAGTGGATAGTCTCCGTCGGTGTAGATGACTCAGCACAATACTGCTAGTTACCTAGGCACTATATGTTTGTTATGAATATCTTGTATCATTAAGGAATTGAAAAATTATGTTATCAATAAAAATGACCCGACTCTGTTTTGAATAACAATAGTTTGACGGTTTAAGAAGGAGTGTCTATTGAATATCGCTTTCCTTCGTGCCGAGCTACGGTATGTGCCATACCATGAACTAATTTGTTGGTCTAAAATTATAATAATAGTTTGATTCATACGCATGCATTTAAAAACTGTACATTAAAATTTTTGCAAAAAGTAATGGTTTCAGGCGTAACTTTGTGGAATTGCTTCATGGTAAAAAATTGAAACACTGTAGACTTCCACATATAGAATTTATTAAACGACCCGGGTTTCATCGCTGAGCGACATCATCAGGTGGACCTGACCTGACCAGACCTGATGATGTCGCTCAGCGATGAAACCCGGGTCGTTTAATAAATTCTATATGTGGAAGTCTACAGTGTTTCAATTTTTTACCAAAATTTTTGCATTTAAAAAAAGACGATGAACATTTCGAAAGAGATTTTTGCTATGAATTTAAAAAAACTAACCACATTTGAAAATAATTTTTTTCTTCCTAAGAAATTACCTATTTCTTTATTCCTTTCCCTGGTTAATTTTTGTGATAGACCGTCGAAAATATTTTCTTATCCATTGAATGTTTGCGCGAAAACCTTTTAAAACCGCTACTTTATAACATGACATCGTGGGATTACTGACATGTTTATTCCCAATTATTCATATTGCAGCCTGGTATAACGAGTGGCTACTACAGTGATATACTCGTACATGATCCATTATGAACGTAATGCGCATGATTTTATTGTTACGCGTATCCATGTATGATCCATTGTATAACAAGCTGAGGTAAAATAAAAAAATGTTGTTATGCGTGTTGCAGGGGATGGTGGAGTTCATTCATCTAGGTTTTCTTGATAACCTTATATAATGAATAAAAGTAATTAAAACATAATTTGCTGCAGGCGGAGAAACGAGATTGGACTTGGGGAATGGGGAGGAACATAATATCTACTGAAAAGACTAAGCCCAAAGTTTTGAATTTTTCTGCTGTTATGACGGTAAAATTCTATTTGAAGATAAATATATTATCTATGTATGGTTCGTGATGTATTTCGCTGAAGTTGGTAGAGCGAATTACCGTGGCTCTTCGATACTTAAACATCATCACCTATTTTCAATTTCTAACCCAGCATAAGACGTCAGAATGCCAGATTCCTCATCTAGTTGGGTTCAAGAAAAATTGTGGACCAGTTTTTCCTCGGCAGATGGTGGAATATGCCCGTCAGACGCGCACCTAAGTCTCGTTAAATACATTTCTCACGCTTTCGCAAGTACGTATCTGCTTATGTGCATACTGCATAAACGGCTCCCTTAGAATTAGAGCTAATCTCAGGCTTTAAAATGAAAAAAAATAAAGGGCTTCAGGAGCTTTAAAGCGCCTCAAAATAATGAGTCGCTCTCCACGCACGCCATCACGCTTCCACCCTTTCACGTGAAAATCATTTTCTCTCTCACCCTCCGCCGGTTCCTCTCCTCCCCCCTCTTCCCCAGACCCTGGCTTCCCCCAACCCCCACACCGCTTTCCAATTACTCACGCCCCCAGGCGCCGACGCTCTCCCTCCCTCCGCCACCCACCCCTTCCCACGCTCGCGCTCCCCCACCCGCCCCCTCACACCCGACGAAACCACCTCCACGCCCCCTCGTCCCTCGCGCCCGTCACCGTCCCGACATCTTTTCCCTTACTACCTTCGTTCCGTCTCTGCGAGGCGCTGCGCATGCGCCGGGAGGCACCGGGTTCATTAGTGCATCCCGAGAGAGGGGGAGGGGGGTGAGGGTGGGTGGGGGGATGGGAGAGGGATGGTTGGGGGATGGTAGGGTGGCACGGACGGGCGGGGGGTGTTCCTCTGCCTATGTGTGAGTGTGGTTCGGGTGATGGTTAGGAACAGCCTGCATCCGTCCCTTCGCCCCACCACCCCCCGTGGCTCCCCTTCACCCACACCCCTTACCCTCCCCCGCTACCCACCCCACACGCCTCCCCCCTCTTCCACCCCACTTCTCCCGTCCACCTGTGTCCCACAGCCCAGCTGTAGTTGCGCCTCTTTTCCGAATTCCCTTCCAATTGCGACACACACATGCAATCCTCCCCTCCCCCCGGACCAGATCCCCTCTCCCTATGTACCCCTGCCCCCGTCTCATCTTCCCCCCCTCCACTTCCTCGCCCCTCCCCAAACTCTCTCCCCGTCCTCTCAACCCGCCCCATGCCCATCTATTCCTCCTTCCATTCCCTTCATTTATCACTCACCGACTCTCTCCCCCGCCATCTCTTTATTTACCTCTTCTCTCCTTCTCCTCCGCCCCTCGCCTTCTCCTATATCCTCCCCTCCCTCCCCCAACCCTCAAAATCCTCCTGCCCTCCACCAAAATCCCATTCTTCTCTAACAATTCCCTGGTCTTGAACTGGAGCGCGCGGGCCCAAGGACTGGTATGGGACCGCGGGGAAGGAGTCGGTGTTTCGATGTTTTTTATTACTCTTCCCATATATGCGCTAACCGCTTCGATATTTTTCGTTACATAAAGAAGACCATCGATAACGCCTTAAAATATCCAGTCTAGAAATGTTAGACATTCAAAACTTTTGGAGAAGCCATACCTAAAGGGGTGTACTCTCGTTACTCCCGACCTCACTTTACAGGCTTGAGCCTAAGTACGATAGGAAAAAAATCATTTATTTTCCTTTCAAGTCAGTAGGTAAGTATGTACAACTGGTTTGCAATAAAAGATAATCAAGTATTCTATATCAGTTCTAAAACTATGTGAACTAGAAGTGTAAGAGCTGTATATAATTCATATTTTTGATAGATAAAATAGTTTTAACTAAATTTTTAAAAACGTTCTTTTATCTTAGGCAATAATGGTGTCACATTCAAGGACTATGTCTTACCAAAGTAAAATTAGAGGCAGATAATGCATGTACCTAATTTTTTAGAAGCTTTTTAATGACATTAATCTTAACTGCGAAGTTACAATTCCATAAAATTTTAAAAATCATGTAACTATATCATAATTATAAGAGCGTTGCAACTAGAGAAATTTATAATTTATTACCTGAAAATTGAACAACGTGGCCGATTGTGGATGAAGACAGTATGCTAAACCCGCTCATCCTTGACCTTTTTTTGCAAATGTAGACCTATTTCGTCAATTGCAATTAATATCAGTCCATCTCGTACAGACAGTATGCTAAACCCGCTCATCCTTGACCTTTTTTTGCAAATGTGGACCTATTTCGTCAATTGCAATTAATATCAGTCCATCTCGTACGGTTTCACTTTACGCGCAGATTTCTCGGAAACAATTAACCTCTCAATTCGAAGGATATTCCCAGCGAGATTAATAACGGGGGAAGCTGGAATATATAGTAGTGTTCGTCATAACTAGAGTATTTAGTTATCCCATAAACCCAAATATTGAACAAGAAGGCAAGTGGAAATATTTTTACAAATTTATTTTCATTGCAAAGAACAACATTTGTTTTCTAATCGGCAGAGAAATCGAATTGAAAATTTTGGAACTGAAAATACTTTGTGTGCTCGAATTCTCTTGGGCCTTAAAAAAAAACGGCCGTCGCTTAGGGTAGGTCTGCCTCGTAATATCTCTCAAGTGATCTCATACACTGGTCAGTTCCTTACAACCAAATCGGTATTACTGTATAGTTTTTCGTAAAACGATTGCAAAATTATTTTTTCTTTTATTTCATTTCATACTCTAGGTAAAAAAAACGGTTAGGACTTGACATCTGTATGAAGACAGAGGCTTCCTCTTTCCGCGTCCAACCATGCCTGACCAAATAACTTAATCACTCGAGCATATTTTCTTATAATCCGCATCCGTATTTTATATTCCCCGTTCGTTCTCTGACATATTTTCCATGAGTTCCAATTTTTTGTTTTGTTTTCTGGCTCGTAAACCATATCTGCTACTATGACGAACGGTTCTTAAAACACAACAAGTAACTTCTCGATTGGAATGTAATTGTAGAGGAAGAAGATTGTAGAAATCTGCGCTAATAATAGAGGAGTAGAAATAGTTGCACATTTCTCTCATATTTTAAGTTCTATCAGCTCCTTTAAAATAATCGAGAACTTAGAGCCCACTTACCAGGAGATCTGAAAATTTGATGATGCGGACTCAGGACGTTTTTGCCTGTTTTGTAGATTTCGAAAAAGCGTTTGATAGAGTGAATTGGGAAAAATTAATGCGTGTATTGCAGAAAATAGGAATGGATTGGAGGGACAGGAGACTGATCCGCAACCTGTACATGTCTCAGACTGCTCAGGTGCGAGTGGGGAACGGAGAGTCCGGATGGGCAGTGTTAGGAAGAGGTGTAAGGCAGAGTTGCCCATTGTCACCGGTACTGTTAAACGTATATGTGGAGGAAATGATTAAAGAGGCATGGGAAGAACTGGAGGTAGGAATGAAAGTCGGAGGGGAATTCGTAAAATCGGTTAGGTTTGCTGATGACCAAGCATTAGTTGCTCAGTCAGCCAAGGGGTCAAGCATTGTTGAGTGAATTGGAGGTTCAGTGCGATAAATATGGGATGAGAATCAATATTAATAAAACAAAGGTTATGCGATTTTCCAGAAAGAAAAAGGCTAAGCTAAATATTAAAATAGGCGGGGAAAGAATAGAGCAGGTAGAGCAGTTTACATATCTCGGAAGTGTTTTGGACCAATACGGTCAAAGTGGTAGGGACGTAAGGAGAAGAATTGCGCTAGGCAAGGAGGCTTTCTCAAGAAGGAGGGAGTAGATGACGGGGACGTTGAGTAGGGATGTTAAGACAAGACTCGTAAAAACTCTGATATGGAGCGTAGCTATGTACGGCGCGGAAACGTGGTCGCTGAAGCAGGAGGATAGACGTAGATTGGAGGCTATTGAAATGTGGGTGTGGAGAAGAATGGAGAAGGTGAAATGGACCGAAAGGAAAACAAATTAGCAAGTACTAGAAATGGTGGGGGAGGAGAGGGGTTTGTTGAGAGAAATCCTATGGAGGCAGGAAAAATGGATGAAAGGCGTATTGAGCGGTAGTGGAATGTTGAAGAGGGTAATAGAGGGGAGAATGTTGGGCAAGCGAGGTAAGGGTAGGAACAGGATAGGGATGTTGGAGGGGATGAAGGGAGGAAAGAAGTACACCGAGATGAAGAGGGACCTGATATAGATTAGTTTGCTAGGTGGGGAGTCACAAAATGTTTATTTGATAGTTGTGTCCATCCAAAAACCTACCTTAACCGGTAGATTACCTAATAATATATATATATATATATATATATATATATATATATACGTATATATGCTGAGATCATCAAATTTATATATATACAAACAAACACTGAGACAATAAATATTACACACACAGAAACATAAAAGAAGGACACTTACAGTAGATATTTACGTTTCGACGGCACGGCCGTCGTCATCAGAATCTTAAAGAGTTTTATGTTTCTGTGTGTGTAATATTTATTATCTCAGTGTTTGTTTGTGTGTTTTTGCGTCGCCGGAGAGCGTCATTTTCAAGATTATACATATACATATATATATATATATATATATATATATATATACACAGGAAATATTTTACGCTCGTTATTTTGCCTAATGACTCCGCCTTCCCCACCTCTCCTGTGTTTGTCCTTTATATATGCTCCTAACCCTTTTCCTTATATATATATATATATATATATATATATATATATATTATAAATAAATAGAGATAGAGAGAGAGACAGCAACACACAGCACGAGAACACATAAAAAGAACACACGTAATATCTTGATAATTTGGACGTACTCGAACTCCGTATTCTTCGGAAGATAAGATATGACTGAGGAGCTCAGTCATATCTTCCGAAGAAGACGGAGTTCGAGTCCGTCGAAATTATCAAGATATTACGTGTGAGTGTTCTTTTCATGTGTTCTCGTGCTGTGTGTTGCTGTCTAAGTTTTTTATTTAACACTTCCGTGTTACTTCGAAGAAATCATCTATATACTATATATATATATATATATATATAATGTAAATTTATTAATAGTCATAACAAACACAGAAACCAAAACACACAAAAGAGAGACTCACTGGATCTCGAATTTTCGGTGGTCCAACCACCTTTCTCAAGAGGAATTAGGAACAGAACTGAGGCAGAGGAGGGCCCGAAAGCAGTGGTAGGAAGGAGAAGGGGAAAATGGGGGAAAAGAGGGGAAAAGGGGGGAAAAGGGGGGGGGGAAGGCATTCGAGGTGAGGAGTTTGGAGGGGTAGTGTATGGCGCGGGAATTTTAAAAAAGGTGGGGATGATATGGAAGTTTTTGGGGGCGGAGGGGGATGAAATTATATGCATAAAGGGGGCTATTAATGTCTAATATCATCCCCACCTTTTTTAAAATTCCCGCGCCATACACTACCCCTCCAAACTCCTCACCTCGAATGCCTTCCCCCCCTTTTTTCCCCCCTTTTCCCCTCTTTTCCCCTCTTTTCCCCCATTTTCCCCTTCTTCTTCCTACCACTGCTTTCGGGCCCTCCTCTGCCTTAGTCCTGTTCCTAATTCCTCTTGAGAAAGGTTGTTGGACCACCGAAAATTCGAGATCCAGTGAGTCTCTCTTTTGTGTGTTTTGGTTTCTATGTTTGTTATGACTATTAGTGAATTTACATTATTGTACACGTTCGTGGGTTTTCCAAGAAAGTGACTATATATATATCATATTATATATTATATGCTTAGTCATATCTTATCTCCCGAAGAAGACGGAGCTCAAGTCCGTCGAAATTATCAAGATAATATTGTGAGTGTTCTTTTTATGTGTTCTCGTGCTGTGTGTTACTGTCCAAGTTTTTTATTCAACACTTTCGTGTTACTTCGAAGAAATCATCTATATATATATATATATATATATATATATATATATATATATATATATATATATATATATAAGAATTTATCCCGTGAACCTTTCCGTGAATGCTGAAAGCTGTACGCAAAAGGCTATCCCGCCCAATATTTTCAGTTATAAAAACAAATATTACTCATGGGCATTTCTCCATTGATTATTTCACCCTTAAAAGAACTTTCATTTATTCCCAAAGAATATCATAAAAGTGTGATCTACGCGCTAATTAAATTGAATTGTAAATTTGAGAGTTGAGTTTTTCTAATTTCTCTAGAGAAATCAAGTTTATTTTCTAAATTAAGCACCGTAACATATGATCAAAGAATAGCTAGCAGTTTTTACTGCTGGATTCTATTTGGTTACATTTTGATTGCAAACTAATAAATATAACATGAGTTTTTGGTTTTCTACATGGATGGCATAATGTGCGGTAACATCCTAGAAAAGGACTTATATAGCTTTCTTATGTCTAATGTATGAATGTTTGTTAGCACCCTTTTAATTAGCGTTAAATTTTCTTGAAAACAAATTTATATTTGTTTTGCAATAGTTTTTTGCTGTCAGTGTAGTGTTTGTATGAATGTTACAGATATTTGAAAAGCGGAATGCGAAAGCTTTGCCATAAACGAATGTCATGCAACGCTGCTAACATCATTAAAGTAAATGATTCTTACCTACTCTTGAAAAAATGTGATATTGAACGTCTATTTACAACAATAGCAGATGATTCTTGTTTGGTTTATAGAAAATAATATCGAAACAATTTGGATGATAAGATATATCATATTCATTTTGGAAAATTTGTTGCCCAAATCATCTTATCAAATATTTTGAGTACTGAAGTTTTAATTCTCGACAAAATGAAGTGTAAAATGTGTGATAGACAAAGATTACATTTGGAATCTTAGGTTTCCGCGACGTTTATCCACAATTGTTGAGGTTGGTTAAGTCCGCGTCAGGGTGTTTCTTGGTAACTGTTGTAATGTATATCTTAAACTCTCGAAGTTTAACGAAGCAAGAATAATGATGCCCTGAAGAAGAATTTGTTCAGCATTTATTACATATGAGAACCTCAGAAGACTTTTATGTGCTACAGAGTTGAGATATGGCTTAGCTTCTTGGTTATTCCTATGACAACTGTTGTATCACCTTGAGAGTACAGGGTTTGGGGGATTGATTAATAGCACAAATTTAACTCTTTCCATAGGCAATGAAGAAAAACACCTATTATTTCCAAATCTTTAATCAAGCACTTGAGAATAATGGAAGCAAATGAGCCTTTTCCTCGTCACCTCGCATAATAATTCTAGAGATGATGGAGACCAAATTCCACTTTGGAGTCTCCTGGACAGAAGGGTCCAATAATCCCATGTACTCTTTCCTTAACCGTATTGACAGCGAAGCGAAAAGTAATCCATTAACAATCCAGCGTGTCCATGACAACGCTTGTTGGCCAGTTAAGCTGGATCATCCTCCTCTTATCGGCAGCCAAAGCCTAACATCAAGGGAATATTCAAATGAAAGCGCGCATTACTAATTCGACCAAGGCTTCGGCCTAATAATCCCGTGGCCAGAATTTCTCCTCTTGCGACTATAAATTACGTCTCTCAATGAAATGACCAGGGAGATGCCTAATCCATACCCGGGCGAGCGACCTGCACGCAAATGGGCAGTTTATTACCCCTGCCGACCACCACTCGGAGGAAGAAGGACTGATAAAAGATACATCTTCCTCTGCGGGTAGATATGAAAGTTTCGATTAAAATTTGAAAAATCGTCGATAATGAACATTTATTTAAGGAAACAATTTTATTTGGGCAAAAGGTTAGTAGTCATATAATTGAACCACAATTAGTTAATGAATTATTCAAATTCATTTGTGTAGAAATAACAGCGTTTTCAAATGTAGTTTCAAGCCAATAATCAAAATATGACAACTCTATCCTGAAAATACTTTTAATATAATAAATAATGCTTAGAGAGCGATTTAGGGAATCGTTTAATCCTTAAAATAAAACATTAAAATGAAAACTAACTGAAACACTGCATATAGAATCATATGTGCGTGGCAATTAAAAGAGCTCAAAGGTTTTTGGCTCATGAGTGGTATTCATTGCTAGATTTTTGCACTTCAGGTAAGGAATTTAGGTAGCCATTTTTTTGACATGAATTTGTCAAGAAATATTTTACGAGAAATAATATAAAAAATGAAAGTATCCACATCAATAGTGAAAGTAACGACATGAAAAGATACAATCTATCATGATAAGTATTTATTCTGGGATTTTTTTTAAGATCCACGGAAATATCCACTATATAGGAAATAATAAGCCATTTCTCTGTGTCAGCAATAAAATAAATTTGTGGCCATTAATTATTTTCAAATAAATAATTACATGCGTAGGAAATATATGATAAACCTCTCAATGCGCGGCTCTCCTTAGTTCATATTTTTAAATAAAACACTTCCCAGCCATTTGTTCAATATGTAAATTACATTTCTCCGCAGCATTAAGTTTTTTCCTTTTACATTTGGCCTTGCAAATCGCTACGGGAAATGATGACAGGACGTTTTTGACCAATGAACCAATTAAAGGAATGATGGTGTACCGTAAGGAGAAAACTTAAAAGGATATTCGTATTTATATTAGTGCAATGCATTTAGTGGTAGGGACATGAAAACGAAACTATTGCATTAGGTTAAAAATGAAATAGATTTGGTAATGAATGCAATTGCAACAGGATAGCATTGCAATTCAATATTTTTCGCTAAAAATTAAAAGTCACTCTATTCGCATGAAGGAAATTACGACGGAATAACAATCGAAAAAATAAGAGAAAGGCAAACATTTGGGGTTTCTTCATTAAATTACGATCCTTACCACACATTTTCTATATTTTCTTCCGTTAGGTGTTTTTCCTTTAATTACCGTTTAAATTAGAAAACTTCACTGCAATTATGCATTTATATGATATTTTGATATCAATATTAATGCATTATCTCGTTGCAATATATGTCGTTGGAATTTGAACCTAATGTGTGAGTTAAGGTATGATTTACGATGTGAATGCGATGTAACTGTGACGTAAACGCGTTTTTAAAAAAAACTCCTGCACCTACCCTTATACACAATATCGATGTATCGAAACAATTGAAATAGTCCTACGGTTGAGTAGGCATAGCACAGTACCGAACACAAAAATATCCAGTAATGATAACCCCAAAGGGATGTCCTAGGCGGCCTTCGCACCCATAATCTCCGGATCATCTGGGGATGTCAATGCCCATCATGCTTATCTGTGCGAGGGAACATACCATGTTCTACTCTTATGAGCTTAAAAGACCTTCACAGATAGCGTCTCGCTGCAAACACATTTGTTACTTAAATTTTTAAGCGTATTTCATAAATTTAAAACGTTATTTATTTCTCCCGAAAGTATCTCGGAAAAAGTTAAAGTTAATGTAGAACGGACTTAATGGTCTCTTATATTGCTTAAATGACAATAGGCATCACAAAATCATTAACTGAAATACAATTTAGTCCAACATTATAACATTTAATGCACTTACAAGTCTATTTTAGAACACAACTGGAGAAAATATTGAAAAAATGCTTTTTTTTTAAATTTCATTACAGACGTAGGTCTTGAATACGTATCAGAATTAGTTCACATTGTGACAAAGAAATGAAAATAATGGATGAACGTTTGATTTTTGCGTATGAGAAATATCTTAATTGGAATTATTCAAGAAATGATGAAACAGTTCAATTTGACAAAATAACTTGTCCAGTCCAAGTATCCAGATGTAACATTCTTTTTATGATAAAAGGAAAGCCGGTTAAATATAGACGACAAAATATAAACGGTAATGCTGCATTCGGGAGAATAAAGAGTCATTATTAATGCTCAATAGTCTTGATATATACGATATTTATTAAAATAGAAAAATTTCATGCCTTAGCTCATGAGACAGACTAAAGATGTTAGCGGGAACTTTCTCCAAATGAAATATTTGCCAAGAGTAAGTAATATTATATAAAATCCGAAATTATATAATAAAAATTGTGTAAAGATATCACTTGGTTACTAATGTGACATATAATGTGATAGAAACTACCGAAGGAGCATGATGGCAGGTGATGGAAATACAATGCTACAAATTAATAATTAAAATCAATTGATAGACTGAATAATCGATTAATATACTGCATCGATATGTGATGAGAACTGAATGCTGTGTAAAATAATGACCAGAAAAGTTGGAATAAAGTTAAATGGCTCAAGTGATAAATCAGAGATGAAAATTATGTGGAACCTGATTCCTGGTTTCTAGATGAAAATAATTGGACAAATAACCGCCTAAAGAATGAGGATCGGCCACAAACCAATCCTAGGAGTAGTTACAAATGATGATTGCAAATTGTAAGACATTAACACGTACGAATTTTGTAGTGAAATATAGTATATTTATCTATCCCAAAGTGAAGTGTAGCAAATTGGAAAATCATGCACCCCCATAATCCAACTCGACTTACAGCAACGCAAGACACTGATGTGTTTACGAACAAGTATATCTGAAAATATATTTCAAAAGTAACTCTATTGCAGAGCAGATCTCTATTAATTGTCCATATTAAATAGGAAAAGAACAAAACGATATTGGTGATTACCACCCCCAAGATAGCATCTAGTTTTTGAAAGTGGAAACTTTGATATATATTACCCAAAACAAGTTTTCCTCGTGAATTTTTCCCCTTCTTCCCCATTTTGAATACGCAATAAAAAATCATAAACAGAGTAATCAACCCATTTGTCAGTTTGGTAGGTGATGGTAGAGTTCACCCTGCACTAATCCCGATGGCGTGTCAAATTCACAGATCAGGCAAGGGGGGCCAGTTCCTTTCCCTGCGCCATTTATGGTTTCCCAGGAAGGTCAGGTACTCAAAAAATCACATAGATTGAGTAAAACTGAGGGTGCTCAAGGGGGGTTACCCGGTAATCGAACCCGGGTCATCCGTAGTCAGTAGTCCAACGATCTACCCCTGGGCAACCGTGACCCGACTACGCAATACAACTGTACTCGTGTTAAATATGTTGGTTAAATCCTTGAATTTAAGTACACGTGGGTATAATGCACCAGTAATTCTATTTTATATTTCGATACCTTTCTATATCTACTCAATGCCCAGGAAGTCGCCGCAAGGGCGTGTGGTGTTAGATCACCACCCGTAAAACATAAACAAATCATACAAAAGTGATAAATGTATGCCAATTCACACCTACAGAGACGTATTTATTCATGCAAAACCCATTTTAACTGATACACCTTCAAATATATATACTAGCAAATAATATACACATGCACCTACAAATATACCTGATTTCTACGCAATGTTTAATCTTTTCCTCGTTTGTAAATCGAATGTCTTTAATATTTCTATTATGGTTTTGATTTCATTCCTTTATGACTCTTGATTTTTGAAGGACAGAACGAATATGTATGTCTGTACTGGAGTCTATCTCCCTTATCTTATCTCTGTGGTCTAACCTACTCAAATAGTGTGGGGCTATATCGAATATTTCAGTTGGCCGAATACAAATTATTGAAAAAGCCGTAAACTTCCAATGCTTAAGAACTGGTCAAAGTCATTTCAAAACGGTAGATAAGCAAGAGTGGTGAGGTTTAGGCAAGAAATAGTGACCGCGTGCGCGTACGTTAACTGAAGGAGGATGGCGGTAAGAAAAATAGATATTGGTTGGAGTGCACCACGACTGCATTCAATGGCAAGAAGGAGAGGGGGAATATTTCGAATGATGAGTGAGTGGGGAAGGGCGAGGGAGGGAGAGAAGGGCTGGGAGGTCGTAGCGAGCGGCGTAGCCAAACCCGAGGGAGAACATAGGTGAGAGCGGGAGGAGAGGGGGGAGGGCTTGAAGAAGGGATTCAGCGGGGGAGGGTAAATAGCTTGGGTTTCGGGTGGACTGAGGGGTTGAGAGGGAATTGTGTGCGCTTTTGGTACTTGACATTGTCTAATTGGGCGGCTCGGCGGCGAGGTTTCGGAGGCCGAGAAGGGTGAGCTGGGTGGAGTCCGTGAGGAGGTGGGAGGAGGGGATAATAATTTGGGGAGGATGGGAGGTTTCCTCGGCGGTGGGGGTGGCAAGGTGTTGGTGGGGAAGGGCTGTGGTGATCGGGGCACCGCGCCGAGGTGGGGCGAGGGGAGAACTGTGTGCGAGCGGAAGAGTTTAGGCGCATCGAGGTGGTAGTGACTCTCGGGCGGGAGTCGGCTAGAAGGAGAGTACGGCGAGGTTGTGGGAGGGGAGGGCACAGAGGAGATGGCTCCCGATGGAGAATGCCCTGGGCTTCCGCAAATACTCTTCCGGGGGGCCGCAGAGGACACTCTTCGTCCGGCGCGCCCTTTGGGGCTCTCCTCGTATTCCCCCTCACTCCCCCAAGTCTCTCGAATCCCTTATGAGAAGCGATCGTTTCGTTTCCTGCCTCAGCTCTCTCCCTCCTCTCCAGCCAACCCGCTCCCCCCATCGACCACACCTAAACCGAACCCACGTCTTTCCTCCTTCATCGAGCCTCTCCTCTCTTTTTTGGTCCGATTTTTATTCCATTCTCCATAGTGTTCTCTCCTCAAGTATGTGTGTGTGTGTGTTTGCTCGCATCGTTTTCAGCCTTTTTTCATTTTATTCTCCCTCCATCCATCCCTCTCGCCTCCCTTTCCTCATTCCCGCCTTCGGGAACCTTACCTACTCTCGCTAACACATATGCCCCCCTCGTTCTCTACCGTCCGAAGGAGAATACCTTTGGACTTCTGCATGCCACCTCTCCCCTCCCATACTTCCCAATGCGCCCGCTCGCTGTTCCAATAGCTCCTTTCCGTTTTTTTTTCTTTCCCTCCTCTTGAAATCCATATTTTCGCCCAACTTACCTCCACCCCATTTATTCATTTCACCCCCACACATCCCTGCAGTTTTCCAATATCTAGTACTTTTTCTCCTTTATCTTTTCCGAGTTTTATCCCACAAACTCAAAACAGTGACGTAAACCATTTCATCTTTGCTTTCGCCAGCATTGCCTTTGATTTCACAACAGGGGTGATTTCTGTTTTTCATATATATTCTCATAATATGAGCAAAAGTATGTTTCTCCTTTTGCAAATTCTTACACAAGTTAAGTCGTTCCTCATAAATTTTTCTTATAGATTAGAAATAACTTTCCGTAACGTAAACATTATCACCAGCATTTCCTTTCCTAACTTTGTAATATAGCTGTTGTAATGTTTTGGTGCTTGTAATTGATGAATATATTAGCGTAAATAATTATAAATAAGAATTGACGAGAAATAAATGATATGTATTGACGATTCCACCGCTGAAATAAGTAAGAAAGAAATTTAAATAAATGACACTCACGAGCTATAGCTATTTCAATCATAATCGAAACTGTGTATCAGATAGATATAATTTAGCGTCGCTTAATTCGGGCGGACACAATATGCGTATTTGTTTGCCTCGTTTTTTGTTGATGGATAGATTTGGAGAAATTAAAGCTACGAATTAAATAAAGATGCTTTATTGAGGTAATCAATATAATCAGAGCAGGTGTTGCAAGGTATTTTTCAGAAGAAGAAAAGATGGTGATAATAAACCAGGGTGAAGAGAAAAATGTTGCTAAAAAGAACTCCACAATTGACATGAAGGAGTAGGGCCTCCTTGACTTAAAGAAGTTATTTGGCATTCTATGACTTTTTTCTAGCCACTCCCCTATTAATTCTCATTTTTTCAAAGTTGTTATTCTAAGCTTTCAGACTTTTAAGACTCGAGTGTTATTTTTTGGAGCAGTCCCGAAGTATGTGGCAGACTTACTTAATTCCGTTTTCAGGAGGAATTGATCAGCTAATTAAGAGTGAGGCGCCGAAGATGATTTTAACTGTTAGAACAGCCGGAAAGCGGGCGTCATTTTCATTCCTTTGCTCCAAGTTAAGTGGGAAACTCGTTTAACTGATTCATTGCCTTTTTTACAACTTAAAAACACTCCGAAATGGAGGAAGACTTTATATTGGTGTGGAAAACCCTGCTCAAGCACATCTTGAAGAACGTTCCCCGAATCTCGAGGGAAACCTTATTCTGCCCCTCTCAACTCGTCTCAAACGAGAAAGAAAAAAATCGTCTTTTCTTCCTTCCTAATTCTTTAAGATTAAGAAAGCCTGTTGAATGAGGGACAAATAAAATTCTGGTCGTTTTATTTTATAATTCCGAAATTATTTTGGGGGATCTCCCTCCGCAAACATTTCTCTTTCCCGGCTCCTCCCCCTTTCCTCCTTCCCCCCGCCCCACTCCCCCCGCCCCTCCGCCGCTCTCCATCCCACCTCTCACAACTCCTCCCTCCTTCCAAATTCTCTCCTCTCTTGCCCCCCCCCCCCGCCTCACCGCCCTCGCGCTCCTCAAACATATCTCCTGCCATGACTTATGGAGCCCTTTGCGCTATCTTCGCCATCAGGCGACTAGCGGAACCAGACAGCCTGTCGACACACTAGCGACGCCTGAAAATACACGATTCACGGTGTGGAGGGTAAAGTGGAGGATATCTCGAAATATTTGAACAAAAGTATCGTTTATTCGAGACGAAATACGGGGCAATATTGGCGTCCTAATATGCTATTCAAAATTTGAAACAAACCCAATAATATACGTAAAACCGCTGGTATTCGTACATTTACCAAAATTAGAAGGCCTAAAGTTATTTATTCCAAGGAGACGTCTGATTTCCAGAGAATTAATTCTGTTTTAGAATCAATATACTAAATGCAGAAAAAAAACTATTCTATCCCAAAGATGTAAAATTTTTCCTCGATTTTGGTTCAATTTGCCATTGGTATTTAGGGAATTGAATAGTTCCAAGGAAAACAAATGAGGAAGTACTAGGGATGGTGGGTGAGGAGAGGGGTTTGTTGTGAGAAATGCTATGGAGGCAGGAAAAATGGATGAAAGGCGTATTGAGCGGCAGTGGGATGTTGAAGGTAGTATGGGGAGAATGTTAGACAAACGAGGAAAGGGCAGGAACAGGATAGCGTTGTTGGACGGGATGACGGGAGGAAAGAAGTACATAGAGATGAAGAGGGACCTGATGTAGAGTAGGCTGCTGTATTGGGTTTTGTTTGGAGTTACAAAATATTTATTTGATAGTTATGTCCATCCAAAAAACCTACCTTAACCGGTAGATTACCTAATAATAGTTCCAATAATATATTTAATATTTTTTCATCTTCGAATTGAAATAAATAGCATTTAACGTGATTATTATAGCTTTGCCGTGTAACGTGTTACGTCGTAATATTTTAACTCAATATGTCGTTTTCTATTTATTCTACTAAAGAAATGTTCATTAATTTAAAAATTTTCTCTTTCTAATAATTTTCTCGTTAATATGATTAATAATTAGTTACATGTCGAATGAATGACGACATCTCTCTTTATTGTCATTATGAGGGTTAAGTGGTGCTTTTGAAATGTGATATTGGTGAATGCTTATAAATCATAAATTAGAGGAAAGAGGGAGTGAAAAGAAGAGGAAGAAGCGTTAAAACACATGTCATGCGTTAAAAAACGTGGACTGAATGAAAAAATATTTACTGATTTAACATGGAGAAAAGTCGAAAGAAAAAAATCAGAGGAAACTGGCTAGAAAAACCAATCTGCAAGAGCTAATGAAAGTAAAAAAATATGCAGTAATTTTTGATTTTCCTTCATGGGGTTACAGTATTATTTGGAATAGGTAAGAATAGAGAATTGGCCTGATAGAGATTGTTGTATACCTACATTCACCTGCGTTATTTGATTCTGAAAATTTGTACATTATTTGTTCAACTTGTAAATACTAACAAAGTGATTTATTATATTACTTTTAAACGATGAAAACCTATAGGAGTTAAACTTGGCTATATTTGCCATTCAAAAATTTCTTATTGGCACCTGTCTTCAATGCATGTCTTTATGTGCATGAAAATTTGAAAAACACCTGTAGTGATGTTTTAATTACCTTTCCATATTTTCCATTGGATTTTATTTCAATACATTTACTTCTTTAGGAATCACCAACACTCGTGAGATATTAATTTACACAACAACACACATTTTAAACAAAATTAAGTATTTATAACTCCTGTTTCTCGTTCAGCATGAGAAGGTTAGTAGCTTTGAATCGTTAAATTGATTCTGATGTCTAACCTCGGTAAAATTTGGAATACTTCACCATCTCTACAGCTGTTATTAGTTCATTTTTAGTAATTTATATATAATACACTTATAATATACATGTTAATTCTATTTGTAATTTATTATAGTCATGTTGTGAGTTAAGTCGTAGTCCCTGTTAGCTGATCATAGAAAAGAGACTGCATTTTCGCAATCTTTGCGCCCCATCTAAATAAATAAATAAATATATATATATATAGTCCGGAAAATAAGTGTACTGAGCTCAGGAAAAAAAATTATTACACTTTTACATATCTTAAGCTAATATTCCTCAAAATAGGACCCTTGTGAGTCGATACACTTGTTCCAGCGGCGTTCCCATTCCTGGAACGCTCCCGCGAAGGCATCATCGGGAACCTCTCGAAGACACGTCGTCACGGCCTCTTTGACGGCGTCTAAAGTCCCGTATCGCGTTCCTTTCAAACTCCTCTTTATCTTCGGGAACAGAAAGAAGTCCGCGCTGTAGGGCGGGTGCGGCAGCGTTGCCACGCCGTGCTTGGCCAAGAAGTCCGACACGACAAGCGCGGTGTGAGACGGCGCATTGCCGTGATGCAGCCGCCAGATGTTTTTGATCGCTGGCCGGACGTGGGCGACTCGTTTTCGAAGCCTGTCGAGCACTTGGTCGTAAAATGCAGTATTTACAGTTTGTCGTTCAGGTACAAATTCGTAGTGGACGACTCCGCTTTAGTCAAAAAAGGCTTATTTGTCAAGACACTTACTTTCCGGACGAACCGTGTATATATATATATGAAAAAGTTTATCTATCTTTGAAAAAGAACGCTCTTCAGCGACGACACAAATGTAAAATAGTGCGATTAACATATTCATACACGGAAACACAGAGAAAGGACACTTACATATCTAGTTTTGACGTTTCGACGGCACGGCCGTCGTCTTCAGAAAGAATTAGAGCATGGCTCTCTACTCTCGAAACATGGATTAGAGGTACTGGAATACACTTGTTAGTGAACTTTTATAAGTCGAGAGTTGATGAACCTAATTGTCCTAACTAGACGAGCTTGGTGTTTTAGACAGGCACAATCAATCATTTTTCTCAATTTTAAATGTAAAATATTTGTCTTGCATTTCAAATTATACGCCGGCACTGATAGAGGTTTAATTTGGAAATCCACATTTCTAGGAATTTAGATTAATTTGGAAATTCACAAGTCCAAGTTCATTCTGTGAATCGGGGAACTTCCGGGTATATTCAATATACAAGTGTATTTTAGGACTTTGTACAACATATTTTACATTTTATATTTTCACATTAGTGACATTTGTAATAATATTATATCACGCCTGTTATATTTCTTTTCTTTACTGACTTATGCTGACTGATTATTTTTGGGTTTCATTGTTATTATTTTATCAATGAATCTGTGTAAAGAGGAAAGAATTACTTCTATTCTCTGAATTTATTCGTGAAGTTAGCTTCACTGAATTATCTCCAGTTTGTCTTTGATTTTCTCTTAAGCGGTAAAGATAGTTCCGGAAATTTAACTTGTTCATACTTGTCAATAATAATGTTTTTATTTTTGCCATTAACGGCTTTTTTTCAGAAAATTCAGAATTAACTTTACAATTGAAAAATCGCCAGTGTCCTCACAAATAGGACCCCTAGATATTATTTTACAATACCTAATGTACTTCATTATATTCTTTACATAACGGTTTTATCTAAGCTACGCCAATGGGTTATATATGTCTGTTTTACGTATTAATGTAAATCAACTGTAATCGTGACATGACGTGTTTAGTGCTGAGTACATTTACAATTAGTGACCTTTAAGCAATAGTTCCTATTTCACATTCTAATGTACCCATGTCATAACATGTTCATAATTGGTATATTCTTATTTTCCTCCAGTTAAAGTTGGTATAGTATGTCAAAAGTGAGTAGCTTATCTGTGCAATTATTTCTTCTCTGCATTTTACCCATAATTTAAACATGTTGAATGTAAATATCACGACTAAACTTGCAAGATGATCGTAAAAAATAATTTAAAACTTATTGCTGCAGTCAGCTAATGGAGTTCGTGAAAATGTTCAATATCCACTTAAGTGAAAAATAATATAATTTCATCAACATCAAATTTCATTTCACCTTTTGCCTGATACACGAGTTATGGTAGTACTGAACAACTCTTTGTTAAAAAGTTGTAAAGGTGACGACTACTTCAGCAGGCTTGCTATCAATCCGGCATCCCGATGAGTGGAATACACTTGGCGCCTTATTGAATTTTCTATTGGCGCCCATTACTTGCAAGTATATTGGCCCATGCTAAAGGCGGGACCTAAATTTTAGAAATGTAACAAAGAAAAACATTAAATTTTATTTTTATATTTTTCAATTTTTATTTTAATTCCAAGCTTTAGTTTGTCAGTCAGTCAAGAGATTTGTAAGAATCAAAGAGTGAATTTGAAATTCAGTGCAATAGGCATGGGGTGAGAAAAATTTGAATAAAACGAAGGTTATGCAGTTTTCCAGAAAGAGAAAGGCTAAGCTAAACGTTTAAATAGGACGGCAAAAACTAGAGCAGGTGGAACAATTAACGCATCTCGGAAGTGTTTTGGACCAAAATGGTCAAAATAATAGGGACCTAAGGAGAAGAATTGCGTTAGGTGAAGAAGCTTTCACAAGGAGGGAATTGAAGACAGGGACAATGAATAAGGATGCTAAGAAAAGGCTTGTTGAAACTTTGATATAGACCATGGTAATGTACAGAACTGAGACATGATCATTGACGCTGGGCGATGGGCGTAGATTGGAGGCTTTTGAATTTGGGTGTGGAGAAGGATGAGGAAGGTGAAGTGGACAGGAAGGAAAACAAATGAGGAGGTGTAGGGTTTGGTGGGGCAGGAAAGAGGATTGTTAGGAGAAATCATAAAGAGACAGGAAAAATGGATGAAAAGCAAATTGATGGGCAATAAGATGTTGATGACTGTGACAGAGAGGAGAATGCTAGGCAAACGAGGAAGGGACAAGAATAGAATAGGGGTATTGGACGTAATGAAAGGAGGAAGGAAATACATGATATGAAGAGGAACTTGTTGGAGAATAGGTTGTTGGGTCATGTTTTGTTATGAGAAACAAGATATTTATATATTGATTGTGCTGATTAAAAACCTATCTTAACTGGTAGAGTACCTAATAAATAAACTTTTATTCCCAACAGCAAACTAGCCCAGTCAGACTTTTGTCATTCAAGCCCTTCGTTTTCACGAAACGTAACCGAATTTCAGTGACGATAAAATCCTAGATTGATTCAAATTTTTTTCTTTTTGAATTTAGGGTTATCATAATAATTTACCCTAAAAATAAATAATTTAGGAGTTATATGAAAGTCATACCCTGGAAACAGCATATTTTCGCATCTTTACAAATTATATTCGGAGACGTTTATACAAACAGGGAGGGAGACAATCTCCCCAGTTTAGACCACCAGTTCTCACCAGCAACAGCGAGGCTGGTATTATTAAGATATTGTCCATTTTCACAACTGCGGTAGACAAGATCATTTCTCGATTCAATCTTTTCAATAATAAAAACATTAATCTCATAATTTTTGCTTATTGACAATAGACTTTGTGTTATTTTACCATCTTGTCCACCTCGTTCTTCACACCACCTTCTCAAATTTTCCCCATGCATTTACCCTTCTCTCTCTAAAGATCAAGAAACTTTAGTTTGTCAATATTTAAACTTCTTGAAATATTTTCTTTATTTTCATAGAATATTTCCCTTCTATATGACTGTATTTTAGAAGATTTTTTATTTGAATACCCATTTTCATTTACTCTCCAATTTTTCTTCATTCCACCAAATTTAGACACTAATATTTAGTTAGCACTTCTTCTTCGACGGATGAATTCGCAATGTGTTCATTCTCCACCAACTTCTTCGTTAACTTTAAAATAATTTCATCCATTTCTTAAAATATTATATAAACAGCGAAAGCACCGGATCCACCATGGTCTGCCAGCACAAGAGCATCGCTCGATCATTTCATCATGCACAAAGTTAGACCATTTTCGCTGCTTCTTGTATCTTAGAGAATTAAAAATAGTTACTGGCAAGGAATCACTATTTACGATGAAAATGTTGCAACAGTTAAAACCAAATTCCAAAACAATTCAGTTTAACGAATTCACAAATACTTTACTTCTTAGCCCCGAAAGGGCCAAGGTTCATGTGTTTCATGACAATCTTTTTCTAATTCTAGCAATATTGTCTCTTTTTAAAAAAAATAATTTTAAGTGGTCTAATTGGCGCTGCGAATGAGTATGTTTGCGTGTAGGCATGTGCATATATGTATTATTATTAGGTAATCTACCAGTTAGTGTAGTTTTTGGATGGACACAACTATCAAATAAATATTTTGTAACTCAAAATAAAACCTAATCCAGCAACCTACTCTACATCAGGTTCTCTTCATCTCTGCGTACTTCCTTCCTCCCTTCATCCCGCCCAACATCCTTATTCTATTCATGCCCTTTCCTCGTTTGCCTAACATTCTCCCCTCTATATAAATCCATGTATATTAATTCATGTCAAATATTAATTAATTCCTGAAGTATTCCATTAGATTATTGTTTGTTGGATGTTATATAAACTTCAGGGGCAGTACAAGTACTTCATCATATTCACGGATGGAAGAGAGAAGGGACTTAAGAATGCTACATGTCGTGATGTAGCAACGAAGTTAAAGATTTAAAATCCGAAGTATTTTAATAATATTAATGGATCATTTATTATTTATAATTTCAAACCCACCTGGCCACCCACCTGGTATCGCTCCTACTATGAAAAATTCTTTAAAAAATCCTTGAAAGTTATCAACACCATTGAAGTGGTTTCACATTACCCAAAAACATGAAAAAATATTCTCGAATGAAAAGTGACTGTACCTACCTACGACTCTGTTCCTCCATTTTTTGACTTGTGGTTTTATCTAAAAATAATGTAGTTAGGTTAGATTTGTAAATAATTTCTTCCGAGCAACCTCATTTGTTCATTTAATAGCCCTATAGTCACATTCTCTCTCAGTAATTTGTCAAAATAAAATATTTCTTCTATGTGTATTATCCTCGTCTTTTATCATTTTGTCATTTATACCATACCTCATTCCACTTTTCCCACATCCTCCAGCGGCACCAATAGTAATCCTTCCATCTCCTACTCCGTTTACTGAGAGAAGCCCTTAACTCTTTTTCCTCCTAAGCTTCCCAATCATGTCTTTCTCTTGTTATCTTCCTCCATTTACATTGGGTAACCAAGATTTTTCAATTTCGCACCATTTCCTCTCCTGCCATTATTTCTCTTCTGAGGATCGCTTTTCATTTTATCCCGTCTTATTGTTTTCATAATTAAACCATCCGATTCTCCCTCCCCCGCCGTGTCTTTCACCCTCCCTCTCCAACCCCTTTCCTCTCCCCCTATTCCATCGTAATCGCCCTATCTGCTCTACATTTATCTCTTTTCCTTATACCTTTATATTAACTGGCTAGTCAAGGGAGGAACGCAGTCAAAGACTAACGCGAAGCCGAAGATTTCAAATCTCACCTTAGGCATATTCCTCAGTGTGTCACAGCTTCGTACTTTCATTTTTCGGCGTGAGATAAAAACCCAATCACTATTGCCACCACCGAAAAGAAATACTAATCGTTCCAAAATAGGTTAATTATACAACTTGGTGCAAACCGCAAGAGACTGTGGTTGTAGGTAAGGATTTTTTAGCAGCTGAATATGTTACAGTCTCTTGACACAAAATGTGCGGAATACATTCCAAAATATTACCTGGTTCTAGATTTATAGGAATTAAGTTTATGGTATCTATATAATGCAAGAACGTGATGATTAGTATTTATAAATTCCTTGTTTATAATTGTAAATCATTATTTGTGTTTCAGCAGCTTATAGCCCCTACGACCCATTTCGGCTGATGCTTGAACATTCCACAACCACTGTGATAGGTCTGATTTCTGAAATAATCACGACAAATTTACCCTCTAAGTAATATAACCTGCTTCACATAACTCGGTAACTAATGCATAATTTCATGAAAGTATGAACCGATGAAGGGGCCGTTGGGAATCCTTTAAAATTATCTCCCCTCTGACCACTTCTGCCGACTTCCTTATTCTCTCCTTTCCACCTTCTTTCCCTTTCCTTCCACCTCGTCCTTTGAAATTTCCTCTCGCCTCCTTCCCCTCTCTCCAACGTCCTCCCATTACTCTCTCTCTCTCTTTCCCTCTCTCCCAGTCATTCCTTCTCCCCTCCTCTTCCTTTCTATCCTCCCTTCCGCCCCACTCCTCCCCGTCACTCCTACCCCGCCGCTCCCTTCCGCCTCCCCCGACATTCCCCACCCCAACCCAACAACCTCCTCCCCTCCCTCCACATCGTCCCTGTTTGAACAGAAATCTCGCGACAAGGCAAATAAGAGGGAGGGAGGGACTGAGTAATGGAATGCAAACAATTAGGCAAACGAACGGCCCCCAAGTATTGTAACGAAGAAGAAGGGAAGGGGTTAGAGGGAGGGCATGTTGGGGGAAGGAGGAGGAGGATTCGGGGACATCGTGTGTGGGGGGGGGGGCAGGACGAGGAGGGAAAGGGAGAGGGGTTTAGGGCGGGGGAGAAATAGATGGATGGGTTCCGGGGAGGAAGGAGAGGGGGAAGCAAAGGAGGCTTGACGAGGAAGGCGGCTCGGAGTACGTGGGAGGAGAGGGGGTGTAGCGGGGAAGGTTTAGGAAGGAAGGATGGCAAGGGGGAATGGGTAGGGTGGTGGGGGAGAGGCGGGGAGGGAATCTCGTCGTACAGCGGAAGATTGGCAGGGTTGGGGAAGTGGTCGGGTCGTTTGGAGTGTGGTGCACGCGGGGGTGAGAAGGAAGGGAGTGGTAGGTTTTTGGGGAAGGTGGGTGATTCCTACGCTCGTGATGGGCAATATATTCATGGGCATATCGGAAATTGGGATGTTTCTCCAGGAAAATGATTTCGATGCATCGATCATGAATGCAGAGGGACTCACTATGTCGATTCCCAGCTTTAGGGCTTGCGAATTTTCAACAAATTGAGGAATACCGTTCGCATGAAATATCTACATTCAGAGGCTACATAAATCTTGTGTTTAAATATATATTTTCATGTTTAGGTACGTTAATTAAAGGTTAGCCATTTTTGCTTGCAAAGTTTAATAATGCCATAGCGAACTATGCTAGCGTGTAAATAGAACTCACTTTTATAGTTTTTGAGAGCTGGAAAGAGCGACGTAATGGTGGAAAATGATGAATAATTGTGAAGAGGCCCTAGTTTCACATTTGTATTCAACTGCAAAATGAGTAATTGTAGCTTTTTATTTAAGTTACCAATGATTTAAGATAGGTCCACCAAATGCATATTGTCAATTACGGGGTATGTCCCAAAGATAAGTCTTTTGTCGACCTAAAAGGCGTTATCCGCAAAGAGTTTGTGTGGGACAGACAGTGAACAGTAAGTGCTACGTGGATGACCTCGGAAGGTTGCGGAAACGAGTGTAACGCGTCAGGAAGAAGATCTTTGCCAAGCAGGAGGCTGCACAGTGACAACACACCATCCCACACCGCCTACTCCGTGACCGAGCACCTGTCCAACGACAGGGTGGTAACGATGCCCCAGCTGCCCTACAGCCCCGACGTGGCACCGCAGGTCTTCTTTTTGCTCCCAAAAAATAAAAAGGAGCTTGAGAGGAAAAACATTTTGGAACGCTGGGTAATGTCAACGAGACCGTGGCAAGGCCCCTGAACGAGGTGCCAGTCGATGCTTTCCGACGTAGCGCGTACCGCGATTGGCATCGGTGTGTCGATGCACCAGGGTGTTATTTTGAAGAAATTTAGTAATTTCTACTTTGATATGCAATACATTTTTTCCGGTTTATTCTTAATCTGAGGTTAAGTCAATGAATAAGCCGCAAACGTCAGCTCACTTTATGAGATGCTTAAATTACGCGTGCATATTTTCGGCATGAGATAGCAGCATATGTATGTTTGTCGTAGAGGCTGCATGGCATCTCGTGGTCAGTCAGTCAGTGGCAGCCAGTGGAAGATGGCGGGTGTGCTGATGAGTGTACACGAGAGGAAAACTTGCTACGAACATTTCATTGGAAACGCTTGAGACATCCACCGTACAGTCCCAACTTAGTCACCAGTGATTTTCGTCTACTCAGGCCCTAAAAATTATCTAGGTGGCCTTAGGCGAAGAGGTTACTCATTGGCTGCGACAGCAAAGAAAATACTTCTTTTCTGCCGACTATCAAGGATTCGTAAAGAAATGCATAAGAGTCTAAATGTACTGAGTGAATACGTATATTATTATTAGGTAATCTACCGGTTAAGGTAGGTTTTTGGATGGACACAACTATCAAATAAACATTTTGTGACTCCCCACCTAGCAAACTAATCTATATCAGGTCCCTCTTCATCTCGGTGTACTTCTTTCCTCCCTTCATCCCCTCCAACATCCCTATCCTGTTCCTACCCTTACCTCGCTTGCCCAACATTCTCCCCTCTATTACCCTCTTCAACATTCCACTACCGCTCAATACGCCTTTCATCCATTTTTCCTGCCTCCATAGGATTTCTCTCAACAAACCCCTCTCCTCCCCCACCATTTCTAGTACTTGCTAATTTGTTTTCCTTTCGGTCCATTTCACCTTCTCCATTCTTCTCCACACCCACATTTCAATAGCCTCCAATCTACGTCTATCCTCCTGCTTCAGCGACCACGTTTCCGCGCCGTACATAGCTACGCTCCATATCAGAGTTTTTACGAGTCTTGTCTTAACATCCCTACTCAACGTCCCCGTCATCTACTCCCTCCTTCTTGAGAAAGCCTCCTTGCCTAGCGCAATTCTTCTCCTTACGTCCCTACCACTTTGACCGTATTGGTCCAAAACACTTCCGAGATATGTAAACTGCTCTACCTGCTCTATTCTTTCCCCGCCTATTTTAATATTTAGCTTAGCCTTTTTCTTTCTGGAAAATCGCATAACCTTTGTTTTATTAATATTGATTCTCATCCCATATTTATCGCACTGAACCTCCAATTCACTCAACAATGCTTGCAATCCCTTGGCTGACTGAGCAACTAATGCTTGGTCATCAGCAAACCTAACCGATTTTACGAGTTCCCCTCCGACTTTCATTCCTACCTCCAGTTCTTCCCATGCCTCTTTAATCATTTCCTCTACATATACGTTGAACAGTACCGGTGACAATGGGCAACCCTGCCTTACACCTCTTCCTAACACTGCCCATCCAGACTCTCCGTTCCCCACTCGCACCTGAGCAGTCTGAGACATGTACAGGTTGCGGATCAGTCTCCTGTCCCTCCAATCCATTCCTATTTTCTGCAATACACGCATTAATTTTTCCCAATTCACTCTATCAAACGCTTTTTCGAAATCTACAAAACAGGCAAAAACGTCCTGATTGTATTCTATATTCCTCTCGACTAGTGATCTCATTACTGCAATGGCATCACGCGTACCTCTTCCTTTTCTGAACCCAAACTGATCATCCCCTAAGTAATCATTTGCCTTACTCTCTATCCTTTTGTTGATGATTCTGAGAATAACTTTAGCTGCGTGGGATATCAAACTTATTGTTCTGTAATCCTCACATGACGAAGCCTTTGCCTTTTTTGGAATAGGAACTAACACCGATCTCACAAAATCTTCCGGCCAGATTCCTTCCTCATAGATACTACGAATCAGTCCATATATGGCCTTTTTCCCACCTTTCCCTAACCATTTCAACATTTCTACAGGAATATTGTCTACCCCCACAGCCTTATTTGCTTTCATCTCCTTTAATGCCCTTTCTATTTCATCGTCGAGTATGCCTGGACCTAAGCTATCTTCTTCTACGTCATGTTCCTTTTCTATGTCTAACCTTGTCGGCCTAAGTTCTTTACCATACAGTGTTTCTATATATTCCTTCCATCTCTCTTGGATTTTTCCTGGTTCAACTATTATCTTACCCCATTTATCTTTAACTGTTAGCACAGCTCTTGCCTTCTTACTTCCCGATAATAACTTAACCTTGCTGTATAGAGCACCAATTTCACCCTTCTGAATACGTATAAAAGTAAAAAAAAATTCAGGGATTTACTTTGATTTTTATTGTCTCTGCCTCTATCCAGTTTTGCGAGTTGGTTATTACTTACCCTTGTATTTTTTGGAACAGACCCTGTGCGTATACTGTATTGACTGACTCTCATCGATAATAGTTTTTCATCTCGAAATCTCATATATCTATGTATTTGTTCGTTTTTCTCTTTGTGTAGCCCAGAGCAATGTCATAATGTCTAAAATTTCATGAGTCATGAGTCATAAAGAGTCATGCCATGTCTAAAATTGGTTTGGGTTCGCATGTATCGAGACGTTAAAATATTCCTTGCAAGTGTATGGACTTTTAAAACTGCGAATTGACAATGGAAACTATCCTTCAGCTAATAACGTCTTGAAAGTTTATCGAAATAAATCATAAATCCGTTTTTTGTTTGAATTATGACATACATAATGAAGGCAGCTTTTCCCAGAAAGGTTAAACATGTATATTAGAAAAATTACGTACGTATTAGAAAAATGTAATTGAGTATTGTATTCTCTATCATTTTAAATAAAAACTAATAAGACATTTTTTTCTGGTGCAATTTTTGTCCTCATTACAATAGGAAACCTCATGTAAAACAATTCCCCAAAAACTGATACCCAATACTAATAATTAGCAATTACCTCAATGACTGTTGACCTAACACTACCACTAAATGCCCTCGAGGCAGCTGGCTGGATAAGATGTAGGATTACGTATTTAACAGTAAATTAATACAATATAAGGCGTTGAATTCGCATCTACTTCGGGTTATAATCACGGCGGCGTCGAATATTTTTCAGTGGTATCCCGATCCCTACTTGAGGTGTTTTGTGGAGGGAACTTTAAGTGATTACGCCGTCCGTCGGATGGGACGTTAAGCTGCGGACCCCTTGGCATCTTTTGTTAAGAGCAGACTAATGACGACGCCGGGTTTCTCTCCACCCTTCATTCTTTCCTGTCCATCCCTAATGGCGCAAATGACCTTAGCTGTCGGTCGTCTCACCTAAATACTATAATTCGGTTTTCAGTATGTGTTACGGATGCTTGGCAAGCGATAGAAAACCATGTGTGGATTATAACTGAGATGTAAACATTTAGGATCTGTAATTAGTGTTTAATTAATGACTGCCATGCATTTTTGTTAGAGCCTTGGTGATGCTTAAATCAAGGGATAATCATTCATTCAGCGTTCACTGAAAGCCAAATATTTTCAATTTTACGAAACCATCTTTATTTTATCGATTGTAGGTGTAAGTTCTTATAGATTATAAAAATCCAGTCAATGTAAAATTGAACCAAGAGTTCTAGTATTGAAAACGATTAAAGATAAATTCGAAGTATCTAGATGGTCCGACGCACTTTTTTCAAACTGAAAGGAAAATTGGAGATAGATTATCTTTCGGTGTAATTCAATTGTTGGAGGAATAATATCTCAGAGATTTTCGACTATTTTATAATTTTTCTGAAAATTTGAAAATTAATTTTTTTCTTACCCACTTTTACATACGCTTCAAACAACCCCATCGTCTCCGACTTTGTTAATAAGGTTTACGGGGTCTTTAAAAACGTTAGGTTAAAGTTTGTAATATTTAGCATGGAGATGATTATGAAGTAACTCCTTTGGAGAGCTTCATTCCCAAGCGTTCTTTCAGGTTTTGTAATTTTGGAAATTGATAGCAGTTATAAATAATCACCGTATGACATTTTACTATAATGATACGGTTTAAGTCGTTTACAGTTCATATTTTTCTGAAAGAAACATTTCAACATTAGTGCCGTGGTTCACTTAATGAAAAACGCATTCGCAAGCATACCATTTTGCATATGGTGTGTGTAGTCTACAGAAAGAGACTATAGACCGCATTGCATATACATACTAACTTGAAAATTTACATTGAATCGCTAGGGACAGTAAACTGAGGCAAATTGCATTAACAAGTATCCAATTAACTACTCCTTCACTCCGAGGGACGTCACTAAATCAATAATGCATGGTAGACTGATGGCCATCTGTCCCCCAACTCTTAAAGTGAGGGAACCAATTCTAATTTATATTAATGCTATGACATAAGTCATCCATTAGATTTTTTAAGTATTCTGCCAATAATATCAATGCTGTATTATTCAACTTAAAAATAATTTGGAAGACAGCTGCTTGTTCTCGTGAATAAATAATTTTCGCTGGAAATGTTTGCACCAAAGAAAAATATAAACTCAGCCCTTGATAAGTTTCAGAATTACGCTGGTGAATTAAGCTGGGAAACTTTCTGGATATATTTCTTAGGAGTTATTAGACCATTGGTTTTATATTGCCTTGAAAAAATAATCCAGATGACATCAAAAAATTGATAATCCCCCTCGAGTTCTGAGCCGAGTTCATTCAGCCGCAAAGTTCTATCTCCATGTATACATAATACTGCTTTGAAGCTGAGGTTCCTTCCTGAGGCACAAACCCATGTCCGGGATTTTTCCTTAAGTGCGGAGTAGTTACTACATCGTGAGCAGGCGTCGTCGGGGTTTTACGACGGCAGGCGGCATGGATCTCAGGAGTTTCCCTGGCGGCCGAGAGGGGAGGCGCCTCGTTTCCCCGGACTAAGGACACACGCGAGTTGGTGGCTTTTATGGAAACGCGCGTGCCAGGGACTCGCATCGAGATGCTGGCGGAATCCAAGGAACCAGGATGAGAGCGCTTCGGTATTTTATTTCTTTTTTTCTCTTTGCGGATCCCATTTTGAGGGTTGTATCTGGGATGCGAAATTAGAGATGGACCAGCCTCAACATCGCGAGGATGATCTTTTTGCTGCCGCAATCAGTTGTGACCGTTTTGTTCCATGGGAGGGAACCAAGCGTTCAGCGGTGAAATGCACATGCTGGGGCACTGCCCCGAAGTAACCGACATAGTGTTCACGTGCCGACATAATTTTCTAATCTCTTGAGAGTCTTATCCTTGCATAAAAACTCAATTACCAATGACGGTTAAAAACTTAATTACCACGATGACGGTTAGCGATGGTTTTCCATTCTTAGTTTTTAATGCAATCCATTCCACTTTTTATTTAGTATTTAGCATTTCCAAGCCAGTAGTATAACTTTACCAATCAAATATGGAAATGATTATTTTTAACATACTTTTTTCAGATAATAAATGGAGAACCATTCTCCAAGTATACATTTTTATTCGTTAATCTACCGGTTAAGGTAGGGGTACAATAGGGGTATAGATAAGATTTAAGTTTGATTTTTCATATTTATAAATTGACATACTTAAATATAGAGAAGATCTCATAAATTTCACAACATGACTTTTTAAAATGAATTAAATAAAGTTTTTTCAAACGATATCTTAGTCTCTTTTTAGGGAAAAATATAGTCAAACATTGACTTTTGCTAAAAAAATTGTACACGGTTTAAAAGAAAAAGTGAATATACAATTGCTCTGTTCACAATATCGTAAAATTGTGTTCAAATACTCGTACATTACTAAACAGCAGTGTTAATTTATAGTAAAATCATTTACTATAAATACCACCAGTTATTAGGGGTTTATTTTTTCTGACAGGTATTGGGAGAAGCAATTTTATTTGAACAATTTCTATATTTTTTCCTGGATCGTGAAATGAAATTTCATATTAATTAAAGAATCTTCTCATTTTTAATTACCAAGCTGAAGTTTGTTTAGGTTCAATTAATTTCACGCCCTAAACAAACGAGTCTTTGCTTCGATTAACAATGTGAGATAATGTATTCTTGTTAGGGGTATTATTGTTAAAGGAACAAATGGATTTTTCTAATTAAATTTCGTAGACATTTTCGTTATTTTTAAGCTGGTAGATACCTTTTGTCTTTCATGGGGTGATATCAAATATTAAATTGAAGCTGTTGTGGTCTTGGATTTTAGTAATTAGTATCGCGTTTAAATTTACGTATAGAAATTATCGTTAAGGGGCAATTGTCATTTGGTAATTGTTTACACTACGAACGACGCTTCCGTGGCCCACGAACCACTGGTTTCCCAATAAGTCTTCACTCATTATTGGGTTTACCACTACTCTCCACCACCATAGTTCAAGAAGCGACCGTGCCGTACGATATCATTTTATGTCTTGGCCAAGCACTTCATCATCAACTCCCTCCTATTTGTCCGATCGCCTTTCCCTAACGCTGTTCTTTATTTAATATCCTTACTTCTTTTCCATTTTTGTCTAAAGACTCAAAATAAGTATGGAGTTCTACCTACTTTAGGTAATGCCCTCCAATGGGAAATGCTTCACTTAGCTTTCCTACTTCTTTAGGATAAATAAAACAGTTTCTGGCGTAACTTGGTGGAAAATCTTCATACTGATGTTTTTATAAATCAAACCGCTTTGCTTTCCCACATAAAATTTTTATTTTCACGACCCAGGTTTCATTATAGCATTTTTCGTTTCGTTACCTGATGATGTTATGCCATAACGAAACCTGGGTCGTGAAAATAAAAAGTTTATGTGGAATGGCAAAGCGGTTTGATTTATAAAAACGTCAGTACTTCTTAAGGAGCTTATTTCCTTCCTTTTCCTTATGGTTAATGTTAATTCCACAGCCATCACACTGATTCTTTAATGTTCTTGGCATTTATTTCACAATCCTTTAATAAATTCTACAAGTGCCACCAAATTTATCTAACTTAGTTTCATAATAGAAAAATGATAAGCGAAATTCATTTGTTAAAGCTTTCTAAAAAGGTATGTTTGTTTCCATATTTTTAGTGTAAAATACTTAAATCTTTTTGGTGAGGAGGTATGATATGAATGTCTATGAATATTAAAAGATAGAAACCCGTGCGCCTTTCAGCGATCAACACTCAGGTCAATGAAATAACTCTAATGCGTAATGATAGGAAGCGTGTTTCCCCTACGTTTAGAGAGAAATAGATTACTTAACCAACTTTCTAGTCATTGCATAATTCATAACTAGGTAATGGTGAGTCAATTTTTTGTAGGGGAATGCCATAGGAAAAATAATGACACTGTTATATAATACATTTCTTATCATTTTGTGAACAATTAAGTAGTTCATTTATCTTTTAATACAATCAGTTAACAAAATGTCTTATATATTACCACATAATGTTCAAAAAATGTTCCCCGACTCTAATTCTCGACCAGTTCAAAATACCAGAAGAATCGTAATTGAGGAGAAGTACATGCATTATTTTATGGTATTCCACTACCAAAGCCTATCTTGTCCTAGCATGCAGGTATTCTCCACGTTTATATGAAACATGCTGAAACTTAAAGTTAGGAACGGTAGCAGCTTGTGGCATAGGGTAAATCCTGTAACACAGGAATGATTTTAATTCTTTGTAGTAGATTCGTTTTAAGGATTAGATGCCACTGGGGTACTGCTTCACATTTTGATCCAGGCAAAATAATGAAAAATTCTTGTTGATATCCTTTGGAAACTTAACTTTTTCTAATTTT
Organism: Hetaerina titia; assembly: GCA_037158775.1. NCBI lineage: Eukaryota > Metazoa > Arthropoda > Insecta > Odonata > Calopterygidae > Hetaerina > Hetaerina titia. Next base: position 21,773,912 of record CM073768.1, read on the forward strand.
TAAATTCTGAAACTTGGATGAAAGAGCTTAAACATATCAACTTCACGTTGATATGTTAATATATAAACTGAGAACAAATTATTTGAAACAAATGGTTATTATGTAAAAGAGCTCATAGAATACTGTGCTCTTAATTAAAACTTATTAAAGTATATATTCTACATAAATGATGAAAGTTTTATTCATGAACTCATAACCGCCATCACAAGCGTAAATTTAAGCATCCGTGTAAAGTATAAAATCGTTGGAATATTTCGCGTTTCTTAACATAAAATCAATTAAATCCTTGTTTTACGCGGCTTATTATTCACTATAAAATATTAAGGCTTTAATAAATAACTTTAGGATTAAATCCTAAACTCAGGAGAAGCTGAATAACATTTTAAACTCCTTTAAAATATGTAGTCTATGACAATATAAAAAGGTGCATGTACCTCAATAACTTACTGAAAAACCAAGGCCTAAGAACACCTAAGGTATAAGGACTGCAAGTTTGATACAAAGTTTGGAACATTAGCATTTGTTAAACATTATGGGCAACCCCACCGGTCGGTGTTGGCATCGTGATTGTAACCGTAGATATTCTAAGACAAATAGTAATGTCGACTAGAAATAATAAAAAATAAGTGTTCCCCATTCGGTGCCATCAAACCATAAATGCGGACAAAAGATGAGGATGACCTGTTTAATCCCTATGGACGCTGAGCAGACATTTTTTCGTCCAAGAAAGGCGAAAACATCGCCGAAAAATCATAATGTATTCAAGCATGTGACTTCCCCTTTTACCGTGTATTATTTATATTTAAATCATACTGTATTGTTATATGTGGTGTTACCGTTCTCTAGTGTACTTCAACATATGTTTATACGTAAACACTCTCACGCGTTCATGAAAGTAGCCATTTACCGTTGCAAAAAAATATTTACGATATAAGAGCACGGGAGAAAAAACACCGTAAAAAATGAAACAGCTTTAGCGGCAAATTTTCGTCAGTCAGTCAAAATCAAAACCGAGAAGATGATGATTCTCGTTGTTTTGAGGTGAATCTCTCTCGTTGTTACTAGGGGAAATTGAGAAGTGTTTTAGGTAATGCATATAATCACAGTCACGTGATAACAATCGGAGTTATTCGAATGAACTAATTGATCATGTAACTATATTTTCCTTGATTAACCTTCGATCCAATTTTTGCATACGTATACACTTTTTGTATCCCAGCTGGAGGAAAAAGGCAGCCGAAATCATGGACCACCATCCTCCCCCGTCCGCCTCCCCACCATGACCTCTTGCTGTGGCATTATCACCCTCTTGATCAATTCCATTGCAAGAGCTAGAGATGAATAGGAGAGAGAATTCCTCAGAAACCAACATTTTCTTTACGATAAACTTCTGTGAATTACGTATAATAATTAAATTAACAGAGCCGATTCCTTTTTTCACAAAGAGGCGTCTCGTTCTTTTATTTCCCTTTGCATCCGACGAACGAAATGCTAGAACACGTCTAGGAAATCATAGAGATAGTTGGGGAGATTTAGACGGCCTGGGATAAACACCGAGAGAACTAGGAAAAAAGAGGAAGCAGATGGGGATTGGAAGGTGAGAGTAAGACGAAAGTGGAAAGGGAGGGAGGGGTGGGGGAAGGGGAGGGGAAACGTAGGGGCGGAAATGAGAGGGAGGAGGGGGAGGACGTAGTCAAACACTCGATCTCGCGTGGAGCGAAGCTAATGGAATAAGTTATGTACCCCTTCTTACGTAAACTCCATCAGAGCAGAGATACACTCTTCCACCACCTCCTTCCTCTATTGCTGTTAATACTTCTCAAACCAATCTGATAGACTCCTCCCTCTCCCGTCGCCGAATAACCTCCTGCACCACCTCCCTTCCCTCCTCCCTTTTTTACTACTCTCCCCTATCTCACTCTCCCCCTGCACCCTCCTCACATCCCATCCCCCCACACATCCTCCCTCTCCCACCCACTCCATCCCCACTCCTGCCCACGCACTTTCTCCCCTCACCCACTCCCTTCTAATTAGTCGTAGCACAAATTTGAGGTTGCAAAGAAACACTCCCGCTTCAGCCCTTGGTTTTGCAAACAGAGCCTTCCTCGTTTCCTTGTTGTTTCCTTGATGATATTAATGGTGTTCAATACTTTCTCTTCCGGTCTTAATTAGAGGGAGAGAGAGAGAGGGAGAAAAAGTGTGGGCACTCCTCTCGAGCATAAAATTAAAGACAACGTCATATACTTTAATTCCTAGTTGTCGGAACGCTTCATTTTATTGACAATCCATCCGTGCCCTTGAAATAATCCCAGCGATGATTGTTATGCATGGCGACATAATTTTATTCTGGTCTCGGTCAAAAATATATTTTTAACATTCTGGCCATGAATGCCACGGATTGATAGGATTTTCATCGTAAAAGAGTACATACATTTGTTTTGCCTCCATTTTCTAAGGTCAACCCGATCAGTCAAGGACAGTAGTATGGGCAAATTGCTTCATTGTGGCCGAGACAGTACTTTATAGATATTTTTATGGATGATAAAATTATGAAACAAATTAATAATCGTTATACGAGTGTGATGTGCTCCGAATTATTTTCAAGATTTGATCTTCGAAACGTTATTCAACGATAGCATAGCAGTAGCAATATTCACTATACAGGTATGGTTACAGCAGTAGTATTTGGGTAAAGAGAATCCGTTACCTCCGAAGAATTCGGAATGAAATGCACATTTGAGATGCCGGTGATATCAGTCACAAAAATTCGCATTAACGATTAGCAGGCCGTTTGAAAGGAGTAAAAACTGTTCACTTGATTAGGGGATGGTTTTAACTAACGGTAAAACCAAAAGGAGTCACCTCTAAGCGTAACATTTGGAGTGAGAGGGTCCATGAGATCATATGGAAAGCGTGAGTTTAATTATGAATCCATAATATTATACTACTATGGACTATAACCTTGATATTATTATATATGATATTGATATTATTTTACTATGGACTAAAACCTTGACGTGGTGGAAGGGCTTGTGCGTTCTGATAATCCCTAGAGCTGTGATGGCGGGAGTAATAATAATTGCTCCTGGTAGGGTCACCCATGCCAGATAGGTCGAAGGTTAGGAGCTAGACAAAAGATAGTCCACGCAGTGTCTGTTCCTCAGTGGGGCGGCTGCAAAGTCGTCTGACCCCGGTGGGGCGGCCATTATGTGATGGTATCACATTTAAAACACCATTGAGGAAGGCAACGGGAAACCAACTCAATTATTATTCCCAAGATTTTTATGATGGACAGTATAGACAAAAAACCATGGGCAACGGATGAGATGATAGCAAAGATGGATGAGAGAAAAAGATGGAAGAATGTAAACTCAGAGATAGGAAATCGGAAGCACAAAGAGTTAAAAAATAAATTGAGAAGGGCCGCAAATGAAGAATGGTGGAAAACGCAATGTGAGGATATGGAGAATTTACAGAGAAATGGTGAAATTGGTGCGCTATACAGCAATGTTAAGTTATTATTGGGAAGTAAGAAAGGAAGATCTGTGCTATCAGTTGAAGATAAGTGGGGTAAGATAATAGTTGACACAGAAAAGATCCAGGAGAGATGGAAGGAATATATAAAAACACTGTATGGTAGAGAACCTAGGCCAAGAAGGTTAGACAGAAAAGGAACATGACGTAGAAGAAGATAGCTTAGGTCCAGGCATTATCGACGACGAAATAGAAAAGGCATTAATGGACATGAAACTAAATAAGGCCATTGGGGTAGACAACATTCCTGTGGAACTATGGATTCTAACTAACTATGGATTCGTACTGTTTATGAGGAAGGAATCTGGCCGGAAGATTTTGTGAGATCAGTGTTAGTTCCTATTCCGATGATGGTAAAGACTATATCATGTGAGGATTACAGAACATTATGTTTGATATCCCACGCAGCTACAGTTATTCTCAGGATCATCAACAAAAGGATAGAGAGTAAGGCAAATGATTACTTAGGGGATAATCAGTTTGGGTTTAGGAAGGGGAGAGGTACGCGTTATACCATTGCAGTAATGAGATCACCAATCGAGAGGAATATAGAATACAATCGGGTCGTATTTGTCTCTTTCGTAGATTTCGAAAAAGCGTTTAATAGAGTGAATTGGGAAAAACTAATGCGTGCATTGAAGAAAATTGGAATGGATTGGAGGGACAGGAGACTGATCCGCAACCTGCACATCTCAGACTGCTCAGGTGCGAGTGAGGAACGGAGTGTCCGGATGGGCAGTGTTAGGAAGAGTGAAAGGCAGGGTTGCCCATTATCACCGGTGCTGTTCAGCGTATATGTGGAGAAAATGATTAAAGAGGTATGGGAAGAACTGGAGGTAACAATATAAGTCGCAGGGGAATTCGTAAAATCGGTTAGGTTTGTTGATGACCAAGCTCTAGTCTGTCAGTCAACCAAAGGGTTGCAAGAATGCTGAGTGAATTGGAAATTCACTGCGATAGATATGGGATGAGAATCAATATTAATAAAACAAAGGTTATGCGATTTTCCAGAAAGAAAAAGGCTAAGCTAAATATTAAAATAGAAGGGCAAAAAAAATATCAGGTAAAACAGTTTACGTATCTCGGAAGCGTTTTGGACCAACACGTTTAACATAGTAGGGACGTAAGGAGAAGAATTGCGCTAGGTGAGGAGGCTTTTTCAAGGAAGAGGGAGCTGATAACGGGGACGTTGAGTATAGAGGTTAAAAAAAGACTCGTAAAAACTTTGATATGGATCGCAACTATGTACGGAGCGGAAAAGTGGTCAATGGAGCAGGAGGATAAACGTAGATTGGAGGCTTTTGAAATGTGGGTGTGGAGAAGAATGGAGAAGGTGAAATGGACCGAAAGAAAAACAAATGAGGAAGTACTAGAGAGGGTGGGTGAGGAGAGGGGTTTGTTGAGAGAAATCCTATGGAGGCAGGAAAAATGGATGGAAGGCGTATTGATCGGCAGTGGGATGTTGAAGACTGTAATAGAGGGGAGAATGTTGGGCAAACGAGGAAAGGGCAGGAACAGGATAGGGATACTGGATGGGATGAAGGGAGGAAAGAAGTACACAGAGATGACGAGAGATCTGATGTAGAGTAGGTTGCTGTATTGATTTTTTTTTTGGGTTTACAAAATATTAATTTTATAGTTGTGTCCATCCAAAAACCTAACTTAACCGGTAGATTACCTAAATAAAACATTATATTGAAGTAAGTTTCTGTCACACGTAGCGAGGAAGGATTCTTTGACTCTTTGATTGACAAAATGGATATGAATTTTACCTGCTGTCAGTTTTTAGGATGCGTTTATGATGTGATATCTGGAAGACGAAAGTCTACGACCAAGGGAAGGGAAAGTATTATTAAGTAGTAGGGATGATTGCAATCGGGAAGTTAAGTTTGCCATTATTTTTCAAATACGTGCGAGAAGAATAACTTCTTATATCGATCGATTCGGTAGTGAATATCCCTTAGCTTCTCATTGTGGTTTCACATAGCAATGTAATGTGGGGTTATTTCTTTGTTGTAGTCGTTAAACTCGAATTATTTGTACAAGTATGTTTCTATAAGTTTAACTGGCGCGTGTGTTCATCGTGCCCATCGCCTCCCAATCGAGAATATTCAATAAAAATGGGACGCTTTCAGTTGATTCATAAAAAATCATTACTAAACTTTGCTTTGTACAAAGGCTTTGCTTAAAGGCTTTGCCCTGTATCGTGCTATTTTCTGAAATCAAGTCCTCCTGCTAAGGGTCCCTAAACACTCGACGCGTATTCAAGTTCAGGTCTAAACAGCAGAAAAAACACCTCTCCTTAACTTTTTCATTCGAATATTCATTTGAATGACCTCAATTTTCTTAATGTGCTTTCGCAGAGATCTTCGAAGATCTCTGCAAAGGTACACTAAGCATTAGCGTGCTTTCTCCATGTTAGGCCTATTGACTGTGTGACTCCCCAGGTATTTGTCCTGGCAATTGGTAAACCAATCTTATTTCTGCGCCTCCGATTCTGTAGATGTAACGGCGTAAAGATTTATTTTCACAGAATTTAATTACTGCATTTTTGTAAGATTTATTGGAAGACCCTAAACCTGGCACCAATTACTACTATCGTTGATGCATATGCCTACATAGAATCTCCACTCGGTTTTACCTATGTAGCAGAGAATATATAATTATTTCGGCGTATAATCTGACTTTTATGTTCCCTTAATAATTAATTAATTAAGATATCAGGTGTTGTCACTATATTAATGAAAAAATGAGAACTAAGAGTAAAGTCCTTATGGCATTGTAAAGAAGGGTTCAAGGATTCGTTTTTTCCTCAAAAAATGTTAAGAGGATAAGATGCTTTATTTCCCTTTCACATAATTCTGTTTCTCTTTTTACACTTGGTGTCTTATATCCCCTAGCATTCCATTGTGCCGGGTTGCGAAGTGTTTTGTAAATAATTTTATCAAGTGAGACGGAAAATGAATGGGCATAGTACACTATGCTGGTATGCCGACCTCCAACCGTAGAAGCGAGGAAAGAAATACAAGTATATGGAAAACTGGAAGAAGTCCTCATTGTATTTAAAGGGTGGGAAAATGTAATTATGAAAGGCGGCTGGAATTAGAAAAAATCTGGAAAATCGCGATTGTAAATGAAAAAGATTTTTGTATATGATGGCAGGATATTCATTCTTCGAGCAGAATTGGTGCGGCGGAAAAATTTGGAAGGTAATATGAGACAGAGATGTATATTATACATGCCGACATTTTGGTCAGACTGAGTTGTGAGAAACAGCAACTACAATGCAAGAGCTATCCCGAAGGAAAATTAAATAGAGAGCAAAACTTAGTTGCCATAGATATCCGCCTGTGATGAAACGAGAGGAGTAAGGAGTAATATGGATACACTAAACTAAAAGTATTTATTTATTTATCAAAACAGCCAAAAACGGCACAAAGGTTTTTACATTGGCTGACCGACAATGCATATGATATAAATTAAGAAAAAAATGGGTAAAAGTGAAAAACAATTATGAAAAGTTAACAAAAGTAAATGTTAAGAACAACGTTAACATAGCAGGAGAGCACATATGTAAGCAGAGAGGGCTAAGTTGCTATTTGGCGTTTACGGAAGGAGGTGAAAGCGATGAGTGAGGAAGAAAGGTCCAGGGAAGAAGACTGAATGGTCAGTGAATTAAATGTAGTGGGAACTCGATGGATTAGGGAACGTTGGTTGATCGAAAGACGGAATATCGGAGTCTGTATCAGACTAAAGTTACGTGTTGTTCGAGGGGGAACACGAACAGAGAAGAGGGGAAGAAGGTCGTCGGTGCGGAGTGTTCCATTGAAGATGCTATGTAAGAATTTTATATCAGATAGCAATCGACAATGGTAGAGATGGGAAATACCAAGGGATGAGAGAGTAAAGACACTGGTTGTATTTTTAAAGGGAAGAATATGATAACGGGCAATGGCAAAAAATAAATTAAGAGGTCTGTTGAGTAACTCTAAAGTAATTGGGGCGGCAGTTGACCAGATTAGTAGTATTCTAGTATGAATATATTCTAAAATTGGCAGTAGACAACCAAATATGCCGTTCTACTGGCAAAAGGATCACGAATATTAGTATGGTGATAAAGTAGATCGCTTTCCTGACACTTCTTTGAACGTGCTTGCAAAAGGTGGGGTTCGCGTAAAAAATTACACCTAAATCTCACTGAGAACTGACAGATGGGATAGGCTTGTATGAAAGAGGGTATGAAAGCGGAAGTTGTTTATGCTTTAAAGTGATGGTCATAATAACAGATTTTGAAGGATTAATGCATAACTGCCAATCGGAGCACCAAGCAGTGACGAAAGTAAGAGCAGATTGTAGGGAAACGACATCATATTGGCGTTCAATCTGTTTGAAAATTTTATAATCGTCTGCGAAAAGCAAAATATTGCATCCAAGAGGGATGACATTTATTTTGGTGTGTAATTTATGGACCAGCAGGAAATGGAGAGGATCGGGATGGTGCGGTGGCTAAAGTACAGGCGTCCCACCGAGAGGGTCTTGGTTCAAATCCTGGAGACAACAAATATTTTTCAGTGGTATTCCGATCCCTACCTGAGCTGCTTTGTGGAAAACACTTTAAGTGAGTACGACGAATGGGACGTCAAACTACGGACCCCTTGGCGCCTTTCGACAAGAGTAGACTAATGCCGACGCCGGGTTTCTCTCCACCCTTCCTTTTACATCCATCCCTAATGGCGCAAATGACCTTAGCTGCCGGTCGCCTCCCATAAAAACTGCTACTAACTGGGAGTAGTTAATTGAGTGAAATGCTTTCGAGAAGTCAATATAGCAAACATCCAATTGTGAGTTAAGCTCAAAGAGTTTGTGAAATGGCGGTGTAGAACGGCGACATTTTGAGGCATGATCCGCCGGGAAGAAAGCCGTGCTGATGGAAGTCAAGAAGGCGGCTATGAATGATATGCTCAAAGATAATTAAAAACACGGGCAAAATGGAGATCTAACGGTAGTTTTGAAGTAAACATTCACGGCCATATTTTAGTATTGGGGATACATTAGTTGTCTTCCATTGAGAAGGGAAGGCGTCACTGGTGAAGAATTTATTGAAAAGAATAGAGATCGGGATGTAGAGTGATGAAGCAATTCGGTTGAGAAAAAGAGATCCGATACGGTCGAATCAGTAGATTTTGAAGAAAGTAACACGGTTAAATAGTTCAGAACTTCCTGAGGATTGGTTGAGATGGAGGAGAGGGATTGTGGGCAAACGGATTAAAGCTGCGGGGGATGTGAGATGAGAAATGTTAGGTTGAAGTTAGAGCAAAAATATGTCTAATAAAAGCACTACTGAATGGAGAATACTGAATGATAGAAAAATATTATTAAGGAATGAATGATCTAAAGAAGAAAAATGAGTAAGAGAGCAACTAGTAAGTATAAATTCTGAAAATAACTACGGATAAATATGTAAATAAGAGGGTTTACTAATCAAGGTTAGCAAGGAAACTGTATCGCAACCTAATAAAGACAGGTAGAATTAAATCGATAGTTGCTTCGAAAAATCAATGTGATGAAGAGAAACAATGAAAACCGAGCCAATTCTATATCTTTTAAGGAAAAGAAAGTAAAAATTTATAATTTTGTAATAAGAGAGTCGGTTCAGTTCGGAAAAAGGTTGAAAATACAGCTGATGATATCAATAAAGTAGTTAGTATTTGCTGCAGTCGTCTGCCAACAAAATGAATGATTACACCTTTTCACTTGAGGTGAATGAAGAATGAACAATAAATATGCATACTTTGTTTTGAGATCGCAGTTGTAGCAAATAATAGAGAAGAATTGGTGGCATCCGAAAACGCAATTGATCAGATACTTAAAGGATGACGTATTGTATGAAAATCGATAGGAAGAAAACTATGATGTTGACGAAGAGAACAGCTGAATATAGATGATTCGATTCAAGGATAGTTATGGAAACAATTGGAATCTTCTACGTATCGCGAAGGCAGTATAACAGATAATGAAAGAAGTTCGATAGACATCAAGGAAACAATAGGTGGAACATGCTAAATAGGCGTTCCTGATTAAGAAACAACTGCTTGATTAAATAACATACGGTTATAGACAGGGAAATAATATTCAAAAATACTCATATGGGTCGCGACACTGAAAATTATAGCATAATATCGGGAAAGTAGAGGAGAGAAATAAAGGAACATTTGACGGATGAGTCGGTCAGAAGGAATGAGAACTGAGGAAGTGATAGATGCACATTACCTCAATTAAATATTCTCTTCTACTATATGTTATATACTTTACCTAATGAATTATTACAACTGAAATTTCTACTTAAGATATTATGCTGTTTATTTTCCACTCTTGTGGAAAATAAACAGCATAATATCTTACTTCCACTATCCATGCATGCCAGCGGAAGTAGAAAGTTGTTTTCCTTTCACATCGGATAGAGGGATGATAGAGTTTTCAAAGCAAAGTTCGACCACGCAGTTTTAAATCTCCAAAGATCAGAATGGTACCAGTAAAAGGTTCCCAATCTCAATGAACGCTGTGAAAAAACGCTCGTACGAGAGTATCAGTCCTACAGCAGGGCTTAATCTAAGCGGAATAAATTAACGAATGTTTCTAAAGTGAAACAAAACCATATCCCCTGCCTTATTTTAAGACGATTCGAGTCTTAAGAGTAGGAAATCTCTCTCAGTTGCAATACAGTTTGCAGAGAGAGAGAGAGAGTGAGAGCGGTAAACGTACGCCTTGAGGGTGGGGATCGAGCCAAAGGCCGAGGATCACAAGGGGCATTACGATGGTGATTGCCTCAATTGATGGGGAAGGGGTAATATGCGGGCAGAGAGGGAAAGAGTCGGTTAACAGGGGGAGTGTAACGTCCCGAAGCTTATAAATGTTGGTTGTGGCGGCAGCCAAGCCAGGTCGCGAAACGGACCAACAATTCGTAGGGGTGTCCCTCCGCGACGGCGCCTCAGGGGGGTAGGTGAGGACCGAATGGCGGAGAGGGATCGGGGTGGAGCGGGGGAGGGAGGGAAGTGCGAGGGGAGAGCTCTCCGGGTTCAGTGTAAGGGTGTCCGGGGATGGATGAGGAGTTGCAAACCGTGAGATGATTCTTTTTTGTAAGTTGGAGGGAGGTTTACAGAGGAAAGAAAACTGACTGATGGATTGATCGATCGAACGACGTCTTCATTAGCGCGCGCCGAACTAGTCGGGGAGTGGCCATTTTTCCTCCCTTGACCTCCTTGACAATACACTTCTTTACGGTACCTATGCCTGTAGACGGAAAAAATGTATCAAATGAAAGGGAAAGAAATTGTTAACCATTAAAAAATGGGTAGAGTGGGAGGGAGCGAGAGGAAGAAAAAGAGAATGGAGAGTGGTTTGCGATAGGAGTGGGAGGCTGGGAAGGGGACGGGAGGGAGGACCCGAGGTAAGAGTGGAATGAGGAACGCGGGAGGTTAAGAGGGAGGGATGTCGAAGGAGGGGGCCTTCTTGTTGGGAAAAGATTCCGAGGGTGATGAGGTCAAAGAGCAAATGAGGAGGAAGCGGGAGGGTAGGGAGGAGGAGAGCGCTGTGGGGACATTGGCGGATCTTCGGGCAGGGAAGTGGGGAGGAGGCATGGAATGGAAGAAGGGATGGGGGGAGTTCTCACTGATTGAGGTGTGGGCGGAGGGCCAGGATTGGAGGAAGCCGGGAATGGGGAGAGAGGCGGGAAGGGGTTTGCGGAGGGACGTTCGGAAGGCGGGAGAGGAGGCGAGGGGGGGAGGGAGGCAGAATCATGACGGGTCTCCGGCAGGGGCTGATTGAGGCTGCTGGGGATGGGGGGAGGAGGGAGGGAAGGATGAAGGGAGACGTGCTGTAGTCGGCACCGGGGGGGAAGTTCTAGACGGAGAGCGGGAAAAAAGGAGTAGATGGATAGTGTGCAGGGTATGAGAATGGGGAGAAATTCGGAGCCGGGGATGGTATTGTGCAGGAAATAAAATTGGTGCAAATGCTCCTTTTTTGTGTGGAGGGGTGGTAGGTAGGTACACTGGGAGTCGTCGGTCGTGAGCTTCCACACACCCCACGTTCATCCTCCTTTCTGGTCCCTCCTCATCCCCTCCCCTTGACTCTGCACCCCTTTGTAGGGCTCATCCCTCGCCCCCGACTCCTTTTCCCATTGGGGATCGTCCTCCTATATCCCTCCTCTCCCCCTCCCCCCACCGAGCCCACACACTACCATCCGAAGGAATCAACTTAAACCTGTCGCTTGCGGTCTTCTCGGGGAAAAGGGGCCTATCACGTCATTAACGAAGCGGTTGGCCAGCAAGTGTGCCGAAAAATGATGCGACGGCAGCCCCCGTTATGCGTCCCGTGAATTTGGCCGTAAATTCGTTTGCTTCCGGATCGCAGTCCTTTGGCTCAATCAGCCGAAATTTGACGGAAAGGCCACAAATCGACACAGTGGGTCTTAGAATATGCATAGTGCGAGCCATAGCAAATAAAAACTCCTTGAGAAGGACTCAACAAAGTATACGCCAAAAAGCCCTCATTTTGAGAACAACCAAATTGAAGCAGGCATCATTTTATGATAGATTTCTAGTACCTGTAGATGGATAACCTAGCTATTTAGGTGCAACGTGAGACCATGGAGTCAATAGTTCAATAATTGTAGCCAGATTGGAAGAAGGGTGCTATATATTTTTAATTTAATAGAAGGTCTAATATGACTTCGAGGATTTTCTCAATAATTTCAAATGATTAACTTTAGGTTCGGTTATTGAACAAACGTTTACTATAATATTGAGATTTCCAAATAAATAAAAGAAAAAGGTGACACAACGAAATAAATTCATAGGTAACTACGAAATAAACAGAGTTACTCGCATTTTTCTCGAGAATTCATTTCTATTAAATGTATTATCTCACGAAAGCGGTAATTTGTTCACAGTTTACGGTTCTGTGTTTAAAATGAATCACTATCATTACGAAGTCTCAATGGAATCCAATTCACTCCTAGTCTTTCGACCACCCTTAACAAAATCCACTATTAAATCTAGTTCGTCATTCCCTCGTCATCAGCTTTTTGAAACACCACGAAGGTCTTTGTTGTACTTGTTTGGAATGATACCTGCATGTATATTTACTCATAGATAGAATATAAACGTGACTAACCAATATTATAAAAATTCTTCAAATGCAAACAACAGATAAAAATATTTTTTCTTTTGATAAACTCATCTGTATTCTCTTTTTACCTAATATATTATTTTAATTAGAACGATTAAATAGAAAAATCAAGGTGGGTGCATATTTCGTACATTCTTTAACTGCAGAAGTTTAAATGTGAAAATAACAAATTCATGTTTAATAATAATGCTATTCGATTTACGAAATAATGATTCGAACAGTTTGTTTTTAACATGGCATGTAACAAAAAGTCATTTTATTCTTCTGATATTTGATGTTAGTGAAAATTGAAGACTCGAACTATCGGATTTCACGATGAACATCGAATTCTATTTTATTTCTTTGTATATATTTTCTTCATTTGAAAAATTAATCTCATAATCATTCTTTCATGATTTAGTGACATATCACACTTGTAGACAGATCACACTTCTTTGGTTTTCTGAATGAAATGCGCAACCTCTGTCTGTATCCCATTAGATAACCAATGTAAATTTGGTAAATCCAGCAATACTCTAAGCAAAAAGTGTATTACTACGGTAAAATATGTATGTTAAATTAGTTTTTATATGAAATAACTCCTATTAATAGCTCATATTTAATAAAAAGAAGTTTAATAGCAATGCATTGAGCAGATGTACATGCATGCGTAATCTCAAATTTGAAAGCTATGCAGCAAAGCATAAGAATGCTTGAACTAGTATATGAAAATCGTTCAATGTCAGTGATAAACGTTGTTTTTTTCTCGAATAGAGTTTATTATTATCAATTCTAAATATGCAAGTACATTTAAAATTTTAAATGTTCATCAATTGAAACAAATACTATATAATCCTCCTTAAGGATGAACGTGTGTTTGTTTCCTTAACTTTCGTATTGCCACAAACTATGGTTTAAATCGAATCTTAGATAGTTAATATGGTTTTCCTATTCGAATGAAATTAAAAGTTACACATGCATCTCTAATTTTTTCATGTTTTCCTCCCTTTTTTGATAAATTAATGGTTGAAAAATAGATGGAACCATAGCCAATTCTAAAGGGAAAATAACCGTAGATAATACGAAAAATGAATCATACTTTTCAAAGTAATCTCTAATAAAAACCTAAACATTGTCACCTCACTACCAAAAGATTACTCAAAAATGTATTCTTCGTCACATTCATTCTGGGAAGAGTACCTTGATGGCTTTTAAGGAAGGTTTTACTTAATTTTCAACAAAGGACTTTGATTCAATTACATTAATAAACCTACTCCGTGATTTATATGGCGGATCAGATTTACTTCTTCCATTTCCCTCGGAAATACGAATTCAAATTTATTGATCTTTGTTGATGCTCGATCAAGAATGAAATTAAGCCCTTTGAATCGTAAAGGAAGGTTCCTTATTCACTAATTGGAGGAGACAGAGAACGATCGAAGAATTTAAGGCTTTTAAAATCCTTCGTCTAATTGTAAGTGCTTTTAGGAACTTCTTCACACGAATGAAGAACTCAAAAAAATGATAAAAATCCTCTTTGTATTTCTTCTTTAATATGTGCTAAAACGGCCGTGGTCTCCTTTATCTCTCGTCAGTAGATCACTTGGCATGAAACAAACTTCGTACGCATCTAACTACTACATTTTCATTCATTCAGAGTATTGAAAATCTACTTCGCAACTGCCGTTTCTGATTAACTACTTTAATTATTTAGTGGGTGCGAATCAATTGAGAAATAAAGTTTAGTTTTTACAAAACTTAGTATTTGCAAAAATCTAGTTTCTGAAGTTCATTTGGGCGTCGGGCAAAATTGAAATTATGTATATTTTGCTTTATTGTGATTACACATAATGAAAGCGTTAAAAAGTAGAACATACGCATGATTTAAGTCCATGACATAAGTAACCAATGCTTTCGTTTAGAGCATACTTTTGGTTGTTTGTTCCATTATGACCTACTACGAATATGCAAACAACATCAACCATCGGTGAATAGCTTATAGTCGAAAACCAATCTCGATGACCTCGTAATATACATGTAAATTACAAAACTAATTTTCGTACCCATTCGGCAACTTAATTTCCATGTTGGATCATCACTGAAAGTCGATTTTCAAGAGTGAATATCCACTACGGTCACTGAGCTTTCATTATGCCGGCAAATGTCGAACCTTCATAACAAATTTGTAGATAGATGGCCTAAGATTATGATGAAAATACCCCAATATTATAAGGTCAGTCTTAAAAGAGAATATTTAGCAATGTACTAAATTTATTTGAAAAATTAGACTTGTATATTGAGCCTGTTTAGCAATAACAGTCAAAGATAAAATCATCCTTTCAAAGTCCAAATTATGTTTGCGATCTGACAGGGAAGGTAAACTTAGAGACGTTGACATTCCTCTTTCCGCATTTTTTTCCATCGATTCTGACGCGTTCTGATACATCGTGGGCTTATTTTAGCCTAGTGCGTCGCAGCGGAAGCACAATAGATACGAGGTACACGCAAGCATACCTCGTTTTTTGGTAAAATTTTCTCAACTGACACTTTACAAAAGAAGCTATACCGAAGATGCCGGAGAAACTCTATTCATTACTCTTCTCAATACGTTTTATTGAATTGCCAGAAATATCATTTAAGAATCTCTTTCGTAAAACTTATTTAATACGTTGGACTAATCTATAAATAAAACCTCGTAAGAAAGTAAAGCCTCGAGCCTTCAATCTGACGTTAATCAGCGTTTTCTCAATAAACGAAGCGTTGCGATCATATTTTATTAAAATGGCATGTGTTGTATGGATAACAACAGGGATTTCTCGCGTATCTTAAAAGGTTTAATATGAGGTGAGTAAAAAATTCAATATGCATTCTCCTTTGAGCGACTATTCATTTTCAGTCTACACCTAGATCTATTCCTAATCGTTTGGTTTTCGAATTCGCACTTCCACTCATTCCCTGTCTTATGAAATGATATAAGAATGAATTCCTGAGGGAAAGTCTTGATACTAACATTAGCAAGTGAATTTATTGTAAAAACGGACACCATTTCATAAACTCTCACAAAGATGACAAACAAACTGAAGCTTAAGGAGAAACTAATGTAACATTCCTCAATTTCTTGGGTGTATGCTATTTTGTCTATGTTTATTTTCGATATTTCTCTGTATCTAATATTTCCTCATTAAATAGTATTTACGGCTAAAATTTTTATTCCATTTAACTTATAACTTACATTGTATATTGTATTAAGCGTTATAATTTTATAAAATGTGAGGAAAAATAATTTCTTTTCGCTTAAAATAAGTATAAATGTGTGGCTGTCCAGCTACACTCAAGACACTTAGGTCTAACGTAGACAGCGTTGCTTGGACCAACCAGTTTTGTCTAGGGACCGCTTCCCCGTCGTTACACTCCTCCAACATCAGCAAAAGCTGCATTTCGGGTGACCCATCAAACGTTAAGAAACCTCGGGTCGTGTTTAAACCTTCGAGCGGAGCTGAAGGGGAGTGGTCCGAGGAATCGATCGCATTCTATGGAATCCTCTGGAGCGCTCACGGACCCCTGGAGATTTTGGGCCCGGAGCAGCGGCTCAATTGCACCCATGTTAGAGTAGCCCTTTTGGGGGTCCTGGGAGCTTGGGGACTGGGTTCCACAGCGGAACTTGCGGCCCGCCACGTGGACTTACGAGGGGTGGGTTTGGACGGCTGATAAATTTGGTTTGAAAAACAACGCGAGATAGACAAGAAGGCGTTATTATTTGGCATTATCTAGTTCCACCGACGATTTACAACAGGCCAAAATATATAAGCTCGATTCCACAATATCACGCCTGATTCTTCACTTTTCGTATATAAGTGATGATATATTATAATTATTTAAAATATTTATTTTATTTAAATTAAAATATATGATATTTACTTTAAATATTTTAAGATTTACATGCCTTGGCTAACATTTTTAACTTTTACATTAAGGGTGAGCAAGTAACTACTAAAAAAATTGCGTAAAGAAGTAAGGAATTCACTAAAACTTAAGCACATTTGGCAACATGAAGATTGTTTTGGTTGGCGAGGGGAGAGCTCACCTCGCACTAAGCCGAAGAATTTAATACTAGGTGAGCTCCGAGCCGTTTCAAACGTTAGGGTAGGGGGACCAGTTCCTTTTCCTGTCTTACCTATGGTTTCTCAGGAAGATCAGGAAACCAAAAAATCACACAGTTTGAGTGAAGCTGAAAGTAGGCCTCACCGGGAATCAAATGCGGACCTCCCCGGTAATACATAGTATGTGTATTATTATTATTAGTTAATCTACCGGTTAAGGTAGGTTTTTGGATGGACACAACTATCAAATAAACATTTTGTGACTCCCCACCTAGCAAAATAATCTATATCAGGTCCCTCTTCATCTCTGTGTACTTCTTTCCTCCCTTCATCCCATCCAAAATCCCTATCCTGTTCCTGCCCTTACCTCGCTTGCCTAACATTCTCCCCTCTATTACCTTCTTCTACATTCCAATACCGCTCAATACGCCTTTCATCCATTTTTCCTACCTCCATAAGATTTCTCTCAACAAACCCCTCTCCTCACCCACCATCTCCAGTACTTCCTCATTTGTTTTCCTTTCGGTCCATTTCACTTCTCCATTCTTCTCCACACCCACATTTCAAAAGCCTCCAAGGTACGTCTATCCTCCTGCTTCAGTGACCACGTTTCCGCGCCGTACATAGCTACGCTCCATATCAGAGTTTTTACGAGTCTTGTCTTAACATCCCTACTCAACGTCCCCGTCATCAACTCCCTCCTTGAGAAAGCCTCCTTGCCTAGCGCAATTCTTCTCCTTACGTCCCTACCACTTTGACCGTATTAATCCAAAACACTTCCGAGATATGTAAACTGTTCTACCTGCTCTATTTTTTCCCCGCCTATTTTAATATTTAGCATAGCCTTTTTCTTTCTAGAAAATCGCATAACCTTTGTTTTATTAATATTGATTCTCATCCCATATTTATCGCACTGAACCTCCAAATCCCTCCCATGGACTACAACCTTGTCGTGGTGGAAGGGCTTGTGTGTTCCGATGACCCCTAGAGCTGTGCTGGCGGGAGTAAATATAATTGCTCCTGGTAGGGTCACCCATGCCAGATAGGTCGAAGGTTAGGAACCAGACGAAAGATAGTCCACGCAGCGTTTGTTCCTCAGTGAGGCGGCTGCAAAGGCGTCTGACCTCAGTTGGGCGGCCATTAAGTGATGGTGTCGCGTTAAAAACACTATTGAGGAAGGCAACGGGAAACCACCTCAATTATCATTCCCAAGAATGTAATGTAATGAAAAGTATGTATATTTATGTATTATATATGTGTTTTATGGATGTGTGTCTGTGTAAGTATATATGCATGAAAATATGTGCGTGTGTGTGTTTATTCATATAGATATTAGAGAATAACAAAGGAAGAAGTACTTCGAAGAATGGGAAGGAGAAGAGAGAAACCTTTTCTGAGGTGCGACGGATTAATAATACCATAATTGAAGGAATGATGAGGGAAAGAATTGCATAGGAACACCAAGGATGAATTAAGAGAAGCAAGTCATGAAATATGCCAATGTAATAAGTAATAAAGGCACATCATAGTTTGGCGACTTACATCCGCGACTTAAAATCCTAAGAGATAGAAACCGTAACGTTTGGTTTAATAGAGGTCTAAAACTATTCTATGGTAGGAGCCAAGAAAACCTGTTCTGAAAATTCAATGAAATGAATACATTTTGTAATACGATAGTAATAATAGTTTCCAGATACCTTAGACTTATCAATACTTAACCTATCGGGGATTGCATATTTTAAAATTTACCTGAGTTTGTGTACATAGTTTTCAACCGACAACGGAAGCTAAGAGATACCGAGGGGGTTCAAATATTGCCCTGCACATTCCGGTTTAATAAGAGGAAATGGTCTAAAGAAACTTGAAAGAAAATTCCCGAAAAATATTTTTGCAAAACGTTCAAATAGAGCAAGAGGGATCCGAAATTTCAAAATATCATGTCATTTTGTTTTCTGAACGGACCGAAGGGTAGTATACCAAACAGGAACAACGTTGGTGTAACATTGAAAACGAATAATATTTAAAACTTGAGAAGAGCTATTGATACTAACTCCCTGGTATCCTACCAAAATATGTACATTTCTTGTCACGATAGAGTATGTTGTCATTAGGATAGTTAAGAGTTCTTCATGTTGCTTAAAAAAACAGATTTGAAAGAAATATTTCACATGAAATTACTCTTCATAGAATGAACATTACATGATATGAATATTAATGTAACTTCCATGATTATTTTTTCCTCACGCTAGACTAAATAGTATTATTAGACCCAAAATCTCAATAGTACCCTTAAATAAACAGTATTAAAATCCATATTGATCTTTCATAAGTACCAAAATGCTTCTCTTATGTTCACTGCAAAAGCATGTATGTACCAGTGGTGACACTCACTCACCCAATGGTGGCACTGCTACTAAAAGTTCTATGAGAAAATATCCGTGACCTTGCAATTAAGCACATAATCAAAATATCTCGTGTATCCACGTAAACACATGATTGATTCCCTCCTGTACTTACCACATGTTGCACTATAAATTGTTTGGAGTACTGGTAAATTACACCATAACTTGGTGACTTGTTTATATTGCCTGAGTTTCACACCATTTTAATTTAGTTATTATTAGGTAATCTACCGGTAGATGTAGGTTTTTGGATGGACACGACTATCAAATTAATATTTTGTAACCCCAAAAAAAACCCAATACAGCAACCTACTCTACATCAGGTCTCTCGTCATCTCTGTGTACTTCTTTCCTCCCTTCATATCATCCATTATCCCTATCCTGTTCCTACCCTTTCCTCGCTTGCCCAACATTCTCCCCTCTATTACCTTCTTCAACATTCCCCTACCGCTCAATACGCCTTTCATCCATTTTTCCTGCCTCCATAGGATTTCTCTCAACAAACCCCTCTCCTCACCCACCATCTCCAGTACTTCCTCATTTGTTTTCCTTTCGGTCCATTTCACCTTCTCCATTCTTCTCCACACCCACATTTCAAAAGCCTCCAATCCACGTCTATCCTCCTGCTTCAACGACCACGTTTCCGCGCCGTACATAGCTACGCTCCATATTAAAGTTTTTACGAGTCTTGTCTTAACATCCGGCCCCGGCCCCGGTGGCGGCGGGGTAACGTCCTCGTCTACCAACTGAGAGGTCACGGGTTCGATTCCCGTCTGGGTGGATTTTTCTCCATCCAGGGCTTGGCTGTATGTAATTGTCTTCAATGTAATGTATGTAATGTAAGGGTTAGGTGGAAGAAGGGACTATTTAGTCTCAACCTCGCCCAATTAAGTCGATAATAAATAAATAAATAAATAAATAAAACATCCCTACTCAACGTCCCCGTCATCAACTCCCTCCTCCTTGAGAAAGCCTCCTTGCCTAGCGCAATTCTTCTCCTTACGTCCCTGCTACTTTGACCGTATTGGTCCAAAATACTTCCGAGATATGTAAACTGTTCTACCTGCTCTATTTTTTCCCCTCCTATTTTAATGTAAACAAAAAAGTTTACGGTCCCGGTATTTTTTGTTTACATTGACTCACGACCGTAGCTACGTTCCTTGTATATTTAAATCCTATTTGAATGTTTTGCTTAGCCTTTTTCTTTCTGGAAAATCGCATAATTTTATTTAGTACAAAGGTAAATTTGGGAAATGTTTGTTTGGGTGTTTCATTTTGCCTAGGGTAAAATATAAGTTAATCAATTGGAATTATTAACCAATTTTCTAATATGCAATACATGATGTTTTTTTGGGGTGAATACTGGCAGTTATTAATATTTTTCAGCTATTATCATTTAATATCCTACAGTTTAAGGTAAGATTTGGATGGATACAAATATCAAACCCCTACTTTTCTTAGCCTCACATCACAAGACACTACCTGGCACCCCACACTACAAAGAACCTTTCGTCAGCTCCACATACCTGTCTTCGTTCCTTCCATTGGCTATCCTTTTATTCCCCCCTTGTATAACGTCTTCCCCCATATCTTATTCTTCAGCATTCCATCACAAATCAAAATACTCCGTATCTATCTGCCCTGCTTTCCTTTTTTTCCTTACAAAATACCTCTCCTATCTCAAAAGGACTATAACTTCCACGTTCGTGTTCCTTTCCGTCTATTTCACCTTTTCGATGCTTCTTCACACACACACTCATTTCAAAATACTTGCTGAGCTGTGAAAAACCTCACTCCATATTAAAACTTCCAATAATCTTTTCTGAAAACCCTTGCATCCAACTTCCTTGTCATCAACTCCCTAGAAACATTGCTATTTTTCTTTGATATAAAGTTTGTATTAGAAATTTAGTACGATAATGTACTTCTAATATAAGGAATGATGGACTGCAGTGTTTTATCTTTGTAATGACAACTTTTCCTATCTTCAAATGGGTTAATCAATGATGAATAATTTTAAAAATATTTTACTTCAAAGATACACCTTTTAATACTGTAGTACTTTTTATTGACTTGGGCTTTCTTTTCATTAAATGGGAGAAATAACAGTAACATGTTTGTTAGAGAAACTAGTATTGTTGTCCCTCCTGACGAAGAGAGAAAACAAAATTAGGAGGCTTGAAAAGATACTGATCACTCAAGGTAATAGTTGGCTAAATAAACACTATGCCACTCCATTAAGGTTGATTACGATCATGGCTTCGATGCTGCTTCTTCCGGTGAATGATGAACAGAAGTGCCTGCTTACATACAGTTTTTTCAAGGAAGGAGGAGGTGAATGACACGAGATACTTGTATTTTGTATTTGGAGGAGAATGGGAGATGAAATACACGGGAAGGTATAAGATGAGGACGAATAAAGATAAATTCCCACACGAAGTAGTTTAGGAATTTTTCAGGAAGATGACGAAGTAACGTGAAACAATGGTCGTAATAAATCTTTATAGAGTGAAATGGCGTGTTTATTTAACAAGCTATCATGTTCTCCTTTAACAATATCACCCCTTAATCTACGAAAATATCTCGAGTTGGGTTTTACATAATGGAAATAGGAGCGTAAACCACCGGTGAGAAAATGAGATGCATAAAAGATCCACATGGATGTTTAACAAGTTGTTGATGCCTTGCAATATTTTCGATCGCAACGCACACGCCATATTAAGTACGTTTGATTTACAAATCCTTTTACCTGAGCTCTCACGAGAGTGTCAAAAACTACGAGATACGAAAACTCGTATTTCAAAACTCCCAACCCTTATATGATGAGAAGTCCATTCTCCTTTCCACACACCCAAGTTGTGGCCCGCAGGAAATACAGTCGTTGGTGTACCCAAGGTAGGCGATTTCCGAACTTCGAATTTTCGAAAAAATATTCACTTTCTCCCGAAAATGAGAGAGTGAATACTTTAAAAATGAAAACAAATTTGCTCATGGATAAATAGTTTATAATTTTGAAATGAGGTAGCATCGGAAAGAGATCAGCAAGTAGCAAGAGAAAGAGAAGAGAAACGTTCAAAAGATTTCATATTTAGGAATAGTAAGCGTATACTTGGATGGCGTATTCAAACTTATTGTCAAATCCTGAGGTCCTGGCTGTTACAAAAGTCTTAGCGACAAGGGTTGAGAGTGCACGTTAGGGGGGAGGTGAGGGGAGAAGGTAGAAAAAGAATTTGAGGGAGAGCATGAGAGAAGGGGATGAGGAGAGTCTACAAAGGGCAGTTGGTAGGGGATGGGAGATGGTACGGGAGAGAAGATTGGGGTGAAAGGGGTGGTGACTCAATGCAGGGAGGGGCACGTTGATGGGGGTTGGGCGCAGGATTGAGCGCAATGTTGGAAGGGGGGGAGGAAGGGCGGAGGGTGGTGGGTGCAGGAGGGCTTGATTGGGGCCGGGGAGTGACGGGAGGGGGAGAGAGTGCGAGGGGGAGGGCGGTGGTGGGGAGACGGGTGGCACGGCAAAGGCAGAAATGTTGGTTGAGTGATTCGTTATGGAGGATTCAAGTAACAAGGCCCATTTGATTAGCGGAGGATTGGAGAGGGAGTGGGAGGGCGAGAGAGGAGGGCAGTGGCGAGAAGGGGCGAGGGGGAGGAAGACTGTGGAAGAAGAGAGGGGATGGGGCGAGGTGGGCAGGAAAGGGAGAAGACGGGAGCGGGAGGGGGGGATGGGTTTGAGCGCCTGGATCAAGAAGGGAAGCGTACATAGGGTGCGCGCGCGTGTGTGGACATTTTTTCCCGCGGGTCGGGCGAAGGAAATTTTCTCGTGGCGAGCAATCGCGAATTTGTGTCGATTTTACCCCCGTCAATCCGGTCTCTTGTGACCCTGTCCTCCGAACTTCGATCAACTCTGGTCTCGATGAATCTCGATGTACTGCCGGTGCTGCTATTTATAAACTAACTCAGAAAAGAGATAAAATTATTCTTAAGGTCTTTTGGAAACTGGGTCAACCAATTGGTACAGTTATTGTACTGAATCAACTCAGCAAAAATAGGAACGGGTGATCTTACAGGAGCCGAGTTTAATGTGTGTCAGGACGATACTCGCGGTATAGGGAACAGTGCGCCTGCGTATTTATAATGTTAGATGTTATAAAAGTTGTGGCTTTAAAATATTTTTACATGATAGAATTAGAGTTCATCTTTGGAGCAATAATATAGTAATTAACCCAAAGCCAGGCAATAAGGATTTTTTTCATTCATTAATTTTTAGAACATGTTAATAAATGACGTTTTCCCTGAGATCTCCCGATGAATAATTCATAGTCAGACACTCGAAAAATAATTTTGATTTCAATTGAACTTTTTTTTTCAATTTCAGAGCCAGAAATGCAGAATTTTCATTTCTAATTTCACGATTCATAACTTTTGTGGAACTTAGGAGTATATTCTCCTTCGATTTGAGACTTTTGAGATTTTCATCTCGGAAAAAAGTGCTAGTCGTAATTCCGTATCAAATGAGTCTTTAAAAAGCTTCGGGTGAAAAAACATTCCTTTGCCATTTCCTTCCTTTTTAAATTAATTTTTTCAAGAAATATCATTCATCACGTGTGTATGCATAATTTCGTCAGAAAGTTAATTACCCGGAAGAAAAACGACCCGAATACTAATTGCTTCATTAAATTTAACCAATCGTGAATTATTATTTTCACTTCACCCGCTTTTGCATGGCCCCGGTAACGGTACATTAACGAAGGGACGGAAGCAATTAAACCCAATTCATACCTATTCAATGGAAACTATTACCTGAAGAGGCTCGACTGGGATAATATTTACGTTTAAGTATTCCTATTCAGAATGGCGGTTGCGTCAAGCCCGCGATAATGAGACCACACTCCATCGCCGTGAGTGGGGAGGGGGAGGTGTGGGAGAGTGGGAGGGGAAGAAAGGGAGGCGATGGAGGACTGAGGGTGGGAGCGAGGAGTTGCACTCGGCGGGAGAGAGAAAGGAGGGAGTGGGGCGGTTGGAGGGAGGGTGGCGCTTTGAAAAAGAGAAGCGTTAACGAAGAAGAGGGACAGGATTGGTGGGGGATTGAGAGAGTGATGGGTTGCGGGGAGGGAGGAGAACTTCTCCACTCAGGTGGAATACGGGGAGAAAGCGAACGTTGACAGGAAGAGGGCAAGAGCGAAAGGGGAGGGAGATATCGAACGCAAATTGTGCGGAGAAACGAGAAGGATGACAGACACCCCCAACACCTCCAACCGGTGGATTTTAGTCAAGAACCTATCGTATAATGTGCTGTTCGCGCTTTGAACTTCTTCATATTCTTACCCCGCTGCGGTAAAGGTTTATGAAATGGCACACTTAACACGATTGCAATGGTTCGCCAAATGAATTTTGGGGATGTCACAATGTTTTTTGATGGTGTAGAAGCCTAATGTTTAACCTAAATCAGGCCTTGCCAATCCCCGGGCCGCATGTCTCCCCGCACGTGCGTACGTTTCAGAAGTGGCCCTCGAAACCACTACTTAGAATGGCCTGGCTCAAATCCATTTGGTTCATTGGCTACCCAGGTAGCTCACCAGAGCATCATGGGCTCAAATTTGGGTTGCTCCAATTGACGTAATCGCATATTTTTATGCCCCCGATTTTTAACCCTATATATATATATATATATATATATATATATATATATATATATGTATTATTTCACATATAGAAGTAGATATATTAGGAAAGGGGATAGGGAAACTCATAAAAGACCAACACAGGAAAGGTGGGGACGGCGAATGTAAAAAGGAAATATTTTTACATTTGTGATCTGCTCAAATCCGCCTTCCCCACCTTTCCTGTGTTGGTCTTTTATGTGTTTTCCTATCCCCTTTCCTTTTTTTCTATTTCTCTATGTGAAATAATATTTGTTCGCCGTATGGCGGGATTTCGTATTTGAATGTATATATATATTACGGGAAGTCGAGGGTTTTCCGATAAATTGTCTTTCAATGCCTGAACTATGAGGCCCAACCGTATGGCCAATTCAAAGGTCAGATTCATTATGCTTAACGTTCATCATGACGATTTTAAATTTTCTGCAAAACGCACATTTTCGAAATAGTAAAATAAACAAACTGCCGGAAAATTTATCATATTCTCTCAACAAAAATTTGCCTGGAAGCTTACATATCGATTGAATCAAGGTGTAAAAGTGTTCATATGAATCAGAGATCAGGATTTATTTTTCTAAGGTGCACAAAACCTTTACTCTCGCTTCACACTTTACGCTTACTTAACCACTCTTCACGTACTCTGTGGTACCCAAGTCTAAAATGACTCCGTGCTTCAGTAAAATTCTAATACCCATTTTCATTTATCTTTTAAAATAGTGTTCATATAAAAACTGAAGAGATAATTTTACCAAATTAATCGACAGGAATTCATGTATTTAAATTCATAAAAGAATTTCCAAAATCATGAGCCCGAATTATATATTTACTTTAATTACTCTCTTCTCCCATGAATTTCTACAAAATTGGATTTTTCGCATATTTCATTGCGCCATTAACGATAATTGTAATGTATTTCATTTTTTTAATTAGAAAACTTCAGTTCAATAAATTAAATAAGCAAGTTGCGTTTCATTCAACTCGGAAGTAAAAAATAAAACTTTTCGGAATGTTCAGGGAATGTAATATTGCTTATGACATGAACTTTATTGAGAGTCAATCGTTATTATGATTTATTGTCTTCATTTTAACGTCCATCATACTTCTGCAGAGCTTCACCTCCGTAACTTCCAACTTTTCCTTTACTTTTTCTGCAATCCATTCCTAAGAGTCGTAGGAAATTATACTTCATTCTTACGTGTTAATGAACCTTTTCCTTACGCCCAGTCGAGTATTCCTTACTGATAACAGTTGCCTCTGATAGAAAACCTTCTTTTGAACTCTGCTGCGTTGCTTTGTACTTGCAATTTCCGCATTGTTTTTTTGCTTTTCATTCTTCTGCCTAGCGAAATTCTTCGGCTCCTTTTTGTTACACTTTGTCCTAATTAAGATTGATTTCCTCTCTTTTCGTCGGCACTGAATTTGATTAGCTTGGTTCTAATATTTAGTTTTACTTCCGTCCACTCGAGGCTGCTGTTCTTCAGTCCCGTCTCAATACAAACTCCAAACCTGTCCATTCTTACTCGGTTTCTTTCCTCTCTTTAAGCAGCATCAATAAGCTCGATATATTACCCACAAACCAAAATGTGATTCTTCTTAATATTTTCTAACGCGCCCTTTTGCATTTCCCTTTATCTAGTTTATTGCCTACATTAATTATTATACACTTCATATTTTCTCCTGACTAGTTTAAAGTAGACATTGTTTTCATTGTGTATTAAAAATCAAGGGCAATAATAAGCATCTCCGATCTGGGTTCGATTCCGGATGACACTCCGGGTTCCTCAGGTTTACTTTACCTGTGTTACGGTTCGTGTACATACGGATACATTCCGGGTTATTGCAGTAAAGGGAAAGAAGCAGAAATGTGATACTAAATCCAACGTGTTTGGTGGGTTCTCTCTATAGAAACCAATTGTAGTTTGTTTCATTCATATCTGCATTTTCAAAGATTATCTTCGGCCTATGTATTTACTCCCTTAAAATATCCAGCACCTCAAAGTTAGCCAATTCATTATGAGATGCTAGAATTTTCGCGTATTTTCATTGATGATGGCCGATATGCTATCCTTGGTTTAATTTCCTTTAACCTTTCTTCCTGCAACAGGTCATTCCCAATGATGGACCAAATATGAAGACAAACGTTTGCAACTAAGGTACTCGGCCCATAAGGTTTAATGAGACGTACGGCAGCAGAGAAGGTGAGGGTACCACAGTCTTCATCACAATAAGTTGGCCGTTAGATCAATATTGATTCCGATCCCAAAAAAACGGGAAGTCAGTATTGGAGGACTAAAGGACTATAAATTTGATTTCACAGGCAGAAAATGTTGGACTTCTTGGATCATCAACGAAATGAACAGGAAAGAGAGATAATGAGTTCTTAGTCGAATATTAGTTTCGATTCAGAAAAGAGAGAGGCGCGCGTCCTAGCAGGAGTGAGGTCACTTGTAGAAAGGAACATAGAACTTTTCCAGATGTTATGAGCAGACTGGAGGGATAGATGGTCATCCGGAAACTGAGAATGTCTCATACTGAGCAGGTGCGGGTAGCGAATGGAAAGTTGAGATGGGCAGAGGTAGGTATGGTATAATTAAGGTACATATGCCAAATAACACCTTTGTTCCATGAATATGCAGGGGAAAAGGAGTGGAAACATAGGAAGGGCTGGAAGCTCAGTCAAACAGAAGGTTGCAATCAGAACTTAGCACATTGCAAAATCAAATAGATACGGGATGGGAATCAATAAAAAATAAGAGAAATTACATTATTCTGGAATATGAAGGCTCAGAAAATATTAAGTTGCGGAGACCTAAACTAGAACAGATATAGCAGTCCCCCAATTTAAGAAGTTGATTGCATGATGGCCGGACGAGTAGGTACATTGTACGAATTATTTCCTTCGGAGAAAAAAGTCTTTGCAGTGAAGCAGAAGTTACAGACAGGTACCTTAAGAATAAAGGTATAAAGAAATACTAGTGAAATCTTTAACATGGAGCATACTTTTCCATTGTTCGGAAATTTAATATTTGAAAAAGGACAAGCGCAGATTGGAGGTATTTGAGTGGGGTTGTGGAGTAAGATGGGGAAAAAAATAAACGGCAAGGAAAACAATCAATGAAGTTCTAGAAATGGTAATGGAAGAGAGATGGCTGTTGAAAATAATTAGAGTGCTGGGTAAGGGAATGCCGGAGGTACTGAGGGACACTGGGATGCTGAAGACAGTAATGGAGGAGAAAATGCTGGGATGGCGAGGTAGAAGGAGGGACATAATAGACATTTTGGAATTAATTTATGTAGTTAGAGGGTATGCAAAGCTAAAGAATGAGTTACTATATTTTTAAGTAAGGGCTTAAAGGAAGTTTTGTGACTCAATGTATCAACTTAGTTCACGGATTAATGACGAGTGATGAAAGTTTAAGACGTTCCTATTTATTTCCGAAACGCACACTGAAACTAACTTGGCAAAATTTCTAAGGTGCAAATCTGGGAAACTATAACATTCTTACTATTTTTTCACACAAATTGATTGATAATATTGAAATATACAAGGGCTGATGCTGTTATGTTTACACTATTAAAAATATCATGCCATATAAAAATGCCAGGTGACTCAGAAAGGCATCAGTTAGATTATATTATGGGTAGGCACAGGTTTAGGAATATTGTGATAAATTCGCACAGTGTCCCAGGAGCGGATGCAGACTCAGACCAAAATTTAGTCGTCATGAAGTGTAACGTCCGTTTCAAGAAGATAGGGCAAGGGCGGCGGGTTAGGAAATGGAATGTAGAAGCATTAAATGGATTAACGAGGAAGGAGTATCAGCAGGCTGTAGAGAAAATGATGGATGACGGTAGAGGGCTGGTACTATCGAAGAAAAATGGGAATGCATCAAGAAAGTGATATAGAAAGCCGCAAAAGACACTATAGGAACCGTTAATGGGAAAAGCATAAGGAAACCATGGGTCACGCATAAGATGATTGCGAAGATGGATGAGAGAAGAAGATTGAAGAATGTAAACACTGAGTTAGGAAAAATGAAGTACAAAGAGTTAAACAATAAATTGAGATGGGCCACAAATAAAGCAAAAGGAGAATGGTGGAAAACGCAATGAGAGGATATGTAAAGTGTACAGAGGAAGAGTGAAATTGGTGCGCTATACAGCAAGGTTATGTTATTATCGGGAAGGAAGAAGACAAAATCTGTGCTAACAGTTAAAGATAAGTGGGGTAAGATAATAAATGAACCAGAAAAAATCCAAGAGAGATGGAAGGAATATATAGAAACAGTTTATGGTAGAGAACTTAGGCCGACAAGGTTAGACATAGAAAAGGAACATGACGTAGAAGAAGATAGCTTAGGTCCAGGCATACTCGACGATGAAATAGAAAGAGCATTAAAGGAGATGAAAGCAAATAAGGCCGTGTGGGTAGATAACATACCTGTAGAACTGTTCAAATGTTTAGGAAAATGTGGGAAGAAGGCCCTATATGGACTGATTCGTAGTATATATGAGGAAGGAATCTGGCCGGAGGATTTTGTGAGATCAGTGTTAGTTCCTATTCCGAAAAGGTTAAACGCTACATCATGTGAGGATTACAGAACAATAAGTTTGATATCCCACGCAGCTACAGTTATTCTCAGGACCATCAACAAAAGGATAAAGAGTAAGGCAAATGATTACTTAGGGTATGATCAGCTTGGGTTGAGGAAAGGAAGAGGTACGCGTGAAGCCATTGCAGTAATGAGATCACTAATCGAGAGGAATATGGAATACAATCAGGACGTATTAGTCTGTTTTGTAGATTTTGAAAGAGTGTTTGATAGAGTGAATTGGGAAAAAATAATGCGTGTATTGAAGAAAATAGGAATGGATTGGAGGGACAGGAGACTGATTCGCAACCTGTACATGTCTCAGACTGCTCAGGTGCGAGTGGGGAACGGAGAGTCCGGATGGGCAGTGCTAGGAAGAGGTGTAAGGCAGGGCTGCCCATTGTCACCGGTGCT
This sequence comes from Hetaerina titia, assembly GCA_037158775.1. Lineage (NCBI taxonomy): Eukaryota > Metazoa > Arthropoda > Insecta > Odonata > Calopterygidae > Hetaerina > Hetaerina titia. The sequence continues at coordinate 21,803,776 of CM073768.1, forward strand.
GTTCAACGTGTATGTGGAGGAAATGATTAAAGAGGCATGGGAAGAACTGGAGGTAAGAATGAAAGTCAGAGGGGAATTCGAAAAATAGGTTAGGTATGCTGATGACCAAGCATAAGTTGCTTAATTAGCAAAGGGGTTGCAAGCATTGCTGAGTATTGGAGTTTCAGTGCGATAGAAATGGGATGAGAATCAATATTAATAAAACAAGGGTTAAGCGATTTTTCATAATAATAATACCATATAATTGCGAGCATGGTAGGTTTTCTGCGAAAACGACATGTATTTTAGCGCCATGAATCCATTATTTTTCTGGTGTTATCACCACACCGCCATAAGCAAATATATAAAATATTGAATATTTTATGCCAATTTCTAACAACACTAGAATGGCCAGGCCAATTTTTATCATCTCTTTTTGATTGAATGGTCTTAGAACACCAATACGGGAAATTCTATCAAAAATACATACGTTACACTGGACAGATAGATCCAACCTCCTTCAGATGAATATTCCTTCTGAACACTTCTACAGCGATGTTCTCTAACTCTCACATGAGCGAAGAGAAGAGACAGGCCAAGCTCCACTCCTATATTGATTGACGCTTTTATACGACATACGTCCTGAGTAAGTCTATCGTACGTTCAAATAGTCCAGAGGGTCACTTTACCTCCGGAATATTGTATTTACTGAATGATACATATTATCCGATTTTGTAAGGTACAAGTATAGAGTATTTCAAATTATTGTTCACGGTTATTTATCCAGCGATTACACATGCATATTCAGATGGAATATTAAGTATTTATAATAGAGAGAAGTGTTTCTAGAATTAGATTTAGGAGTCGACCATCACCACAAAGCCGGCAGACTTACTAGATAGCTTCAGCGATAGCCATTTGCTACAACTAACTGATTCTCAAAATTTCCTGAAGGGTCTTGAACAGATATAAACCTCAAGGCCATATCTTGACGGTTGAAGGGTTTTTAAAATGATGCGTAATTTTCAAAGCACAGGGTCAAGTATAATTATTTAAACCTAAAGCATACAAATAATTAAGTTTTATCGACTTCGCGGTAAAGGAAAGTATAATTTTTTCATTGACTGTTGAAATATTTTCATTACGAGCTATAAAATTCAATTACACATAATAATTATTTAATTCAACAGTTTTTGTAGTTTTAATGATAAATCAAGTAAAATTAATGAGATAATAAAAAATATTGATTGTATGCGAAAGAAAAGCAAAAAGGAAATTAACAATACTTCCAAACAAGGTGCAGAAATCCTTTTTTCTCCAGGAACAGGGGAGCTTGATTACTGGAAACGGGATAAGAGAAAAATATCTATAGTTCCATCCTTCTCTCGTGTTATCAATCCAAGATTTAGGTTGTGGCAGATCTCCAAATCATCCTATTCTCGGCCTATCTCTTCATTTCCTTTTAGCTTTTTACACCGATATTTTCCATAACCTACTACTCGAAAGCCATCTTTGCCCTTACTCTGTAATTCTTCTCCTCTCCTTCTTTTAGCAACGGTCATCAGAAAGCTTTAACTTAGGATGTGCCCAAATAGGTACACTCTTCTTTTTTATATTCCATAGGTTCTTAATACGCTCTTTTTGAAGAACTTCATAACTTTCTACAGTTTTCCTATTTCAATTTTATTAGTAAAAAAACAGCAAGAAAAAATGTAATCGTAGCGAAACCAATTCGCTTCAGAATGGAACTGAATGAGATTTGCACCACTATCTTTCTTTATCTGCTGCTACCACGTCTCAAATCCATTTAAACGTGCATTCCGTGGATATGTATCAATGAATTGTTTCCATTTGTCTACATACTATTTCCTTTATCAGTTATTTCTTCTTGCGAAAAGCTATCTTCGCCTTTGCTATTAAATTTACACTATCCCTTTTACATGTTCTTCTTTCATTGCTAGTGATTCAGCTTCCTAAGTAGAGAAATTTCTTCACTTGTCCCAACGTGTCTTTTTCTAGAATTCCTGTGAGATTATCTTCCCTGTCTTTGAATGCTGACTATTACTTTAGTTTTAATATTGTTTGCCTTGAGGTTTTACTTCATCCTCAACTTCTCCATTATGAATGGAAGAATTAATCAAAGAATAAACAGCAATCAAGGTAGTATAAGGCAAGTATTTTACGGTACAAACACTTATGAATTTGCTAAATGGAGCTGCGAAGACAATACTAGACTAGGCTCAACACATGCCACCTCACGATGACAATGGTGTATGCTCGATGAATAAATGCTAGAAGATAGATGGCTGACTGCTTCATAACTGCTCGTAAAGTTTAAGAAATTTTTTCATAAAAATGTTGTAATAATTGCAAATTATGTGTTCCGAATTTTAATTAGAACGTTTCATATTTCAAAAGTTGCGCACTTTTTTAAAGAGTAAGCTATACGCATAATATTCCATAAAATTCAGTTGTGCGATTGAAGCTATGCGTGAAATCTATACACGCATGTACTCTTCCGGAACTCATATTTTCTGCCCGTAATTTAGAATATGAAATGTTTTAAGGGATTTGTATAAAGGTGTATTTAAGCAATATAGTACCTCAAAATTTGAGATAGAGGTTTTTCAGTTTCATTAGCCGCGCTCATTACAAAACATCCCTTTTATTTTCACGCTTCATGTTGGCCAAAATGAAAAAGCTTTAGTTTTTCACAGAAGTTATCTACTCGCATGAATTGGTTGGAGCGTCATCTGATCGTCGTATTTGGTCAATATGTTTGAATTATGCAAAGATGCGTGCGTTGTGAAGGCAAGAGCCCACATGAAATCGATGCAATCGATCCGAGAAAAATTAAAGATATGACGAATGCTTTATAACCAAAGGTTCAAGGTGATCATATAAATTTTTTACGGATGTAAACACGTTTCAGCAGCATTTTGGCCGTAAATTAAGTGGTGAACACACAGTCCGCAGAAAAACCGAATTATTTGATATAGTGGGAAATTCATGCGATTCATATTAGCTTCGACATTTTTTCGTCTTGCAAGATGTGAAATTGTATCTTAGTGATAGATGTGGAAGAAGTAGAAGACATAGAAGTGTTTCTCTGTGTTTCTAGGTGCATTAAATTGATGGCAACTGTATCAAGTTATCATAAATCGTAATCGTTCAAATAGTTTTAATTTAGATAGTTATAAAAATTAATGAAAAATTATCAACAGCAATGAAATATCTCCTCATCTGCCTAAGACGTTTACACGATCTGTCACATGTTTAATTACCTTTTCTTTGCTAACAGCATATAAGAGCCTATGTTAATATTACGTTTTCGCTCATCAAAGTAGTAACTATTTCATGAATGATAACATCAATGCCATTCGAAATATTTGTCGTAAATCTGATGGAAAACCAAACTTTGCACATTACCCGTTATTTTTTTCCACAAGCCAATCTGTTAACGTTAGGATATCGTGGACAATTAAATTATATTGCCTCATCATAAAAAAGCTGTCACTGCGAATTCCAATGATAATTTACATTCCAGCCTTAGAATTACGTTTAAGGTTGAAACGCGGTAAGTAGTTCAAACTTGATAGATAGGCGTACTTCATCATGCATAGATTTTCTTTGAAATTCGGAAAATATCCAAGTCCGTAACTATTTCAAATTAATATTCAACTTTTTTATGCATAATTTTATCGTAATAATAAAAGAAACATCGTAAATTCACACCATACTGAACCCTAGAAAATATTCTATGATGTAATTTTTGCTTAAATTATTTAGTGTCCCACCAGCGTTCGTCAGGCTTTCCGGCTGCTCACGTCGCTCTTTCTCCTCGTGTAAATCAAGGGTGAAATGTACCACGAGTGCTTTCCGCTATGACCCTTCCAACGCTATCCACTAATCGTTAGTCATCATCGTGACATCAGCTATCATCACTTCGACGCGCCTTGGCTCTCTCCGTATTCTACCTGTCCCGTCGTCCAATGCAGGAAAAAGGCAAGCCGCACTCCAACGCGTAATGGCACAAACTGACAAGTTCAACAAGCTACTCATTCTTTCCGGCACATCCGACCGGAAATCGTTATCACGTTGGAAAATAGTGACGAGGAGCAACCTGAACTTATACCATCTCTCGCTCTTCACGGGGCATCTAAACCTTTACTCCACTGAGTCATAGGAAATTATCAATTTTCGCATTAGAAACGTGTGTGTGGTTTAATTTATATCGACGAAAGAAATATAATTTTCGAATGAGTACTTGATAGTAAGTAGCTTACACTAATTTCTAGTAGTAGTCCACCGAGTAAAGGTAGCTTTTACATTGATCCATACAATTATTTCCCCATGCCGCGGCAATTTTACACTGTAAGGATGTTAGCCCCTCTAAGCACTGCTTAGCATAGAGTCCGTTTATGGGTACAGTGAAATCATTCTTAAGGCCAATTAGTTTCTCTTTACTCCGTTTATTATCTCCAATTATGCTCGTCATCTCCTTCTGCCTCTCTATCACCCAAACTTCTTCCCTCTTACACTTTCTTTAAAATCCAATAGCCTCTTAAAATTTTTCATAAAACTTTCCTGTATGCAGTGGATTTCCTCCAGCAATCTCTTCACTTCCCGTACTGCATATAGCACTTGTTCTTTTTTCGCCTTCCTTTCCGTCATTATTTTCAATTCTTCTCCACATCCACGTATAAATAAACGCTTTTAATTTACAACCTCCTTCATTTATGATTAACAAAGACTCCCTGTCTCCTGGGAATTTGGTTATAAACGTTTTGCTATTATTTATTCTCAATGCTTATCTCTCACGCTGATTCACTTACGCCCTCAGCATATGATCGAATTTCAGCCAATTGGCTATCTAAGTTCTAACCGAAGCCCTTTTTTCAATTACTCAGAAACTACTACGTATTCCTGTAGGAGGTAACCACCTTCAATGAGGGATCTTGCTTATTCTACTATGTATAAATATTTTTGAAAAAGTGAAAAAGTTTTCAAAAAATTTCGAGTCATATTAACTTGAACATTAGATGATATTAATTTAACTTTAACAAAAACAAGATTTCCCACCGGATTGGAATTATCGTCTGTGGCCGTAGCACTAATATTTGCCGAGTACCTTTTACCATCAAACATAGCTGAGCCCTGAGCCATTGGACTCATCCACCGGGGTCGGTTGATGGATCCAACTCTAGATAGGTCAGTTGCGAAATAAGTGAGTGTACGTACTTCGGCAGCTGAGCAGATGTGGACAATGAGTGGCAGAAATCGCAGGACGTCGGAGTCCTTCCATGGGTGAACTTCTAGAAATCCGAAGGGGATGCTGTGACTTGGCGATAGGCTTCAGCCAAACAATAGGTAGACCTATAACCGGAGGTGAAGACAGCAGCCCTCCTTTATATGAGTGGAATGAGTGAAGTTGAAGATCAGGAGTCGGAATAGCAACGACGCCATTTCACTAATGGCGTGGAAAAAAACATCAAAGCGGTTGCAACCCTGCAATATGGTAGACAACGGAAAACCACTGCATTACTATCTCCAGGAGTAGTTTGCTGATTGTTCTTCGCTTGATTTAAATAAAATATATGATAGCATCATCTCAATTAAAATATTCTGTCGGAAAACGTCTCTTATTCGGATCACTGGGCGGGAAATACTCGAGAAAGGATATTAGTACTCTCTCTACTTGAAGAGAAATGACATGTATCTAGTATGTTAAGGAATATATAGAGGGAGAATGGAGGTAAATAGTATAACACATCTTAGACGTAAGTTAAATGAAATTCCGGAAAAAATCTGGAGAGAGTATTAGTCTCATTCACAAGGCTTTGTGGGTGGAAATGTATGAGTCGGTATAAAAATGCCTAAAGGTTCTTTAATGAGAATAAAGAACTGTCTGCGAGGCAATAGCAGAAAAAGTATGGTGAAATTAGTAATGGAACCTATAGGTACAGTAGTAGTACAAGTTTACATGACGAAAACAGAATACAATGAGGGCGGAGTTCAGAATGTAGTTGTATGTGACCGTAATAATAAACAATGTAATGAAAAAATAAAACCCCTATTTACTGAGATGCTGGAATGCTTTGGATATGACCACGAAAGAAAACATTAGAAAGATATGGAAACGGAATTAAAATGAGACATTTTGATCAATGAAAGTTGATGGTGGGAAAAACTCTTTCCCAATTACTTACGAAAACTTATTTACAAGAAAGGTGGCACATGAAGAGATACGTAGGCTAATACCGACGCCGGGTTTTTCTCCACCCTTCCTTTCCCATCCATCCCTAATTGCGCCAATGACCTTAGCTGTCGGTCGCCTCCCCAACAAAACCAACCATGAAGAGAAGCGATACTTAATGCATTCGTTGAAGCAGAGATGTAGAAATAAAACGGACTGCCATGAGAATCGATTTCACCTTCAACAGATATCGACTACATCTATAATTTAGTGCTAATGAGGAGTTGTCTCAAATTGAAGAATCTGAAGAAGAGCATAAATATAAATTGCAGTTAGGTTGAAGGCAAATAAGCCAAGAGTAGATTTTCAATTAGAAAAGGAAATGGAAAATGTTACAATAGAGGATCGATCAAAGAAATATGACAGAAATGAGAATGTGATTTTTGAAAGCAACGAAAAAGTATAGGCAGAAGGAAACTTGTTAAAGAAAACCATGGAATACAAGCAAAACACTAAACTTAATGGACTATAGAGTAAGGTAATTACATAAACTCAAAGACTAAAGAAGAACAGAAATGTTAAAAAAAAATTGTCGTGTTAAAGGCAGCCTGGCACCAATAATCTTGCAACATGGCAACGCTCACCCACACACCCCGCGCGCAACTGGAGAGGCTCTGTGAAACCTGCAATTTGAACCCATTCCACACCCTCCTTATTCCCCCGATCTTGCACCCTGCAATTTTTATTTTTTCCTCAGCTCAAGAGATACCTCAAAGGGTAATGATTTCACCTCGGACGATGAAGTGAAGGCAACTGTCAAGTCCTGGACTCGAGAAAAGTCGGAAGATATACGTCGGGAGAAATGTGTTAGCTTTAACGGTGACTATGTTGAAGAATAAATATATGATTTTAAAACTTAAGAATTGTGCTTTAATGTAATGGTTGCCCGATCTTACTATTTGTTTTTGTTTGTGGTGTACAAGCATATGTGCATTACTTTTTAGCCTGCCCTCGTATATCACTCGGAATTCATGAAAATTTGTTGCAAGGTTTTTTTTTACATCCTATTGATGATCCCAGTTCTTTTTCCGTTACAGTAGCTGGGTTTCCAAAAGTAACTCACAGCGATACTCTAGAAAAATTGAACTCAATTCTACCTGATCATAACATAGGAATGTGAAGTGTTCACTCAAGATGTTGACGTCGCGTCAAGAGCAGACATTGAATCTCACGGATTCATCGAAAGAGTTATTTACGGCTTCCAACTCCAGTAACACGCGTCCATGTAAATGCCCCCTTCAGGAGAAGAAACTTTTGACCGTAACCCTTTCAATATCTCGACGCTGATATAATGCGGAAGGAACGGGGTTCGTCAAGGTGACGAGAGGAAGGTGTGTCGGTGAGAGAGTGGAGGGGAGTAAGGGTAGTGAGATGTGAGTTGAGGCTCTGGAGCAGGGTGCAGGGATAAGTAAAGGAGAGGGAGGGGAACGGCGTGGAGGGGTAAGGGTAGAATAGTAAGATTCAAGTGAGATGTGGGAGAGAGGGAATCACTAGAGGAATGGGATGAGATGGGGTTGCAGAGCACTGGGAGGAAAACGTCTTTGAGTTGGACGGAATCTGAAGTAAGGTCACGTCTCAGAAGCAAGAAGGAGTAGGTGGAAGAAGGGAGGAAAGGGGGAAACTAGGGCGGGCCGTAAGGAGGTACGAGGACGGCGTGGGAAGCGGGGGAGGGGAGGTGGAAGAGGAAAGGGGGAAGGGGGAGGGGACGGATGGCGAGGAGGAGGCGAAGGCAAAGTGAGGAAAGGGGAGGTCAATATGGGTTCATATGCTGGAGAATGAAGGTGATTGAGATGGCGGATTGTATTCTACTGGCGGGGGTGCAGCGGGGCGGGAGGTGTGCCCGGATGAGGGTGAGGGGGTGCTGAAAGGTGCGGGTGATGAAGAAGGGTTGTTATGTGTTGGGAATCGGAGATGGAGGTGTGACGAAGGGTATAACAAGTGCCACATTATGGGCGCATCAACCGCCCTCCCATCCGTCCACCCCTCTTCTTTCTCTCCCCCCCACTCCTCCTGTCTGCTTTACGGGCTCTTCACACCCCCGCACACCGCGCCGTGACTGGGGGGGATAGTTTACCCGCCACCCGGGTCTCCGCCGCTGCCACCTGCGATCCTCCCGTGTCCCTCACGGTAAAATTGCCCTCGAGGACTCACAATCCACCGCATACGAGCGGGGGTGGGAATATTACCTTCGTGAACCGCCGTTTTCGAGGGGGGATTGAAGTTATTTTTGGAGCGCTGGGATTGATCTAAAACGCCATGCATGAAAGTGAAGTCGCGGACAAATGCCTCACGCGGATACCCCCTTATATGCAAGAATCAACGTGCCCCTCTTCTTCGACGTTTCGTCGGTGTTCGTTTCTCGTTAAGAAAAGTACTATTACCTATTAAATAAAATATTTGCATGCACAGGGGATGAAAAATATTGCAATAGATCTATCCTTCAATATGGCACGATTTACCATGGTAGCCGAAATGGCGACTAAAGAAAAACTTTCGCTTTGCAGTAGCTAAAAATATTAAATTTTGAAAAAGATTATGTGCAAGGCGCTTCATAGCTCTAGGAGCCATATTTACTTATTTTATGGTAACATACAGGACTGATGAATCATGTTCCAGTTGAAGCTAAGTAACATAAATCCATTCGATGATGCTAAAGAAATGTCTGAGCAGTGCCGAATGCTATTACTACGTACTCTGGGAAGAAATCTTTAGTGCGGATGCCTCTCTGTTGTTATTCCCATGTAGTGATTTGTGCAGATGGAAAAAACTGAGATTCGAACAGTGGTTAAGTACTTCGTAAAGATTGGCCGGTAAGCAAAGGCAATTGATGTCGAGTTTCAGCACATCAGCTTTCCCACCATTAGCTCCCATTCTCCCACAACTATTTCATGTTTACTTGTAGATGATATGGGAACTAATTTAACCTGCCCATGACAACGGGTAAGGTACAGAGGAAACACAATAAAAGTAAACATCCCTTTAAAATCAGCGGTATGGATTATCAATACATGATAGATTGCGAAAATATTTTTAAAATAATAAAAATTAACTCAAGAACTGATATCTTATCTCATCTAGTCTCCGTCAAGTTTAAAAGGCAATGTTTTCCTTGAGCGGAATGACATTTTTCATTTCCTGATAAAGCTTTCACTCTTCAAAATGATGGCATATGTTATTTTAGCTGCGAGGGAATGAGTAAAAATGTCGCGAATAACTTTTAGGACAATGAATTTCTACATTTAAATTTAAGCCTGATGTGTGAGGGTACAAAGATATGCAACATGTTCAACAATATTACATTGCTTTGACATTTCAATAATGTAATTGTATGCAGGAAGTCTTAATGTAGTCAATCAACTACCTATTTTTCGAGATTTTTATTGCAAAATACGCCTAATTGTTCAATCTGTTATCCCAATGTGGACCAACTCCTGTACATTACGTGCGGTTCTATAAAAGGAGAACAAGTTCAACATAGTGTATATACACGTGAGATAAACCAATTTTTTTTATTTGGTGCTCACGTATGTCTCGAAGAGAAGAAATGTGAAGCCACGTTAGCCATTAAGCGGTGTGTCGGCCTCACACGTATGCATTGTCATAAGAAGGTGCCTCGAGCCTTACAAGTTCTAACTAATAAGTGCTTTCTGAATCTGAATCATTATCATTTGGTAAAACCCTTGTTTGCTCAGAGCTTATTTCAAATACTGATCTCACTGGTATAAGATATTGCACTATCTTGAATAGTCCGAATTTAATTTGCCAATATAAGGGCTATGCAATACAATGTCGTAAATTTGTAGAGCTAAAGTTATTGCCACTTTATGCACCTATATCGTGTGTTCATTTATCTCTGTGCCACACTATGTTTAGATTTGGCTGCATGTTCTCTGTATTGTTGTATGTGCGCTTTATTAATTGTCTCTATGACCATCATTATTGTGTTTCCGGAGTAAAAGATCGATCGATGTGTGTAAGTCGAGGCTGAGATTAATAGTATAAGCCAGAGAAAGATAGCTTTTATATGTCCCTCGTTTTTCAGACGTTAAGTTTATGCTTATATTGCGTAGTTTAAGAAGCTTGTTCATGTCGTCTATCTCAGTAGCCAGTCCTCTGCGACCTCGGTACGTATTTTATACCTCTTGTTGGTTGCTAGACCCGGGTCATCAAGGAATGCTTTCAGGTGAAATAGTAATTGACTTTTACGAAATGTACGATACAATTTGTAGGTTCAGGAGAAAACTTTATAGGGATCCAGAAATATGCCTATAAAGACGGCAATTCGTTAAGATGAAAAGTGTTGTAGTAAGTTTCCATGATTCTTCTCTTTAATAAGATGCAATTCTTTTCCATCTCCAAAATTCAGTTGAGAGTTCATCGTTCGGTAGACCTGGGAATGACGTTCTTGGTAGTTCTTGGAACGCGTTGTACACTCATCAATAAAAATAATAATCTAATTGCATTATTAAGAATGAATTTCAAGAAAAAAATTAATATCAAATATGAAATTCCACAATTTGGAGGTTACCTCAATGCCTACTATCGTACACCAGTGCGTTGTCTAGTACCAAGGCCAAAACGTTTGTAAATACATGATATCATTCGGTTTGTATCTGATAAAGGTGCCTATAAAAAACTTAGCGGAGAAGTAAAGTTACTACTGAAACTAAAATCACCTAACTTTTTTTCTAGGTAACAGGTTCTAAATTCCCTGGCGTTCATTTATTTACGCTTTAGGAATAAAAATTCTGGAAAATGATGAATTTAAAACAAACCAGCTAGCAAACATTAATCTAATAATCACTAGATGTGTGTGCCAACTGAATTTCATTGGAATTTATTTTGAGACAATAATTGTTAGCTCAGATAGTATCAGTGCTAAATGTTTGCATTTCAGTAAGAATGCTATTATGTATCTGCAATTTTCTACAACTAAAAGTTTGACAAGTTGTATGGCTTAACCAATTATGCTGTACTTTATTGCATTCCATGGGCTCTTCCATGTTGCCATGAAAAAAAATTCAAATTAATTTCATAAACAGCTAATGAGAATTTAGCTCCGCAGAGAGAAATGAGAACATGCTATGAGGAAATGTTAATAGCCAAAATTTCAAATGAATAATGAATACTTTCCTTGGAAAAAACCTGGAAATATATTATCAAGATATTCGCTAATTTTGATATTTTCAACCCAATTAGCCCTGAAATCGGTGCACTTATAACTAATTACCTTTCTTAACATGCATGCATACATTTCGTCCTGCCATTCTCCCTAACAGTCGCGAAATGTCCACTTTAAGTTAATTCGATCTCGAGGATTATTTATTGAAGTATATACCCACACTGCAATGTAGAAAATGTGTGACATTTCCTTGTCATTTTAATTCACCCCTCTGAGTATTCTAAATATTCGCACAGTTTTCTCAATTGGACGCCCACAGAGAATCGACTGGAAAATCCAATGAGTCGCAAAGAGACTGGAGACCATTATTTCTTGCCATCCAGAAGGGAGTTTTACCTTAGCTGAATTTGAATGACTAAGAATTCTTCCATTTGTTCTTCAAATAATTAGGAGTGACAACAGTGTGATTTCAGAATGTATTCTGTGTAATGTGAATCTAGAATTAGCTAATTAATAAAATACACAATTCTACTCAAATATCCATCTAATGAATAAAAATACGGTTAAAAATTTCCAGGCCCTTCTTGTGTGAAATACCATCCCTCTTAGGAAATAATTAGGTGAACACGATTCTGAGCCGTGGTTTGATTTATGACCAAAATTTGTGTGAATATGCATTTGAGCCATTAAAATACCCTACGCACTGACAGTGTGTAATAGTTAAACTAAAGATTCCTTCTTTTCCAAATTAAGTCATTCAATTAAGGTGAATCATATTTAAGAATTCCTGAAATTAATGAACAATTTTTCGTGGGAATGGTTTGCTAATGCATCCAGAAATTCTTAACATTTTTATATGAAGTTACTGGTAGACCTCATTAAAGCCATTGCACGCAATTGGATGTAGCTGGGTAATTATATGAATATGTCATACTTATGGTGAAGAAGTTAGAAGTAAGAATTATGGAAAGCAGATTGAGGGAACTCCGTGAGCAGCTTGTCTTCCTTTAAGGAAATACTACCTTGATCAAAGAGTTCCCGGAATTTATTCAGAAAATTATAAATACAAGTTTATTCATCTAAATCTATATTTTCCCCTTCAAAGTAATCCCCATCGACTGCAACACACTTATGCCAGCGCTTGATCCAATCCTCGAAACATTTTTTATATTCGGTTTTCGGTATGTCCATCAGTGCTTCCTGCGATTTTTCCATTACTTCCTCTCGGCTGCTAAAACGCGTTCCCCGTAATGGTTTTTTAACTCGATTGAACAGAAAGAAGTCACAGGGAGCCAAATCAGGTGAATTCGGTGGCTGTTGGATGGTATTTGTTGCATTTTTCGTCAAAAAATTACGAATAATGATAGCACTGTGCGACGGTCTCGACGCACTGTGCGACGATTTCTGGTCTCTTTCGGCGAATTGCTTCACGCAAACGTCTCATAACGCCCAAATAATACTCTTTGTTTACTGTCTGGTCTTCTGGCAAAAATTCATGATGCACTACACCGTTGTAATCCATGAAAACCGTCAGCATTGCCTTCTTTTTTGACTGAAAACGACGTGGTTTTTTTGGTCTCGGCTCATTTGGTGAACGCCATTCACTTGCCTGATGTCTGGATTGCGTGTCGTACTCATAAACCCACGTCTCGTCTCCAGTAATGATCCTTTTGATGAATGTGGGATCGGATTCAGTCTCGCAAATCATGTCTTTTGCGACGTCAACACGGTCTCTTTTTTGCATGAAATTGAGGTCTTTTGGCACCAACTTTGCTGCTACACGACGGAAACCCAAATCATTAACCACAATGTCTTGGGCGGATCCATAGGCAATGTTTAAGTCCTCCGCTATTTCTCTGATGGTTAATTTGCGGTTATTGACCAACATTTCTTTTACTTTATCAATTTTTTCACAGACTTTCGATGTCGATGGTCTGCCACTGCGTTCATCATCTTCGATTGACTCACGACCACTTCTGAACCGCTCGTGCCACTGGTAAACGACCGTTTTTTTTAGAGAATCGTTGCCGAAACACTTTTACAACATTTCCAACGTCCGTGCGCCACTAAATCCGTTTTTTACGCAAAATTTAATACAAGTTCGTTGTTGCAAATTTAAATCCATTTCTTCAATTGTAAAAAATCGCCAACACACACAGAGATAGATGTAATCTTGGCTACGTAACTTTTGCAAATGTCAAGTTATGACACTAAGATTTAAAGGGAATATCAACAACAGATGTACCAATTTAACAAAAAAACAGAACTCAAATCGGAACGATGGGAGCGCCACACGGTGGTTATTCCGGGAACTTTTTGTTCAAGGTAGTATACCCCACGCTCTAGAGTTATCAGAGGGTCGCGGCACATTTCGCTTGAACTGCTACAATATGCCCCAATGTATATGTGAGAAAATGTATATTTGGAGAAACGAACCCAAGAACACCATATGATATTCCATTGATCAGCGCATATTACATTACCTCCATTGTTTGCACATCTACATAGATAAGATCTGTGTGAATCTCATAATGTCTGTGTTTGCCATTTTTGTGTTTAGATTCCTCATTACATGTAGCCATGCTTGCGATTTGAATAAAAGATTACTGCGAAAATCTTTGTGCCAAAGTAAATATTAAAACTCAGCGCAAAAGCCTGAGATAGAGGAACTTGGCAGAGGAAGTGGGAATCACGAACTAAAAAGGCAAGGATGGCAGGGGCCTGTGAGGTGGGGTGGGGTATATGAGAGTCAAAAGCGAGAATCCGTAAACTGCATAATTATTTATTAGCGTTAGTCTACCGAGTTAGGATAAGTTCTAGATGAATCCACGTTCTAAATACTGCGGTACTTCTAAGGTTATGTTACCACGGCACTAATTACTCTAAAAAACCCATAATCTACATAACAATAATTCGTTTATTGGACTTCACTATATTTTCTAAGTCCCTTAAATCTGGCACAATTCACTTCCAATTCAATTTCAAAGTCCCTTAAATCCTCTTGTAATTCGCATTCATTTAAACTCCAATATCCTTTAAAGTAACTATACTTTTTATCCCTCTCTTCGCTTACCCCATTACTGCACCCTCTATTACGCATCCCATATCAATCCCATATTAACCTATATTCCTTTCCTTACATTTGCATAACCCCCCGCAATCCGCCGCAAAGTCGTGTGGCGAAGGGTGTTAGGTCACCACCCGTAAAACAATAAAACCCATGCAAAAATAACAAATGTATGCCAAATAGCCTTACGAAGAGAAATTCGAAGAAGACAAGCTCTGTCTTCTTCGAATTTCTCCCTACAACGTTCTCTCTTTCCCTACTATTCATAGAGTTCTTCGTTTGTTTTCGCTTACATTCCAGTCTATTTTTCCATTTCCATCGCAACACCCGCAACTCAAAAGTCTCCAATCCACAGATATCCTCTTACTTCAACGGCCGTGTTTCTGCGCTATACCAAACCACGTGCTATGTCAAAATTTTTACCTAATATTTTCTTAGAATCCTTACTCAACGTCTCTGTCACTAATTCTCTCCTCCTCTTTGCAAAACGAAATTTTCTTCTGATGCTCCTAATTATTTGGCCATTTGGCCCAAAACACCTTAAATCCATACATTTTTCCACTGCTTCCTGATAATCTTTTCCTTTTGTCACAGTTCATACTTCTGTGTTCCATTTCCACTTCTTGTTTTAGCAATTTGAATTTCTCATGACATTTTATAAATATTAAATTATAATCTGAATCCGCATGCGATTCCGGGAGACTGAGTGACTTTATCACACTGTTCCATAATCTGTGCCTAAACATAGTGCAGGCTAGCTGACGTCTCTCTAAATATACGGGAATTTTCGCTGAAAACCTTTACCTATTGTGGAGTTAAAATTACGTGTTCTTTATGATTACACCCTGTTTCCTGCATAACTCTAATGCTTTCTCTATACAGACATTCCTTGTTACTATACTATATTACCCTACTTGAATCCAATGTCTCCCTTCGGCCACTACCGCGTTCCAATCCCTAAAAACTAAAAAATGATTCCTCTCAGAAACATCAATAATTAGTTGCTCTAATTCATCGCATACTCTATTTCTTCCTCCCTGTGGTCACTTGGCATACAGATCAGAGTAATGGCCAAGTTCGTTTGTTTAGCTTTTACTCCTGCTAATAAAACTCTGTTAGTCAACCTGGTCTACTCCCTCTTACCACCCTTCGCTGGCTCTCTTCCCCTCCGCCATATGTGTTATGTGTATTGCTTTAACAATCTTTAAGTGAAGTATAAACTTCGTGGAGGAATTTATAAAATGCAAAAATAACAGCGAGAAGAGATAATATTAATCCCTTCAAAAACACTCCATCATTTGGAACTTCGCTTCTTTTCATATTTGGCATTTCTGAAGGACGACACCACACCATAAAATTTAATCACCCCATAATTTTAATATTTAGAATCATCATCAGATCAATCTTCCTTTTTGTGATTAATTATTATACCCAGAGCATCAGGGGATGTATTTTTCTGGCATATTCCCCGTGTTTGCATTACAATAACGTTATATTCCTGCTAATTAATGAATTTTTATTAGTTCCAATGTATAGCGCAATGGGAGAATAAGTATTATCCTGACTAGGCACTAAAACATTTTAAAATAAATATTTTTATAAAGTTGTTTCAATATTGATAAAGTTACATGACATAACGGTAGCGTTAATTTTCTCCGAGGCAATGACGTCTTTTCAAAAATATATAAATTAATGACATAACGCACCATTATTCCCTACTTTCAACTTTTGCATTTAATCTTTGGAATATTTTTTTTCAAATATGGGCTCGTGGAAATTCTGTAACTAAAAGAGATGATTATCCTTGTTTAAAGTTATGTTCTTCTGTGATTATCAGAGATAATTTTGACCTTGGAGTGTCTTGGGTCAAATGTACGAGTAATTTCCGTTATGTGCAAGATATCCCCTTTGGGTTTGAACCGTGAACACATTTGCACGTTCATTGTTTGTCGTCCTTGATTGGATTTAAAATTCATCTGTGGCAGGCGACTCTTTAACTTGTCCGACATTTCGCAAATGCAGTAATTTCTTCCACGCCCACTTCCCAACTTTTCTCCGCCCACGTCAAGTCAAATCATCTTGTTCCCTTTCTCTCCTCCTCTCTCTCTCACACACTCACTGCATTATAACTCCTTCCGTCCTCCACGCTTTGGCCACCTTCGTTGTCATGTGAACAACAGCCGGGTCTCTCTCCTTTCGGTCGAACCTTACACTTCACTCACCTTCCCATTTCACGTCGTCTCCTCCCGCCACCCGCCGTCACCCCTCCTTCTCCCCGACCCAGCACCACCCTCCCCTCATGATTCCCACCCCCACTTCCCCCTCCTGACTCGCACCCCCGCTTCCCCCTCACCCTCACTCTCTTGAGCCTCCGTCCCACCCACCCGAACCCCTCTCCTCCCTCTGGCCCGCACCTTTCTGAATATTGTCGTAATGAGCCTTTCATGGGGGTGCCTAATTGGGTGAATTCAGGAAACAATGGTCTGCAGGAACTCAGTAAACAATTCCCTTTTGGTTTGAGGGGTTTGGTTGGTGGTCGCTAAGATGGGACGGGTTGAAGGGTGGTCGTTGGAATGACGTGGAGGGCGCGAAGGGGGTCGGAGTGGAGAGGAGGGTTGAGGGAGGGGGGGTGTGTATGAGGAAGTTTGAGGCAAGGGGGTGTGGCTGAGATATATTCACGGGTTTTAAGGTAGAGGGTGCGAGGGGAGTGGCAGACGGAGGGTGAGAGAATGATTTGGATTTGGTTGGAAAGAGGAGGAATATGAATGGGAGGTTTATAGTTGGAGAGTGTCTCGGGGATAAGTAGGAGCGCGGTGATGGTTATGCGTCGGCGGGTTTGGGGGCCGGGAGGTGCTGGTGGGGAGGGTGGGCTCGGCGTCGACTTGACTCGAGGCGAGGGGGGATGGAAATACAACCGTGGAGTAATGGGATAAGTGTAGCCATGGAGACAGGGGTGCGTGGAAACGACTGCAAATAAAATTTGAGCACTTACTACGTCTCCGGCAGCGTGCACCGAATTTTCTCGTCCCGTTCCGTGATTTCCGCCCCCAGAAAATCGATTCGACCTTAATGTTTCAAAATTTCGTTTCGTGGTCTCTGGTTGATTATTTTAAAAATATTTAATAATGCGACTCTTCATGTATTAATGTGAAGGCATGGGAAGACGGGAAAACCAACTGAATGTGATGTGTAAAGTTCTTCACATTGAAGCTGATAGCAATGCTTCTTAACCATGCGACTGGTTAACTTGCTTGTTTTGTGAGGATAATGTCGAATTATTCAAGACCTCTAACTAATAATTCGACTTGAATGCATTCCCCTAATTCCCGAAATTCATAGTTTGACTAAATATTTTTAAGTCCGTGGTGATAAGTCGATCTGCAAGTCTGCTCATACTTCCCGACGGAGTCTTGAAAAGCCGGCGAGCGAATTTTGACAGCATAGTGTGGATTCGTGAAATTTGAACATTTTGCGGGTAAGGGGATTTCTTTTATGCAAAACAAAAGTAACGGGCAGTTTGAAGAAATACTGGACGGGTAAGTGAAATTTGAAAATTATCGAATGTGATAAACGCCAGAGAGAGAGAGAAGATTTACGCTGGAAAGGCCCAAGGAGTAACTGCCGAGCTCGACGGTAATAGAGGAGAAATATTTTTAAAGCCACACCCTGACAGGCGCCACAGCGAAGGAAATTGGCTCCTGAACAGATCGATTGAAGAAATCCTTTCACCTACACAAAATTCCTAGCGACAAGAGCATGAAATATAGTTTGAGAATATTTGATCTTCCCAAAAATAAATTCATATGGAACGTCATTAACCAAAAAAGACTGTAATTGCTGAGGACCTAACACCCCTTGCCACATAACATCGTGGAGAATTTCAGGATAAGATGTAGATGAAATTGTTTAAATTTATATCTAAATAAATACACGACAATCTACCAAAAAGGTGTGTGACAGGGAATATAAGCACCAGGTTAGATGGATAAAGGAGGGAAAGGGTGTTGAAAGGGTTAGGAAAATGGAAAAAACGTGCAATGAAAATCCCTTAAAAGACGTACAGACCGGTATACATGCTATTGGAAAACTTTGTTTCAAACAAGTGTCAATTTCACTATGAGTTATCCAGTATTCTAAAAAGGAGGAAATAAAAATGAACTACAACCACTTATACGATAGACCAACACCGTACCAAGACAGGTAATGCAGGACTTATGCTTACGTGTCATCGGACGCGTCATGACCATTCGTAAACGCTCGTGTAATCGTTATTCATATGATGGATCAGGAAATCGACATTGCTTCTCTTCTAAATCACACAGCAGATAGGACCGAGCGTATAACACTAAGGCTGTCGATAACGCTAATTATTGGCGCGGGCCCACAAGATAGGCGGTCGCAAACTATGCTCAGGAAGGAACCGTGCTACGGGTGGTAATAGCGGTAACGCATAAAAAAGATCTGGGGTTGCATCCATGGACGAGGACGAGCACCGGGTATAACCATATCGATTAGGGTGGCGGCACCCTAATCAGTACCCTGCCCTTGATGGCGCCGGACGAGAGCAGCTGGCGTACTGACTGGGCCACGGCCCACTTCTCCGTGACGATGGCACTGGTGTATCTTCTTCAATTCATTAGGTTTCACGAATGAATTCCTCGATATTACTGCACCAAATGAGTTTTTCATTGGTAGAAAATGGACGTAACCTGAACACATCAGTCCAACGTGATGTTGACGAGGTAAAAAAAAGTCTTTTTGACATTGCTCTGAATAAATTAACGATTCTGTTATAATACTGAGAGTAGATTAAATGGATCGGCTTTTAAATCTAAATACCAACAGAAATGCTTAATAATAATCAATACATGTACGTTTAACTCTGTTAACGTATAAAACATATATTTCGGATAGAGAATTTTGAAGGAAATATATCCATTTGATATATAAAGTATTAGATATATGACTAATAGAACTGCAGAGAAATGCTTTCGACCAATTATAACATTAACTGTGAAGTAGATGATAAATTGGAACTCATTTTATCGTATTTAAAACAGTTTGAAGAGAAAAAAATTTTTACAGGAATATAAAATAATTTATTGATATTTCCTATTCAGAATAACCAAGCCTAAACTTGATGTAAACTATTTCATCAAACGTATAGCCGTTTAATTCTCTCGGTGTAGAAACTTGTCTATTTCACTTCAAATTTTATATTAATCATACTCAAAGATAAAGTTGGAGGCAACTTTTGCCTGCAAAATATCAATCGGGAGAATGAGTCTCAGAATAGTGCGGATCAACTATTAGTCTAAATAACATCAACGACTCTTCCATTAAGATTGTTATTCCAAAGGTATTTACTCTTGCAAACGATGCGAGTTATAATGTATCATATTTGTTTTTCGCAATCATACTCGAGTATTTATTAGGTAAAACTGTTAAAGACGGCTTAAGGAACCGCGAGGCCATGCACGAGGTCGCTCGTGCCATCTGTACCCGAAAAAGTTGTGTGTACTTAAAACAGCAAATATTTATACAATCTTCTAAAATAAAATACTTCGAAAAAAGCAATGGACACAAAAAAGCAATATTTCCAAAATGTTCCGTAAAGAACTCCTTTCCCATTTTTCCATTCTCATCATATGTGTATTGAAGAAAGCCAACCGCAAGGCTCTTCGTTTTAATTTGCATGAACTATAAAATTTGTTAATAGTCAATCAATAGACAAAAATATTTTACTTTTTGAACATCTACAAATATTTATCGGTAAGGAATCCATGCATCAGGAATCATCCCCTTCAAAAACTCATCTTTCCATAGTTCGTTTTTGCATTACGTTGACATAGATAAATCACACGATTGGATACACTTTTTGGAGGCATTGTTAAGGATGTGGACGTGAGCGGAGGGCGAGGAGGCGGTGCTGCTACATTTCCCTTCTTTCTTCATCTCAACAGTCAGTGATGCAAAAGTTATGTGAAATACGTCTTTTGATAATTTTTGGCAACAGGTTATAATATAATTATCCATTGGTGTATAAATGCCTGGCTTATAAAATGCATACTCAACTGAAGGGTGGCCACTAAGTCGGAAAATTAGGTCAAATGATGGGAATCTCTATAACCAACGTGCAAGTCGAAAAAATGAAAATTCTTGGAAATAGGAAATAAATACTTGCACCGGGAGTGAAATTTTATGCTTTTTCAATCATAAGCCTTGTATCAAAAGAAAATGAAGGATGTATGTACAAGAGTCCGTAAGCATTGAAGATTAGGAGTATTATAATGGATTTTGTGAACATACCATCAAATAAGACCGATTGTTATATTTACATGTTTATTTTTTGGAAGCGTTTTTGTATATTTCGGTTAAATTTCCCATCACATATAAGTCACTTCATAATAGCAAAGAATATGATGAAAGGCCATGGTAAAGTATACCAATTAAATCAATCCTACTGATCCGTTTTTCGTGAGTTGTTTATTTTAATAACCCGAGGCCATCCGACTTTTATTGAATCGCCATTTTGTATCCTTCCTTCATAAGTGACCAATGATAGATCTCGACTCTCATTCCTTTGTACTAATACATCAAGGAAAAATAGTAAAAAAATAACAACTGTAGGCATGTAGATTTCCAAACCTAATATGCTATCACAGCCTCGGTCCGGGGTGAGGTAAGTTATTGCATTTTTGTCGAAATGCAGGATTACTCTGCCGGCGTTTTTTAATTCAATTTATCTGGAAATACTGCTCAAGATGTACATAGTTCTAGGGACGACAAAAGTTTAGGAAGATGGCTGTTTAATTCCTGAAGTATTCTCTTCTGTCAACTAAAGGCTGGTCACATGGGCTAAGTCTCCGTACATCATTTCGCACGAGGAATCATCCGAGCCGACTAGTATGCAACTCATCACGGGGAACCCTTTCACACGTTACAATTTCAAAAAGCGCACTAGACGACTTCAAAGGGCTTATTGTAACAGTTCTGACTTTACTATAGCTAAACCAAGGGCATGCCTCCTCCTTTAGCACCAAAACACCTCCCCGTCTATATTCCAGTGGCTATTTATGTTTATGTGGTATTGTCGACCATTGTCACGTTTTTTACTTTCCGCGCTCTTTTGTTATTATTAATCACGCCTTCATACAATGATCGCATCTAAATGGTAGTTTCATGCAACGTCCTAAGAGAAAAATAGCGTCATCTAGAGTAAAATTTCGTGTTTCTCGGCGTTCGATATCATAGAATTTTTATAACATTCTGCATGTGAGTCAATATCTGATGCGAGTTGCACAGAAACATATCTCGTGTGACATAGCTCCAAACCCTAAACTTTGGGGTTTGAAGCGAAAAGTAGGTAAGTTCGAGGAATCAAAACAATACCGGGAATCGAAGTGGCCTCCCTCGGTGAGGTGTACTTGGAGTCCTCCCGCCATCCGCATTCAGGAGAGAGAAAAGGGTCCAGGAGTTCACCTTGTGAGACTTCGAGGGCGTGGATTGAGTGCTGGGGAAATAGAGGAATGGAGGGGGAAGTTGGAGGAGGGGATGGGCGCAATGGAAAAGTGGATGGAGAGGAGCGAGGGGGTGATTTGCTCGGATTTCTTTTTTCGGGAAGCGCGGAAGAAGTACCGATGGGGGAATGAGGACCTCAAATTCTCTTTCCTCCGACGCCGGTCTCGGGGTAAGAGAGGCCTCATGCCTAAGAGAAAAGGCGAGAGGGGAAACATTGGATGGAACGCCAGTGAGACATGGTGGAGAGATCGGAGGGTGGGGAAGGGGGGGAGGAGCGGCAGACGATGGTTTGGGGGGTGGCTAAAATAGTAGACGGGCGTAGGAGGGGTGGAGGACGGAGGAGGAGAGTTTTTGGGCGGGACGGCGGAGGGAGGGGGTGGAGTGAAAGAGGAAGGCGTCGAACCGGGGCTTAATGAACGAACTTTTCGCACTCAGTTCCGCTAGTCGTTTTCATGAATTCCTCGATATGACGAACCCTTCCTTCCTCTAACTCCTTGCCTCTCCACTGCTACCACCATTCCTACCTCCCCCACGTACGTTTCAACTCAAAATCCGTTGAGGCCTCCATCACTCAACCTTCTACTCCATCCCCACCTGGGGCCTGTAAGAAAAAAACTTCCAGTCCTTCGGCAACCAGTTCCACGAAATATTTTTATTCTCTTATTTTCCGAAAGAGGGAAATCCAACTAATGCTGGCACTTTGTTGAGCATTATTTTAAAACCAAAATGACTAATTACATCTGAGATTCTCTGACTCGAGAAATGTGTTTTGAAAAGAAAACATACAAATTCTTTTCTGCACAAGAGAAGGAATGCCAGGTTGGTGAAGGGTCACAGAAGGAAAAATGGTGGACAGGAGGGACAGCGGAAGGAAAATAATGAAATAAACCTACAGTAACGAGAGACGAGAATGTAGACAGCAAAAATGAAGATGCTGGCTAAGACAAGAGCAAAGTGCCGCAGTACTCGTAAATCAATCTTCGTACTGCTAATGATGATGCGAGCACGGCTCCAGTTTTCTTGTCCATGGAGTAACAGCGTGAGAACCGAGGTCTTTGTACACATCGGAACATTAGCTTGCAATCGCTGTGTAGTCATCACTCTCTACAGGAAGAGATCCGATAAATTTATTTATTTACGAATTTCTAAAACATAAAACAGAACCAACGATGGCCTTGTGAAGTGAGAAAATAAATTATTTACCAAAGATAATATAGCTTATGAAAAACAAAACTATTAAACACAAAAATATTTCCACGGAACTGCTTCAGTCAAAGAAGGTCACACTATGTTTTGGTAAGAAAAATGTTAATCACAAAGATGAACAAATAACTCACTAGGAAGCCACATTTCTTTGCCATCCGGGATAATGCATTTTAGCTAAGATAGTAGTGCCCTATTTTATGGTGTTTCAATTTTACTTTCATACCCACAGTTGTGACCTTTTCATTAAATCATATTTGTATTATCTCATTGACTTGAAGTTTTTACTTTTTGTGTATCATAATGCCTATAACTCTGTATGAGTTCACGTACCGCTAACGTGTGCATATAACGTGCTTATTTTATGATGCCAAGAAAGTTATTCAGAAATTAACGATAGCTAAGGAGACCTCCAAGTGGAAATAGATCTCAATATCTCTACGGCTATATTATTTTTAGACTCCAAATCAATCTATTGAAATACAATGGAGCATCAAAAACGTTGCTCTGTCTACGTAATTTGGAAAGTCCCATTTAAAGGTTTGCCACTCACTATACATTATTTTCACTACATCCTTAAGAGAGACTATCCCTATTACCGTAGAGGAAATTGGCGAGCTCGGTCAAATATCCAGAGACCCCGTTTTGGGAAATCACCTTTCACTTGATTTAATTTAACTTTCGACAAATATTTGGGATTAGCTACAAATCAATAATATTGTAGGCACAAATAAAAAAATAGCAAGCGAATATTTCTATCAATAGAACCTTGATATTATTATTAGGTAATCTACCGGTTAAGATTTTTTTGAGAGAAAGAAGGTTTTTGGATGGACACAACTATCACATAATCAACTTGCGACTCCAAATAAAACCCAATCCAGCAACCTACTCTACATCAGGTCCCTCTTTATCTCTGTGTACTTCTTTCCTCCCTTCATCCCGTCCAATATCCCTATCCTGTTCCTGACCTTTCCTCGCTTGCCCAAAATTCTCCCCTCTATTACCTTCTTCAACATTCCACTACCGCTCAATACGCCTTTCATCCATTTTTCCTGCCTCCATAGGATTTCTCTCAACAAACCCCTCTCCCACCATCACCAGTACTTATTCATTTGTTTTCCTTTCGGTCCATTTCACCTTCTCCATTCTTCTCCACATCCACATTTCAAAAGCCTCCAATCTACGTCTATCCTCCTGCTTCAGTGACCACGTTTACGCGCCGTACATAGCTACATTGAAAAAATAAGGTAATTAGAAAAGTTCATGGAATGGCATAGAAATAAGCGACGTGAATCAGTGATTTTTTAAAATTTTTCAATTTAGTCTTCCTGTACACTAATGCACTTGGTCCAATGATGTTCCATTGTTTTGACTCTCTCTCAAAAATTAGATTACTTCAGACCTAAATATTACCCTGCACTTCGGCTGTTAGTTCTTTGTTCGAAGAAATTCTCCGTTCACGGATTAAAATTTTGAGCTTGTGGAAGAGATGAACATCTAATTGAGCCATATCAGGCGAATAACACGGGTGTGGCAACAATTCCTACCTTAGTTCACGTATTTTTGCCATGACAACGATACTTCAGGGCGTGCATTGTCTTGATGAAAGATAACTTTCTTTTCTGCCAAACCTGGGTTTTGTCGTGTATCTTTTGCTGTAGTTGGTCCAGAAGGTTAGCGTAATATTGTCTAGTAATTGTTAGACCCGTGGGAAGAAAATATATCAACAGAATTCATTTCGCATCCCAGAAAACTGAAGCCATCACCTTCTCAGCCGACCCTATTACCTTAACATTCTTTGGTGGTGGTGAAACACCAACCAAAGTTTTCACAGCTTTGGCTGCTTTTTGTCTCAGGTATGGCAGTAGACCCAAGTTTTATCTGTGATCACAAGCTGGTACCGAAAATCTTGTTGGTTGCTCTTAAAACGGGGGAAATATTGCTCGGATATTTCCATTCTGATGCGATTGTGATCCTACGTCAAGAATCGCCACAGCCATTCAGCAGATATTTTTTTCATATCCATTTCCACTGTTAAATGTGATATGCCCGTTCAGATGACATCCCTACAGCTTCAGTGATTTCTCGTACTTTCATTTGGTGATCCTCTAAGACCATTGTATGCACTTTTGCAATAGTATCTGGTGTTTTGGCACATTTTGGCCGAGGACTACACAGATCATCATCTAAGCTATCCCGACGAAACTCAAGTCGTTTGTTCACTTGGAAATAGTTAGAAAAAGGGAGCAGAGTCTCTCGGTGTGTTCTGAAAGTCGGCATGAAATTTTGCTTTCGTACCTTCCGTTGTGCAGTATTAATTTCTTCTTGCACTTCTAGAATCACAATTTTTTCCATCTTTACAAATCACCTCACGCGAACAACAGAGAGGCGTCTGCACCACAGATCTCTTTCCAAGGAACTGACGCGTTACGTGTTTACTCATTAAGGATTACCTATTACTACACGGGAAACTCGCTCTACTAGCGCTGATATCTGATGGTGATTCCGTAAAACTTTCTAACCGCGTAACATGGACAAAATCTCTTCATAAAAATTAAGTATATTTTATAAATTTTATATTTATATCCTTAGGTATTGAGTATCAACAATGTTTTCCATAACTGAAAATTAGTTCCCTTGTGTAACCGTAATGTTTAGAATATAAAGAGACGTTTCAGGTGTGATATGGTGGAATATCATGATTAATTAATCGTAATGTTTAGGATTATTTTTCTGAAATAGGATATCTCATTTAAAATGGTAAAACGAACCGTTTTGTTTTTTAAACAAAATAAGCAATCAAAATAACCCCAATAAAGAAACCACTGACGAGTTTTAAGTATTTTTAACTACGCTTGAAACTAAAAATGCATCTACTTACTACCCCGCAAGTTGCCGCAAGGGCATGTAGTCGGGGGACTTAGGGCACCACCAATAGTTAAGAAAAATAACCGCATGCAAAAGCCACATATTTATACAATCCACAAACAAAACATGGTATGAATCCCAGCAAAAACCCTTACAACCCACACACATGCAAACACGAACTACCAACTAACATACACATGCACTTATATGTATACCTGATGTCTTTGCAATGTTTAATTTTGTTCTGACTTATAAATTAAATGTTTTTAATGTTAGTAAAATGACTTTGGTTTCTTACTATTATGATTCCTAATTTTTTGGAGAAGGAATGAGTATTTGTACCTATCTCTACTGGAATCTATCTCCATCATTTAATCTTTGTGGTCTGATCTAGCTAAGTAGTTTGGAGCCATTGTAATTCCTTTAGTGTCATCGTTAAACTCGTTTGCTCTGAAACTTTCTAAAAGTCTGTCTCACTTTTTCTCTTCTTATCTCAAGTGGCTCCCAGCCTAAATCCCCTAAGAGACCTGTCACATTTCTGTTCTTATTACAAAAATTTTTACCGAATCAGGCATATTTTCTCTGACTTTATTAATTCTTTTTACCAAATTTTCTCCCAAGATCCTAATTACTTGCGGCATATTCTAAAAAAAGGTCTAACTAGAGCAAAATAATACCTCTCGTCAACTTTTTCATTACATTCCCCACCACCCGTATAATAAAGCCGGGTTTATTTAAAGCGGATCCGCATTTTGTTGTGATATGTGCTCCCCATGAAAAGTTTGGTTTTAGAACTACCCCCAAATATTTAACCTGTTTGGCCGTAGTTAGTACTGAACCCTCTATTTCATAGTATATGTCCTGTTCGCCACTTGCTTTGATCCAAAATTTCAAAAATGCGTATTTTTCTATATTAAGCATTAAACCCCATTCCTTGCACCAATCCGAGAATGTGTCTAAGTCTCTAGAGAGTAGCACGCTATCTAGTTGGCTCCCTATTTCCCTGTATACTACCTTGTCGTCACCAAATAATCTGAGATTACTACGAGAGTGCTGAGAATGCTGAGATTACTGAGATATGCTTAAGTTATTATTATGTATTAGGAATAGAAGCGGCCCAATTACACTTCCTTGGGGGACACCCGAAGTAATTTTCTCTATCCGTATCATGATTAGATACGGTGCCAAGTGTGGTCAAGCTGAAGGCTTTATTCAAAAGTATGCCATTTGGTGGTGGATAAATAGGGCTTTTATTTCTCACTATATTTTTGTAGGCTTATAAAATTGCATTGCGAAAAATTAACGGTTTTTAAATTCTTGTCTTGTATAATGGCACTGAGTATACCAATTATAATAAGAGTATAATCTATAAGAAAAAAATAATAGTAATTGCAATAATGGATGAGAAATATATAAGGTCACAAGAATTTCATTGTGTAATTGTATGGCGGTAAAACGATGATTTCAGTAGAACTACGGTATCTGTATGCTTCAATATTAAAAACTTATATTTTGAATAATGCAGTTCCGAATCCGTGCATTTTTTTTAACTTTCAAATAAATTTTTCTCAAATTAAAATTTCAGATAAAGCTTAGAAATATTTGAGTAGCGCAATACTTGTGACTGTTTTCACCTTTGAAACGAATCTAATTTGGAAGATTTCCGTGAATAAATTCAAGGTAAGGGTATTTTTTTTAAATTTTTGCTGCCGGTGTAATTTTTTCTGCAAAGCGTTTTTCATTTTGCGTTTGCTGGTGTGCAAAAACAGATTCTTTCTCACGGAAACGCAAGAGTTTCCGCAAACCAATCCCAATGCTCTCCTTAATACGAAGGACGCAGCAAAAGATTCATCTTCAAAGAGTGTGAGGGATTTGGGTTGCGTCGCACAAACACCTCCTTCCGTTCCCCTCCTCGTTCTCCACCTCCCGCCCAATTCCCAATTCCCTTCTGATACCCCTCCCCCCGAAAGAGGGAAGAACCTTCCCCCACAGTCTCTTCCACGAGTGCCCGTGTGGGCCCTGAATTCTCGCATTTTGCGTAGACGCGATGTAATTCCTCCGAATCCCATGTTCCCTTCGACTGGGCAATCCAAACAGGCGCGGTTTTGGTTCGGAGGAGGGGAGAGACAGCCAGACGGCATAGGGTCGTGAGGGTGAGGGGTAAAGATATAAACGCAGAGAGGGAAAGGATGTGGGGAGGTGTGTGCGAGGGTACAAGGAGGCAGGGGTGGCTGGATGAGTGGTCGTAGGGGAAGGGGGGAGTAAACGCAAGGTTGGGAAAGAGGAGGGGATACCAGGGGGAGGAACGTGGAGAGAGGGGGAGGATTTGTGAGGGGCGCAAAATCCGGAGAGGATGATGCCAGGTGCACGGGATAGACAGAGCAGGGGTGGAAGAAGGAAGATGGCGAGGAGGGTGCAAGTGGAAAGGCAGTGATTTCGATTCGTGCTACATTTTTCGCCTCGAAGGCCCGTCTGATTGCTTAGTGAACATTCCCATCTACGTAGTCATTAAAAATATTGTATAAGTAATTGCACCCTCTTCTCTTATTAAAGCACGAAATATCGCTCACGCTTAATGATCGCCATATCAAGTTCCAGGTTTTGTATAATTATTATTTGCTATTCCTGAGTGCAATCAATAAGCTACTTGATTACATCTAGTCCTAAACTTCAGATGTGGCACATTGTATAATCGATATAACGCGTTTTGTCACAGAGTTGAATAAACACCACCAAGAAATTCAATGGATGCAACACAGATTCCAGGGTCATTCACCCGCTATCCGTCATACTTAAATCTCTTCGATATGTTTAGTTCTTTGTTTAACTTATATAAGTAGTATCCCAGCATATTATTTAAGTTGCATAGCAATCAATTGACCATATGTGTTCACTATGATGAAGTAATAAACATGTTTGGGTACTTCCCAGAATTTACCTTCATTTTCCACTGTTACGTCACATTTGATTCTCTTGTTATCATTAATAATAGATGTACGTTTTCTCACCGATGATTTTGCCAAATTTCTTCCATTAGCATTCTTTTTAATCAAAGGCTGGTGAAAAATTTAATTACTATCAATTTACACACTGAAGAAAGCATTCGTCTTCATCATTTTTTAGAAAATTAACTGCAAAATATCTTCTTTCAAACAAGTTTTCGTAAAACCATTAATTGCTATAATAATTTCATTCTTGGTGATTAACTGATTAAATTCGTCACCTAATTGTATTATTATGAAATATTGATCAATGAGTGTCTACAACCCTTTCTCATCCCATGAAGGACACCCTGTAGCGCCCAAATACTAAACTCGATTTTTCTCTCTCGACTCACTACTGAATACTTTTTCCCCACATATGTACTCAGACACCACTCTCTACGAACGTAATTATCAACTAGTGAGACCGCGCATAGAGTAGATGTTAGATGAGTAGAATAGAGAAGGCCAGATTCGTGAAAAAATTCGTACCAAAGGTCACAAAGCGGCCAACATTTGCTACAAGATCTTGGATGGGAATCGTTAGAAATGCGAAGAAACAGAACAAGGTTAAACTTAATGCAAATATACTAATCACGTGGATTTGCATACAGAGTATAATTAATTCCCCCGGTTACATGGGAAGGTCAGATAATACTCATAAAATAACAAGAGAATCAGACTGTAGTACGTATAGATTCAAGCATTCGTTTTTTCCTCTCACAATTTGCGGTAACAACTCAAGGGGGAAACACTCAGAATGATATGGATAGACTCTGGCGAAAATAGTTGGGAACATCTAAGTTAGGTTCCCCCTCAACTCATTTGACAGATGCATCCTAAAATAATGGGTGGTGGGATGTCGTATTGATAAAGTTGTAGATCTGATGCATTTGCGAATTGTCCGCCCTGCGTGCGTAGGATGCTATCTGGTGACTGGATTGCATGCAAACCCGTTCTTTTTAATGAGCTTTTTTTTTGTCTTTTTTATAAAATAGTCTACGACAAATGTATAAAATGGCCTTGTACATCTGCATAAATACCTCGCGATCTAACCAAAAGATGTGCGTTAGGGGGTGCAGGAACCAGGTGAAATTGGTAAGGTATACGGGAGAGAAAACGTGATTACAGGGTTAAAAAAGCGTAAAAAAATCATTATAGAACCCAAAAAAGATGTGCAAATCCATATGAATGCTAGCAGAAAACTGGTAATCTGTGGATAAAATCGATAGTCAGTGCATCATTACCAGCCTAAAATTCGCAATGTGCATAAAACATATTACAAGAATGGTTTCCTCCCCCTTCCACATTCCCTTTCAACGAATCAGGGGGTTCCATGTGTTCGATGAAGATTTTGGAGTAGATGTAGAATGGATGGTGACCTAATACCTCCTGCCACTCGTCTTTATGATGATTTTTGAGGTATAATATAGGTGTAGATTATTAACTCCCTTCTTAATCCAAATGCCCTTGAGTTATTTCCAGTGCCAAACTTCGATCACGTGAAATTCCATGATCTTATCATGGAGCACAAGACAACTGTGAAAGGACAGACTAAAACTATTGGGTCCAAAGTTAATAATATTTTAAATTTTGGAACTAAGTTACCTAACATAATCATCAGAAAAAAATGATTTCAACAAGGAAGTACCAGGGGCCAATTTGTTACAGAGGTAATGAACATTTTGATATTTTTTTCTTGAATTACTGACTTATTTGTTTATATGTTATTTAATGCTCCGCCTCTAGATTCAGCTTCCTATTTTTGTGGAGTATGCCTGAAATAAAGGGGGGTTTCAATACTATTCAATATGTAATATGAGTTTAAAATAATTTGAGAAACAGGAAAATTGACAGAAATTGGAATTGATGAAGCGGATAATGAACAATTTTCGCGAGAGAGTGTAACATTCGGTTGGAAGCCGAGGCAAGCTTTTACTTGATTTATTATTTTTTTAAATGATCTCTAAGTAAACGTCATGCAAACGTACTTCGCCATCATTTTCATTCCGCTTACTGCTACATGAACTTAATTGCATTGAATTTCATTGTAGAATAAATTGCTGTGCATACATGTATACAGGGTGTATGTAAATTAGGGTAAAGGAAAAACAATTGGATTAGACATTTTTGGAATTCAAGAAGGCTTTTGATGGAATATCTCATCTCACATGGTTTAAAGGTCGTAAGAGAGTGGAATAAATGACGAAAGTAAACTTTCGGGGTTTATATCCCAAGAGTTAACAAAGAGTAATTGTCAATTTCCAGCATCCCATATCTCATTTTGGTGTCCTTTTGGAAGCAGAATATTGCCCCTATTTGTTCGGTACAAATTCTGTTAGTTTTAATTAAAAGAATGAAAAGACTTTTCCTCGACAATAAAGCATTCACCTATAGATAAATAAGATCCATAACCTCGGCAAAATTCCTTCAAAATACAGTCAAGATTAGCATTCAACAACTGTGGCCAAAATGAGGGGTAATTCAATGTGAAGGTATAATTGTGAAAAAATTGCAATGATGAAAGCTTTTAATCTGCAAGTGTGGGACTCGTAACTTCACCTCACGCAATGGACTAAATTAATCTTATCATTTAAATTAAATTTAATGCATTTCATAACTCTTTTCGGATCTTCATTGCGTATGAATGTTAATTAGTGTCATTACTATCAATTTCGTTGAGTAGTTTGTAGAAGTAGATTAATTTGATGGTGCTTTTGCTTCTTGGTGGAAATATTGAAACTTGGAAGACTCGGAAAGTGTAGATGCAAATTAAGGATGCATGAATTCAATCTGTTAGGATAATGCTTTATAGATGTGGACTCTTTTTGCAAATAATAAATCCACTAAGAAGTCAAAAATACTTGTGCCAGGTTTGGGCATATGTGCTTGGTGTCACCAACTGATAGTTAGATCAAAATGAAGAGAAATTACACTTTAACTTCGTACCATTGGGAAATAAATTATGTACACAAACATAACAAAACGGCTCAGTGGAAATTATTTCGGAAGAATCCATATACCTTGAACTTCATTTATGAAATCAAAATGAAAAACGAAAAAAATAAGGCAGCTCTGATTTGAATGATAGAGTCTGGATTCGTTTTTTATGCACCCATTTAGTAGACATCCGTTACATGTGATGAAGAGTTTTGAATTATCACAGACATGCTGCTTCCATTTCGAGCCTCAATGCTTCTAGCGGCCTTGCTTTCCTGGAATCGCGAACACAATGAAAGGGAGTGATAGAGATTGTGGATAGAGGATTATAGTATCACCTGTCGCGGTTCGCATCGTCCACCGAGACAAAAAAATATATATAATATATATACACACATTTTGCTCCAATACGTCGCCACCGATTCAGCGAATATCTTTATTCTCTTACTCCTCACATAGTCACGACTTCTCATCCCACTCTCCTGGCTCGTTCTCCTTAGAAATTGAAAATCACAGCATGTAGATGGCGCAGGGTTGTATCATTAAAGGTCTATACATTATCTAAGCGGAGATCCTAATTTTGTTATGGAATAGAAATTACGTTTATTGTAAAACAAACTTGAAGAGCTTACATAATCAACAAATTATGTGCTACTGACTCCAAAGCAAAACCTTGTGACATATGGATACACAAAAGAAAAAATATATTAAAACCGGAAATTTTTACAGAGGAGATGGAATATTTTTCGAATTCATTCATTTCGCGATTACATTCAACAGATTCACTAGTCTTTGGAATGGAGAAGATACATTTCGCTTATTTGTTCACTATGAATACGAAAACTATAGCAAGAATGTGACAGAGATCAACTAATGGGGAAATAAGCACATCTATTTTAGAAACTCAGCCACTTTATGACCGCAATTTACCTTTTTCTACATCTGCGAGAGTATTTTTTTGCGTATGATCAACATAAATGATGAGTTTATTAAGGGAAATTGATATCCGAGCTCATTAAATTGTGAGGTGAAGAATCAGGTTTTCATGAAGTATTTTACGGATTTACATGCATTGTTATTGAAAATTAGCATTTGATTTTAAATGAAAGTATTATTCCATTACTCCCATCATGTGCCTTTGTCTTCAAAGGAAATGAAAATCTTTTACTGCAGAGGCAAAATCTCGATTTAGTTATTCTTAAATTTTCATTGGGATCTAAAACTTCATTTTATTTTTAAAAAGTTACTAATTTAACATCCTTTACAGTGTGAGTCATCTTTTCTGAAGTTAGACGGTTACTTAAAACACCTGAAAATGTTGTTGTATTATGTCCAAATTTCAGTACAAGCGCTTCGTATGCATTTCCTTTGTCAATTTCAATAATGATGAGGACAAAACTACTAACCTTCAAGAATTTAATTTAAGTACTAGTACATAAACAACACCCGAATTGGAAGAATAGAACTTTTCCCTTGTATAATTGAATGTCAAGCAAAGCAGATTATGAAGGAGGATGATAAAGAAGCAGTATAGTATTAATCGAGAGAAAAAAGAATCATCAAGCAATAGAAAATTACTTTGAGTTATTTTCATTCATATTTGAAGTTTTTTTGGTGAGTAAACGTCATATTTCGCGGTTATGGTGCATGTATGAGCAAGGCTTAACCAATTTAGTAATTTTGAAGGCTGTGATTTAAATGTCCTCTTTTTATTCATTCATACATGGCACCCTGCAAGCCACCGCTATGGAGTCTTGCAGGGGGTTATTTCACAAAAGACAACTTTTGGCATAGTATACTTTCTCCCCAAACACGGTCAGACAAAGTTATTCTGATCCCTTATAGTTCGTGGGAAAAATAGCATTTTAGATCCATCTACACTTTATCTTTCCTGCTTCATTTACATAATCTCTCCTACCGTAGTACAATGGAGCTAATAATACATTTACAACATCATCGTTGAAGAGACATCCTTTCAATTTATGCAAGAGATTTAATCTGTAATTCAACATTCCCTCCACGAGTGATTCCTAACGTAGCCCCTCTAATAATTTTGTTACCTTGACTACATAGTTTATCATAACGTATTAAAAACCTAGCTCTCCAACGTTGCACGTAATCCAATTCGACAATCAATCCGACTTCATGATCCTATATTCAAAATGAGGCCTAACTAGCGAAGATAACATAGTCCTTTAACCTATTCGTCACATTTCCGGAATGTTCTTCTAATAATTCCTAATGTTTTGTTATCTTGCCCATATATTCCCCGTATGTTTCACCCAGGAGAGGTCGAGAGTGGGCGTAACGTGTAAGTATTAAATCGAGTTCACACAATCCATCTCAATGTTCCCGATGCAGTAGATGTTCACCTCTTTTTTCAAAAATTCATCACTATGCACTTAAAGTTTAATTCTAAGTGATAAATGTCACATCAACGTTGCATTAATGTCATCTGCTAAAGCTACTTTATCCTAAGGATTTCGTTTATCTCTGTAAACCACTGCATCGTCAGTAAATAAGCGTACAGGGTTCGTCCGGAAAATAAGTGTACTGAGCTCAGGAAAAAAAAATTATTACACTTTTACATATCTTAAGCTAATATTCCTCAAAATAGGACCCTTGTGAGTCGATACACTTGTTCCAGCGGCGTTCCCATTCTTGGAACGCTCCCGCGAAGGCATCATCGGGAACCTCTCGAAGACACGTCGTCACGGCCTCTTTGACGGCGTCCAAAGTCCCGTATCGCGTTCCTTTCAAACTCCTCTTTATCTTCGGGAACAGAAAGAAGTCCGGTGGTGCCAAGTCCGGGCTGTAGGGCGGGTGCGGCAGCGTTGCCACGCCGTGCTTGGCCAAGAAGTCCGACACGACAAGCGCGGTGTGACACGGCGCATTGGCGTGATGCAGCCGCCAGATGTTTTTGATCGCTGGCCGGACGCGGGCGACTCGTTTTCGAAGCCTGTCGAGCACTTGGACGTAAAATGCAGCATTTACAGTTTGTCGTTCAAGTACAAATTCGTAGTGGACGACTCCCCTTTTGCCAAAAATCCGGAAAAAAATCAGTACACTTATCTTCCGGACGAACCCTGAATGTATTAATATTAACCACTGAGTTAATGTCGTTAACGTAAGGTAGGAATAAATTAGATCCGATAACAATTCCATGGAGTTTCATCAAGAAAGGCCGTGAATGAGGGCAACGCAAAAGTAATCGAGTCTACTTTCCCTATTTAGGCATTTCTCATGCAGTAGGTGACTTTATGAAAGAGATTTAATCTGTAATTAAACTTTCTAAGATTTATCGCAGGTTACCTAATTAGGC
Organism: Hetaerina titia; assembly: GCA_037158775.1. Classification (NCBI taxonomy): domain Eukaryota; kingdom Metazoa; phylum Arthropoda; class Insecta; order Odonata; family Calopterygidae; genus Hetaerina; species Hetaerina titia. Next base: position 21,839,038 of record CM073768.1, read on the forward strand.
AATTAATCTAACTTCATGAGGATCCAATGGCCATATTTATATGGTCTATTTAGTTCCTTACTTCAAGCTTAGGTTGCTTAGTAGAATGCATTGTTTTCCCTTGACACACGCCTTCAAAAGATTCTCCTCCCTAAGTAACAAAATCCTTACCTTAATTCTCCTCTATATTAGTTTGAAAATTCTGCTCCTCTAAATAGTTTTGGAATTTCCAATGTTATATTTTAATTTATTTCTCTCTCTCTCATCAGTAAGTTCATCAGTATTTCACATAAGTTTAATAGTGACCTCATCAGATACTCTTTTCTTTCCACAAACTGAAATGATATCATTACTGATAGGCATAGGCTGAGTTTTCTGCCTTCAGTGTTTTCTTTGATTTAATTTTTTACTTTCCCGGTGTAGACGTTGAAGTTAATGTAAAATAACTAATCTTTAATTAATAATTTCTCTGATTAGGCTCCATTTTTGCGTAGATGAATCCCGTCAATAAATCGGCGAATGTGCCAGGTTAAATTTTCACATATTTTCCCTTTTATCTGCCTTCTCTTTATCTACCTCCTCTTTAGTATTTCCTGTAACCTCCAGTTGTTTTTGAGCTACAGTTTGTTTAACAGCTAGTCTTCAAGTCCTGTATCGAATTATTTCCTCAATTTAAAGTTGTTTTGATTTTCTTTGGTGAAGTCATTTTCTCTTCAATTAATCTTTCACAATTGTTTTTCTTTAGAAATTGTTATTAATTTTATTTACATTCATGCCTTGTATCTTCTTCTTCATAGACAGTTTCACAGCTAACACGCGAATGAATTTCAACTTTGATTGGGCTCACCGAATTGAGTTCTCACAATCATACGAGCTGCATTATTCTCTACATACTATATGTTGCACATCCGTAAACGACTTTTACTCTACCACATATTTCACATATTCGAGGAATTTTCAATTTACATTCAGATTAAGAAATTCTCTTTATTTTTCTAGTCCTCTTTTCTGAATTCCACTCCTTCACCCACCTTTCATGGCTTACTCTCAAGGATTTTCCTTCTTACCGAGCATTGGATAGAGACCTTGGAAGGCTATCTTTCCTCTAATATGGAATGACTATGTAATAAAATTTGTGCAAATACGCCTTTAAATCCCGTTGATTAGCCAGCCGTTTTGTTAAATAACATTTTGTACTAAAAAGCAATATTTATTACTCCAGTTTTGGAATTTTGTCTTCATTTTCATGCATTTTAGATTTATCGATGCAACAACAACCTGGTAGATGTTAAATTAACGATGCCATATTGGTTTTATATGGCATAATTTACCATTTGTTGTTGCTTTAGATCTATAATGATTACATGCATGAAATTTCAAGGCTCCTTGATCCCATGTCTCGCTCGCTGATTGGAATGAAACTCTCCAATTATTTTGGTAGTGCATTCTTCTCGGGATTACCCGGATGAAATCCCGAGAAGAATTCACTGCCATCATCCGCCGGGAGAAAGTGAAGTCCTACGCATATTATTTGGTTTGTTTTTAACAGATCTAGAATGTTCAAATACATTCATAACTTAAAAATTTATTTTTTGGGTGATTTTATCCACTTGTGGTGCTTTCACCTCGTGGCACACACATTTTTGATGAATCGCGGGGTATTTATGTAGATACAGATTTTCGAGATATGCCGCAAAAATGGTGATTCCAGAACAGCTATGAATCATCAAATAATACATAACTTAAATGTAATCAACTAATGAAGAAGTGATCTCAGTAAAATCTCAGTAATATCTCAGTAAATAAAGATACCATTTTTAATTTCATGTCCTCTGTAATACGGTTCGCGGTAGTCCAGAGGTAGAGAGTTGGACTACTGACTGGAGGGCCCGGGCTCGATTCCAGGGCAAACCACTCTGAGCACCTACAGCTCCACCCAAGCTATGGGATTTTTTGGGTACCAGATCTTCCTGGGAAACCATAGCCGGCACAGGGAAAGAAACTGCCCCCCCCCAGCCTGATGTGTGAATTTCACACGCTGTCGGTCTTAGTATTGGGTGAACTCTATCATCGCCTACGAAATCGACCTTCGGGTAGATTACTGTGTTTATGTTTATTGTACTCTATAGTGTATAATAAGTTTTAAATACTACTCTAAACTTAGGGTGAAAGTCGCTGCTAAGGGTTATTGTAATATAAGTGGTCTAAATAATCTCCACTTCGCTGCACACGATCCAATTCGTAAATCAAGCCGACTTCGTGAGGCTGATCCCATATACCTATTTGTAGCATATCATACGTAGAGATAACAAGTGAAAGATTTGAAAGGCTGGGAACCTCTGAGAGGTGCAAAAATAGTGCCATCTTTGTTTTTTGTGGGTGAATTTTCGGAACAATACGGTGGCCTTCCCCACGGCTCCATTGAATTTGTATTTCATGGCTACCCGAAGGTGTGGGGAACTGAGAGTTCGGGAGCGTGGAGGGGTTTGGGGGTTGATGGAGGATGGATGTCGAGGAGTGGGTTAAACTGCGGTGCTTCCCCGGGTGAGTGCGGGAGGGCGGATGGTTGGCTGGAGAGTGGATGGTGCGGAATGAGCCCTGCCTAGCTAGCAGGGGATGAAACAGAGGGAGAGAGAAAGGGAGTACTCTCTAGCCGGGAGGAGGCGAGTTGAGAGGGAGGCTGGGGTTGGAACAGGGGAGGAGGTGGTGCTCTCAATGTTGAGTGAGGGGTAGATGGAGAGGAGGGTGGATGGAGGGGTTCAGGAAGGGGTACCGAATGGGGGATGGGTGATTGAAGGGGCAGAGGGAGGGACGGGGGTGGGCTTGTCGCATAAAAGGGTGTGAGGAGGGTGGAATCGGCTCACGGAAATTTCCGTTTGGTTGATTCCTGTTGAGCAAAAGCTCGTCCCCTCACCTTCCACGGATCACAAACGTATTGACAAGCGCTCATGGGAAAGCGGTCCTAAGCCCATCTTGCGACTCTATCTCTCTCTCTTTCGTCATTCCGCCATCTACGCCTCTGTCCACCTCTCTTGCTTCATGCACCTTTTCCCTCCTCCGTATCTTCCTTGTATCCTCTCCCGTAAATAAGTGACTATTAGAATGGTCTCACTTCAAGATTTGGATTCGGAGTGGTTGTGGCCAAAAGCGTAAAGATATACTTCGCAAGCAAAATGATAGCCAGACAAATGTTTTTCCTAATTCGCAAAAATTTGGCTCTGCCAAACCAAAACGTCCATTAGTTATCACGAGAAACATGAAACTCAAAAATGTCAATAAATTGACCATAATATGCATTTAAGATGAAAGTTACCCGAAATTATCAATAAGTAATTCTCCAAAGAATTTTCGGATCAAAGAAATCCAGTCGATATGAAAATTAAACACCTTAACAAAAAAATAATGTGGGAATGTAACAAGACGATGAATTGTTTAATTCATTAGTTAGCTCTTAGAATACGCTTCAAGTACATTGGAATGTTAATAATTCGGATTAAATACTGAGTCAAGTCGTGAAGCACCGAAGCCTTGGAGCAGCGAAGAAGCACCAGATCGGTATTTAAGGGGTGTTAGGTACAATAATTCTAGGATTGACTCAGCAGCAGTACTGAATTATTGCTTATAGATCCACAATAACTCACAAGTTGAAATGAAAATTATATACCAAATCTTGTATGCGAATTATAATCTAAAATTTAGGGAAAAAATCAGTTGCTAACATTCATACTACGGCAGGAGAGACCGTGAAAATAAAATAGGAGAGATTAATGCAGAAACGACAGGTTTAAAATGTCAGTTATCCCGCAAACAATTAGAGATCAGAAAAAGCGGATCAGTAAAAACACTTTAAACTAAGCAGCCTAGTTTTTACCCATTATTTTATTGCACCGTTTTGTTATCAGTTCGTCCCTAATATTTAGAATAATATAAACTTAGATTTTGTACTGCATATAAAGCCATTTTCAAAATATTATTTTTATTATTTGAGCTACATAACTTCTTCGTTATACCATAAAATATTTGTAATTTTTATATTTATTGAGTATGCCTGAAGTAAAACAACCCACCAAGCATTTTTCCACACACCCAAGAGGGGAATTTGGCACTTTTGCATTAGTGTACGACCTCGTACCATTTGGTGTACATCCTCAGATCAATCCTCGATTGGGAGAATCGTTAAATATTTTACTCTTTATCATTTGCTTTCTATACGTTCCGTTTTTCCATTTCTAGTTTGTGAAACTCATTCAAAGATTGTTTATTTAATGCTATATCATAACATAAAAGGTATTACGCACTATTATATACTGTAGAATCTTCTAGCGGCTGCTCCCATTGCGTGGTTTAGTTATAGCTTTGTGTATAAATCCTTAGCCTAATGCGCAGAGATCTTTTATTATAAAATTATACTGAACTTCCTTTTCAGCATTTGTAAATAAATACCATAGCGGGAAAGGAACTCGATCCCTCCGGTCAGTAGTTTACTGGACTACCATTTCTGGTCAACATTGTAATAAAACCATAAACACAGTAACCAACCCATTGGTCAGTTTGGTAGGTGATGGTAAAGTTCACCCAGTACTAATCCCGACGGCGTGTGAAATTCACACATCAGGGAAGGGGGGGCAGTTCCTTTCCCTGTGCTGGTTATGGTTTCTCAGGAAGATCTAGTACACGAAAACTCACGCAGCTTGTGTAGAGCTGCTGGTGCCCAGGGAGCCTTGTCCGGGAATCGAACCCAGCCATTCCGGTCAGTAGTCCAACGCTCTACTCTGGACTACCGTGACCCCTAAAAATTATAATATACCTTATTATATTACCTTAATATACCTTATTATATTATATGGCTTGCGTTTATCGCTCTTTGGGTGTCCTTCGTGGTTTTTGTAACACCTGGAGTTCAGTATTAGTACCATTTTAATATTATTTTTTAAACTTTCTTCCACAGATCAAGGGGATATCTATTATGATCTATGTTAATATCAACTGCAGTTTTACTTTTTCGTTTTTACTCTTAATATTGTATATCATCTTAGGTTTTTTCCAGTTAGAATATTTTCCGTAGCCTCAACAAGAGGATAAAATACGAGGGAGTCATAATATTAGCCTCCTGTAATTATTCATTGTTTTTCATTAGTTACGCATTAATAACTAGTGCAATTTTGCCAAACTTCCAGTATCCCCTACATCCTACGTGGGGGTGTATAGAGAGCTATCGTTTCAAATGTAAATATTATTCATAACCTAATCTTAGTGCATTCATAACTGTGTCCTCACAATTATCTTAGTGAATGCGTCATGAGTGCTTATTAGACGAAGATTAGATCATAAAAATTAATATCCAAAATCCCTATAACAAAAACTAGTATTCTTAAAATTATGTATTTTTCGTAAAACTATATAAATTTGTTTCCAAATATTTTGTTCACTTAATACAAAATTCATCATAATTAAAAATTCTTTACTACTTACCTGAGGCCTTGAGATATCTGACGCCCTTTGAGATTAAATTTGTCTCGTTCCCTCCGGAGTATGCTCTGCGTGCGTGCCTTGTTTGCCACCGGGGTAATTTTGGAAGCGTTTTGCTCTGCGAAGGGAAAGAGGCGGAATGATTAGCAGTTACTTCTGAGTCTTTACGAGATGAGGGCACTCTCACCGTCCATCTCCATGGACTCAAGCGAACAGATGAGTGCGTAAGGGTTTATAAAGCGCCAAAGGGAAATGTGCACGGAAGAGGGGAGGATTTGGGTGCGGAGGAGCAAGGCACAGTCTGAGTGGCCGCCGGGAAAAAAAATTCCTTCCTGGGAAATTTATACCCTTGGGGCGGGCGTGAATTCACGGAAGTGAAGAAAAGACACGTTCTGCATGTCGGGATGTATGAAATACTTACCGCATTTTTGAGGCAGTTTTTTTGCATGCGGTGTGGTCACAAAGGCTGGTTTGAAAGAGGAGAATATTCACAGAGTGGATCCGTTGAAATTTATTAATCTGCGAAAGTTGAGGGAGGGACTCTAAGAAGAGGTTATGTGAGGTTTATGGATTGAAGCGATTGAGCACACATATCCATGACATAATATTGAAAGAGTGTGAGACACCCTCCATTTATAAAGTATCGCCGACCTGCAACCATTAATGAGAGAAATCGAATTCAATGATGCGATTTGATTTCCATGCTCTAACCTTTTTAAAAGTAGTAGATGTTAGATGGAGGTAATTATTTGCGTAGGTAGGTCAGTGACTAGAGCAAGTAGGAACAGGAAAGGAAAGAGTGATATCAACCTAGCTCTTTTCTACTGGGGTAAAAGTCCTGAAACTCAATCTCAGACACATTGAATTTGAGAACTGGTACCTTCTACATTTGAAATTTACTCATATTTTCTAAATGGAAAGAAAATAGAAGTAAGCTCCTGACTCATCGCTTTTTCCGTCAATAGTATAAAGTGAAAAACTATAAAACTATCAATTTTAATTTAACGGTAAAAGCTATTGTGGGTTGCGGTAATTCAGGGGTAGAACGTTGGACTACTGGCCGAAGGCCCGGGTTTGATTGCCGAGCAAGTCTCTCTGGGCACCTGATGCTCCACCCAAACCTTGTGATTTTTCGGGTACCAGATCTTCCTGGGAAACCAGCATCGGCACAAGGAAAGGGCCTGCCCCCCTACCGTGATGTGTGAATTTCACAAGCCGTCCTCCCGAGGACTTGGACCTGGACTGAGTGAACTCTATCAAACCGACCTTCGGGTTGATTACTGTAATTATGGTTTTTTTATTAAACAATACATCTATTCCAATTATTCTACTACAAAAGAAATATATCAGCTTAGATTCATAATTTAATTCCTTCGATCCTGCTTTAATCTCACCACAGGAGTTTCGCGATATTTTTCATTTTCATATTTTCGTGAAATTTTACAATTAAAAAATTTTCCGGCTGGAACAGAATTTTTCCATTCGGAAATTCTTTCATTTGTATGCACTGTAGCAGATGACCCCACTCGAGTTAATGTTGCGACATTCCCCATGGTTTCTTTGAATTTTTCTCTTTTGATATTTAGCATTACTTGGAAAACGTACCTATATCAAAGTAACTGCATTCCACCAATATCCTCGTCATATGAGAACCTTATAGGTACATAATATATATATATTATTTCCTAAGAGTGTTATTTATGAAGTTCAGGTTTTCCATAAAATAATCTCCCTCTCGATTCCTGCAGTAATATTTTTAGTAGTAAACGAACCACTGCTTCACTTGCACTCGTCGTCGTTCGTCCGTACCTTTACGTATAAGTATATAATTGAAACACATTTTTGATTAATTTCATTTCTGGTTGCATATATTTTGTACTCGTGGAAGCAACGTTAACCACGCCTCTCATTATAAAAGGATAGACCAGGAAACGAATATGCAATGCCAATAGACAACATAATTCTCGTTGAAATATTTCGAATGTTTTGGAAAAAATATATTTGAATGGAATTTATTAATCTGTATTCCCTAAGGATTTATAGAAGAAACTACGCACAACGGGAAGTATTGTGTAAATTTTTGAAATAGTTTTCCACATCTACATAATACGAGGGTCATCCGGAAAGTAGTACCCGTTCGTGCCGCATGAAGTGCTGACGACGCGAGTAGCCGCTGGACGAGGTCAGATAGCTTCAGTGGCTTGTCTGCCTTCTCTGAGCCAAGTTGCGTGACGCTAGCATTGCCTGTGTTGTTTCTGTGATTGTTTACAATGTTTAAAAAAATTGAGAACGCCGCCAGTTGTGAAGTGAGGGCAGTGATTAAATTCCTCAATGCAAGAAACGTTCGCCCATGTGATATTCATCGCCAATTAAAGGAGGTGTATGGAGACAATGTAATGGACGAGTCGTCTGTTCGGCGGTGGTGTCGCAACTTCAACATGGGGAGGGGGAACACACACGACGATGAGCGTTCGGGGAGACCGTCTGTCATTACAGACCAACTGGTGAGCTCAGTTGACGAATTCGTGAGGAACGATCGGCGCGTCACAATTGATGACATCTGTGAGCATTTTCCCAATGTTTCTCGAACAATTGTTCATGAAATTGTTAAACACCATCTGCATTATGCAAAAATTTGTGCAAGATGGGTCCCTCGCATGCTTACAGATGAGCACAAAACCAAGCGTATGGCTGTAGCACTGACGTTTTTGGGACGTTATTCTGATGAAGGAGACTCTTTCTTGACTCGCATAATTACTGGTGACGAAACATGGGTTTGTTATGCATCACCTGAGAGTAAACGACAGTCAATGGAGTGGCATCATGCTCATTCACCAAACAAACCAAAAAAATTCAAGACAGTTCTGTCCACCAGGAAACTCATGGCAACCATTTTCTGGGATCGACGAGGTTCTTATTGATTTTATGGCCCGTGGAGACACTATTAATGCCAATGCGTATTGTGAAACATTAAAGAAATTACGGCGGGTAATACAAAATCGGCGGCGAGGTCTATTGTCTACTGGTGTCATTCTCGTTCATGACAATGCCAGGCCTCATGCAGTTGGGATAACACAAAAACTTTTGCAGCAATTCAAATGGGGAACTTTCGACCATCCACCGTATAGCCCGGACTTGGCCCCTTCAGATTTTCATCTCTTTACAAAGCTTAAAGACTTTTTGGCAGGAAAAAGATTTGACAGCGATGAAGAACTTAAAGAAGGAGTGACCCTGTATCTCAATGAGCTGGCGGCGAAGGACTATGCAGCAGGAATACAGAAACTTGTCACACGTTATGACAAATGCCTTAATTTGCTTGGAGATTATGTTGAGAAGTAGTTTAAAGTATCCTCTTTCAAATAAGATTTTTTATGTTTGTTAATATTTACTTTTGTGTCTTTATTTCACGAACGGGTACTACTTTCCGGATGACCCTCGTACCCTGCAAGCCATCGCGAAAATGTGTGGCTGTGGGTGTATCCACACCAGGCATGAACTGCACACAAATAGATAAAGTCACGCGCCATGCATGAGCCTCACTACAGAAAAAAATTAACATAAAATTGAAAGTTTTTAACCATCGCTAAACTACGTAACTCATTCTCTAGCCAATAATCACAGGCTACGTCATTTTAGCCGGGTCCATTACTACGCTAATGTTTAGGAAAATAGGTAAAGTGGAATTTTCGGATGTGGGAGTGGGTTTCAGGTGGTATTGGGAGTCCTAAACGTTTCATTTCAAACCCTAGTCATGAAGTGAAAGACAATTCAAAAACCGCAGCACATTAGCGACTCAACGTTTTCGTATTATGTCTTAGAAATTTTGAAATATACACGCCACAATATACAACAATTTCATTGACCCGCCTACCACACAGCCTAGTGGTGGCTTGCAGGGTACTAAAATATCTAAAAAAATAGTATCCTATGTAACATCAGTGACCTCATCACTCACCTTAATATGTTTAACGGGTTACGGAAAACCCCTAAATTCACGTAAGGGACGTGCCCGTCGGCTAACCCAAAAGTTACGGGTTCGAACTCCGCTGCGGCCATGAGTTTAAATGAAATAGTGGTGAATTGATCCCGGGAATAACCGATTTTCTCCTAAAAAAGTGAACCTGACTGTAATTCATTACTTCTCTGATAAGTTGGACATATTTGGGTGCATCCACAGTTTGAACATAAAAGGAATAGGGAACAAAAAGGACTGTACCACCATTGCTTTAACTTACTTTGTGCCATAAGTGCATTAATAAACTTTTTCCCTGTGCATTCAGCGTCCAGGGAACAAGTTCATCAGGATAAGTGAGGAGATCGTCCCCCCTCATCGTCTCCCTGAACCAGCTCCGCACATACGCACACTCAGGACATCTCAAGAAACCCCACTTCAAAAAAGTCACGGCCCCGTGGTCACTGCGGGCAATGAAGGCGAGAAGGGGTTGTTTGGAAAGGGTGTTTTAAAACTTCCTTGGTGGCTAAGAAGACGGCCTAGAGTGGAAAGTGGTTTCTCTTTCCTCTTCTAACTCTACAGGGTACCCTGCCAGTCACCAAAGGAGTGTGTGGGGGGGAGTTAATCAACACCCGGCAATCAAAATCCAAAATTTAGTTGTTTAAATCTATAGTTCCAACATATTTGTGCAAAATAATTAAAAATAATAACTAGAGGTACATGTACTATGGTATCTATGTAAAGCATACTTTTTTACGCATGTGAAAGAACCTGTTAGTAACAATGATGACAATGGGTAAGTCAAGATTAGATAATAGCAACAAAACAGGGCACTTAGAATGAAAAAAGGAAACTAGTTTCCCCTCTCCCCTAGTCCGGTTTATTCTGATCCCTTATCGTTCGTTGGAAAAATGACATCTTAAATCTATCTGTTCGACACTTAATCGCTCTGATTTTATTTACATGTTCTCTCATACCGTAGTACGATGAAGCTAATAATGTATTTTCAACATCATCTAAATCTCTTGACGCACGAAAACTCTGGATCTGAACATTCCACTAGCTCGTGTGACAAGCACTCTCTCAGAGTGGAGAGGCGTGCTCTCCACTCATGCGTCACGCCGTCTCTCTCACGCACGCGTGCCATTCCCCTCTCAACCCGTGGTCCACCATGCCCCCTACTCCACCTCAAAACATCATGAACCGGTAACTCACGGACACACTTGGGAAGCGCCCGTTTTTCCACTTGCCCCGCCGGCATTTTTCGACGAGGGGTGGGGGTGAGCACGCGTCCCCCCACATCACATTCATTCCACCTCCCCCCCCCCCCCGGGGGCGTTGGAGGCCCATGGATTCATTTTATTCAGGCCTATTCTTCGAGAACAGATTGTCTTCCTGACTCATGCGTCGTTGACCTCACAATGCGTCAAAACCCAAACCACTCAAGTACTTTATTTACATGAATTTTTCCGAATCAAGTCATCCACGCGCCCTCGTCGGGACCTGCAGGGTAGAATGATCTTCCCTATTTGACCTCTTAGTGTGACTAGTGGAGTAGCCCCTACGTATCCGTATGCTATTCGTAATGGGTACAAAAAATGCTGCCTGAATGTTGAATGACTTGCACGCCCGGCATTATCACTGGAAGTAATGGACGGCATCGGCGATCAAAAAGCTATTCTTGTAGAATTTACAACAAAATTCGTGAAAGTACACAAGGAAAAGCAAAAAATATACTCATTCAGTAGGGCAAACGTTAATGGACTTTGAGAATATTTAAAACAAGCAATTACCATAATTCGAGACGAATACCCTGACAATCGATGGAGAGAGCACTTGGAAATATCTCTTAAATATTATACCTCTAAATATCATTCCCTCCAAACTGAATGTGGCACCAAGGAACGTAATTGGTACAACTGAGAAGTCAGATCGACTTAGGACCTCGCGACTAGAAGCCTAGCTTTCATAGCAAAGGCTCTGATAGTGAGATTCCCACCAATCACCGACTCATATCTTTAACTCGATTGTTTGCAACACTCACAATTTCATTAAAAAACACAATATTGTTAGTAGCTAGTGAAATAACACCCCCCCTCCTCCCGTGGCTTGCGGGAAATTACGTATAATAATAATATTACGTATTTACGTATGTAGGATACCAATAATAATGAAGAAGGATAATAAGCATGAATGTTTGTAATTCTAAGCTCACGTCATCAACTTTACTTTAATTCCAATGTGGTCGAAAGTGGTGTAATCCGTTTTGAGACGATAACATACGCCTTCCTCTATGCAAATACCCTGCGATCCGCCAAAAAGTGTGTGGAAGTCTCTACAAAGCACCCTGATACAAATAATGCAATACTCTATGTTGTCTTAAAGCTCTCCTAACCTCAACATCGGACCATCGTGGTTCGTTGACTATGTGTATGCTTCGCTTTGCTAGGATCATACATTGTGTATTTCTATACGAGGTTTAATCAGATCTTAAAAACACTTGCCTGTAGTTTCAGTTCAAGCACATGACGTTTTCGTAAAACGTGATTGTGGTTTTTTCTTAAGATGGATGGTAAATAATTGACGTTACCTTTCTCGAAAAAAATATAGCTTTCTACCGGGTTTTACGGTTTGATTTACTGACGCGCACAATTCGACAACACTCATGGTCACTTATCCCTTAGTATTCTAGTAGTTATCCCCGGCTGTTGAAGAGAGATTGGAATCACCCCAACTATCATATTTTGCGTTTTCTTACGGTTGAAATGCGGTACTTGATTATCTAAGGCATGCATTGCTTGGGAAATGCAATCGGGTGACCTATAAAATAGGCATACGTGTATTTATATCCTGTTATTTTTCTCTATGGTGCACCAAAGAGGGCGTCAAATTTTTGCGTTTCGCTGAATATCTAAACATATATAATAATATATTTTTGCTGTGATCGTGAAACATACCAGGAGTTCCTATATCTATGGGTCTAGCCTAGCTCCCTTATCTTATCCGAATGGCCCAATATTCCTCTACAAAATAAAAGCAATACCGCCAAAAAAACTAAGTTCGAGAAAATAAAGCATAAAAAAAAGAAAAGCGTAAAATATACTAATTGAACAAGGCAAATTTTAACGGACTAAGAGAATATTAAAAAAAAAGAATTGCCAGAATACAAGACAAAAAAACACTGACAACCGATACAGAGAACACTTTGAAATCTTTCTTTAATATTTTACGCGAAGAAATGAAGGCGTAAATCCCATTCTAAACTTAAATGCGACAATAAGGAACTAGATGGTGCAGCGGGGAAGTCAAACCGGCATTAAGAAGGCAAAGAAGGCTACAGTCAAATTTTAAAAGAGTTTAAAAATTAACGATATAGTTTATATGTATACATCCAAACAGAAACTAAAATAATGTCGTTGTAAAAAAAGGTATTCTTTGCACAGCTCTACACTCTTTTAAATCTAAAATGCTAAGCGAATATCTTGAGGAAACTGCAAAGTCATTCTGGTCCTATGTTAGGGAAACCCAGGGTAAACGTCCAACTCTACAGTCTTTGAAGGCGGAAAACGGATAAATTATGACAGGCAGCGTGAAAAAGGCAAATATTTCAAACATGTATTTCCATAGCGTCTACAATAAAGGCACACATGCACCAAATGACCCTCCACACTCACCCGGGGAACACATGAGCGATATAACACTGACCAAGAACGGATTAGAACATTTCGGATTAAACAATTCTTAAGTGATCGTGTCCAAACAGTCGTCCTGGACGGTGTATCATCCGATACTGTCAAGGTCACGTCGGGTGTACCACAAGGAAGTGTCATAGGTCCCCTCCTTTTCCTTATTTACATAAATGACCTCAGTATCGTAGTTAATTGCAAGCTCCGTCTTTTCGCCGATGATGCTGTAATGTATGGGGACATTCGAAGTCACGAAGATAGAGTCGTGTTAGCCAACGACCTAGATGCAATTCAAAATTGGTGCGATATATGGCAATTGGAATTAAATTAAAAAAATGCGTAGTAATACATTTTTGGGAAAAGAGTAATTCCCTCCCTTATAGTTACAAAGTGAAACAAACCAATATCGCGAGGGTAGATTCCTTTAAATACTTGGGTGTAACAATTACTCACGATCTGTCCTGGGGAAAACACATACGAGAAATATGCGGTCGTGCTAATAAAAAATTGGGATTTGTGAAAAGAGTGCTAGGTAAATGCGACGAAAAGGTGAAAGAACGATGTTTCCTTGCCTTGGTCAGGCACCACCTAGAGTATGCTGCCAGTATATGGGATCCTCATAATATAAATTTGGTTTCGGAATTAGATCGAGTTCAGCGGAGGGGGGCTAGATTTGTCAAACATCTTTATGACCAACTCAGCAGCGTATCCACTTTGCTAGACAATTTAGGTTGGGATTTTCTTACACAGCGGCGTTTCCAATATAGATTAAACTTATTAAAAACATTTAAAGATGGGCCCTTTTCCAATGACATCAAGGATATAATACGAACCCCAACGTATTACGGTCGAAGGGATCACGAATATAAGACTAGAGAGATAGACTGCAAGACTGACAGGTTTAAAATGTCATTTTTTCCAAGAACGATAAGGGACCAGAATGCTTGTAGCCGAAATTCCCCAGGACTTAGTTCATTACAATAAGTATTAACGTACAGGTTAGGGACTGCGCGAGGATATGTGTGTATGTATATGTATATTTTTATATATGTATATGTGTGTGCATATATATATATATATATATATATATATATATATATATATATATATATGTGAACATGTAAATATGTATATATTTTTTTCCTACAGGTTCCCCCCACCTTTCCTCTCCTAACCCCCAAACCCCTCAACCCTTACCCTTCCCTCATGGTGCTACACCCCCTGCCACACACCTCTTTGGTGGCTCGCAGGGTATTTATGTAGATGTAGATTTGATCCGCAGTATCAAAGCAACCAAATCACCTGGCCCGGAAGAAATCCTTATTAGAATCTTAAGGAAATTAGCTCAAGAAATTGCTCCGTTTTTAGAAATTGTTTTTCTAAAATCGATTGATGGCTCAGTACCTTGCCATTGGAAGCTAGCCCATAGAACTGTCATCTATAAAGACGGCGATAGGGATAAACCAACCAATTACCGACCCATTTCCTCAACATCGATCTCTTGTAAAATATTATAGCACATTATTGTCAGTAACATTATGAGATTGCTTGATAGTAGGAAAATACTAAGCCACAACCAGCACGGATTTAGGAAGAGCAGATCTTGCAAAAACACAATAAGGTCTTTTCATTCACGATATACCAGGGTCATCCGGAAAGTAGTACCCGTTCGTGCCGCATGAAGTGCTGACGACGCGAGTAGCCGCTGGACGAGGTCAGATAGCTTCAGTGGCTTGTCTGCCTTCTCTGAGCCAAGTTGCGTGACGCTAGCATTGCCTGTGTTGTTTCTGTGATTGTTTACAATGTTTAAAAAAATTGAGAACGCCGCCAGTTGTGAAGTGAGGGCAGTGATTAAATTCCTCAATGCAAGAAACGTTCGCCCATGTGATATTCATCGCCAATTAAAGGAGGTGTATGGAGACAATGTAATGGACGAGTCGTCTGTTCGGCGGTGGTGTCGCAACTTCAACATGGGGAGGGGGAACACACACGACGATGAGCGTTCGGGGAGACCGTCTGTCATTACAGACCAACTGGTGAGCTCAGTTGACGAATTCGTGAGGAACGATCGGCGCGTCACAATTGATGACATCTGTGAGCATTTTCCCAATGTTTCTCGAACAATTGTTCATGAAATTGTTAAACACCATCTGCATTATGCAAAAATTTGTGCAAGATGGGTCCCTCGCATGCTTACAGATGAGCACAAAACCAAGCGTATGGCTGCAGCACTGACGTTTTTGGGACGTTATTCTGATGAAGGAGACTCTTTCTTGACTCGCATAATTACTGGTGACGAAACATGGGTTTGTTATGCATCACCTGAGAGTAAACGACAGTCAATGGAGTGGCATCATGCTCATTCACCAAACAAACCAAAAAAATTCAAGACAGTTCTGTCCACCAGGAAACTCATGGCAACCATTTTCTGGGATCGACGAGGTTCTTATTGATTTTATGGCCCGTGGAGACACTATTAATGCCAATGCGTATTGTGAAACATTAAAGAAATTACGGCGGGTAATACAAAATCGGCGGCGAGGTCTATTGTCTACTGGTGTCATTCTCGTTCATGACAATGCCAGGCCTCATGCAGCTGGGATAACACAAAAACTTTTGCAGCAATTCAAATGGGGAACTTTCGACCATCCACCGTATAGCCCGGACTTGGCCCCTTCAGATTTTCATCTCTTTACAAAGCTTAAAGACTTTTTGGCAGGAAAAAGATTTGACAGCGATGAAGAACTTAAAGAAGGAGTGACCCTGTATCTCAATGAGCTGGCGGCGAAGGACTATGCAGCAGGAATACAGAAACTTGTCACACGTTATGACAAATGCCTTAATTTGCTTGGAGATTATGTTGAGAAGTAGTTTAAAGTATCCTCTTTCAAATAAAATTTTTTATGTTTGTTAATATTTACTTTTGTGTCTTTATTTCACGAACGGGTACTACTTTCCGGATGACCCTCGTAACTTCAAACATCCCCCAGGGAAGTGTAATTGGGCCGCTTCTATTTTTAATATACATTAATGACTTAAGCGCACACGCAAGTAGCAATCTCTGGTTATTTGGTGACGACAAAGTGGTAAACAGGGAAATAAGGAGCCAACTATATCGCGAGATACTCTCTAGGGACTTAAGACACATTTTCGGATTGGTGCAAAGAATGGGTTTTAATGCTTATTATAGACAGTTGAGCAGTTTTGAACTTTTGGAACAAAGGAAGTGGCGAACAGGACATAAACTATAAAATAGAGGGTTCAGTACTAACTACGGCCAAACAAGTTAAATATTTATTTGGGTATATTTCTGGGATTTGGTAATATTTATGCTGATATCACACAAATAAATTAAAAATTCACGGTACATAAAATACGTATATGCTTCGCAGAAAATTATCCCAGTGCTTGTATAAATATTGCCCATTCGCAGTTTCTCTCGGAAATCTTCCCATCTTGAATTTGTCATTTCCTTGATAAAACCCTCTTTTTCCTCTCCCCCTCTTCTCCCCCAACCCCCACAATTCCACAATTGCCCTGGTAACGTCTACGCTTACTTGCTCACTTGAGTTTTTATTTTAACTCATTTTTCTTGTCTCCTCTGCGCTTCGAATTCTCCATCTTGTGTAGGTAACCCCGATCCTGGTGCTCTTGAAGAACAAGCGAAAACAACGTACACAAAAGGGTGGACAATCTCTCAAGTCCGTGGCTCCGTTACCTCCTCGTTTCATTCTTTTGTTGGAGGGGCGTCGACAGCCTTCGACTGCTCCTAATCCCGTCTCGGACAACCTACCGTCCTCCCATCCGTCCTCCCTTCCGTTCTCCTCCCGCTCACCCTTGGTGACCACTCTGGAGCAGCGTGAGTCCACTTCAAATGCGCCCGCGGGAGTTAACCCTCCGACGAACCGACCCGCCAGCGTTGCGGGCGCGCGACTCCTTGGTCAACGGAGAGTATTATACATCTTGACGAGATATCTCCTGGGAAAATTATAACACTCGCCATTCGTTTCAGGACTCGCCTGCCCTCGTGTCACGAGCAAAGAGAACGGAACAATAAACCAATGTGCGTCCTCGAGTTTATTTTTTTTACGATTCGCACCCCACACTTTCTTCTCTCGCGTTTCTTTTGCATCTTTTGCCCATCCTCTTCACTCTCTTTTTTCGTCCATCTGTCTCTCTCTCTCACACACAAACAAATAAAAGATGATATTGTTTCCATTCTTTTATGGACGACTGCGCAGTCCATTCTGCTTTCCCGGCCACTACTTGTGGGGATTTCGCGTCCCGAAAATTCTAAACCCTCTTGTTTACCCCATGCAGCGCATCGTTTCTCTCTCTCACCCCTCGTTTCATTCTCACGCCCCCCATTATCCTCCTCCAACATGACCGAGAATTTTAACACAAGAAGAGAGAAAAGGCGAGCCTTTTTAACCCTTAAACTCCCGCGGTGAGCCACACAGCCCTCTCTTAATAT
Organism: Hetaerina titia; assembly: GCA_037158775.1. Lineage (NCBI taxonomy): Eukaryota > Metazoa > Arthropoda > Insecta > Odonata > Calopterygidae > Hetaerina > Hetaerina titia. The sequence continues at coordinate 21,856,598 of CM073768.1, forward strand.
CCCTGTTGTCACGCTCTTACGAAAAAAAACCCACCCTCCAGTTGTCCATTGTGCATTATTCACGGGGGTGGAGCGTCGATCCGATCCTCAACCAAACCCCCTACCGCCCAAACTTGTCCTCACTCGGTTACAACAACGCAGAGGTATTCCCACTTCATTCTCTCATCCTATTCCACCTTTCCTCATTACGGCTGTTCATTGAATGCTAGCCTAGTAGCTGTCAACTCATTTTCGAATTTCTGTTCCACAGGTACATCTACATGAATACTCTGCGATCGAGCAAAAAGAGCCAGGGAATGCAAGCACCAGATGGGATCGATAAGAGATTACGGATGACATTGGAGAAGAAGGGCAAAGGGAAAACATTTGCAGTAAGTACTGCTGAGCCTAATAGAAAGTCAGTGTGATTGGTATGAGATGAGAAATAATCTACACAAAATAAAGGTTATGCGTTTTTCATAAGGTAAGAGTGATATTTTGAGCTTCTTCGAAGTTTAACCTGATCCCGCTCCAAATCGCTGAATTTCGAACACCTGAATCGTACATTTTCTATTTTGTCCTTCATTTAGACCGAAGTGTTTTAAAAAAAGTTCCTCATCTAGATCATAGAACTAAATGGAATTGAATCTTACGTAAGTGTAGAGGGTCAGTTCAGACGCTTCAATTTAAATTATCGTTGTGGGTTTTTATACAGAATTTTCTGCAATCGGAGGGAAGGACCAAAGTAGATAACATTTTCCTGGATTAGAGAAAGACTTCTGACAGAGTTTCTTATGTCGAATTGATAAAAATGTTGCCGTATAGTCAGTGGAGTAGTTACTAGAAGCATATTATTCGTAATGTGTTTAACACATTTTGTGCGGTTGGAGCGAGATTTTAGAGTAATTAGGCTAGGAACCACTTGAGACTAGAAGCGAAGAATTATACTCCCGCCGAACTAAGTTAGGGGTGCCCACTAACACATGTTTTGTTCAACTTACACGAAAGCACGCATATCATTTTTCGTTCAAAAATACTCAAAGCTTAGCCCATAACCATTTTTTTCTCGATATGCTATGATTTTTTCCAAGACTTTCATAATTTTTTTTGTTGCCTTATTTACATTTTTATATTTGAGGGTACTTTTTTTTGCCTCCTAAACGCCATGCTAACTTCTCCTTTGTGCTATTTTATTATCGTGTTGGAGAGTTGATAAATAATTCCTCCATCTTATCACATATAATATTTAATCACGTCTTCTAGGTTTGCTGTGTCAGCGCTGTGAGTTTCCAGCATGAATAATTGCAGTCCGTGTTTTGATTTTTCCGAAGCTCATTAAATTTCCCCTTATTGAATTGGTATACTTTTTGCTTTATGTTAATCACTTGAGCAAATACTGTTTTAATTTCTACAAGCATGACTTTGCGATTGGCGATTGGCATTGTCACGATTATATCGAGCATACTCTTACCTTGCGTTAGCAGATTTAATTACCTGTCTCAACAAGTACTTAGATATATGTTTGGAAAATATTTTCATGCATCGCAATTAGCTGAAAATTACCTTAATCAGTAGGTGTTCCAATTATTTGACGAAATGCTAAAGTCAACAGCTACAAACATGCTGTTGCCATGCTTGCTGGAGAGCATAAATATTCGCACATCGAGTGAGAGCGGACATCTACATGTATGTTAGAGTCAGGATTTTTTTATAATGAATATCAATGGCACAGGACAACTAAATGCATAGCTACTGTTAGTAATTATGAACTGCATAGCATTAGAATACGATATATTGATTCTTCTGACATAACGTTTCTTTTAGCTCCAAGATTTCCAGCAGTACCTAAAATAGATCATGCATATGAAGTGGAATACCGCAGTTTCATCTACTGGGAAAGTTTTGTTGTGGGTTGCAGGACAAATTCTTGTAGATGAATCCCTTTTATTTCACAAAAAGAAGATATGACTTTCTCGGTTATTAGGGACATGAAAACTCCTCGGAATCAATTAATTTAAACTAAATATTATTCAGAATTTCATTTTCATTTTAAATATCTATTTACAGAGTTTAGTGAAAAACATCAACAAAATTTTTTAAATTTTTAATTTAGTGATGAATGATATCAATCAAAGTCTGCTCTTCTATGAAATATCGAAGTACCTAAAACCTTAAAGTAATCAGTGGCGAAGTATTTACATGAAGAATTCATATGCTACATTATGTAACATAGTGATACCGTGGCTTTCAAGGTTAAAACCAATTATAATTTGAAAATTCCAAACTCTTTTTCTGAGGAGAATAAGCCAGCAAACAATTTACTGTGCGTGTGGCCTACGTCATTGCCTTCGAGCCTATTCAAGATCATTCCATGATAATAAACAACCCATTTGTAACATACCTAACATTCCTTTCATGGTTGCCTAAAAATCGTTTATCCATTAATAAATTAGCTATGCCTCGAGAGAAATGTGTAACAAAACTGGCAGTATGTTAAAATGAATTTTGAAGACTCATATTTTCTGAACCAGAAACATTAAACAGTTTAAATTAACTGATAATGCCGAACAGAGTAATTTAACGAAATATGCTTTAAATTTCCAACCACAATGTTTAGTTATTGAACCAACCCAAGGAGGAATATCCATTCGTGACTTACTGCGAAAATAAATGTATGCAGTGAATTACTCAAAACGATTATTTTTTGGAGCCTGTTCGAAGATAGGCAAATTGCAGAAAATGATAAACATATTCAAGTCAATGCTAAAAAAGATTTATTCAGATAATTATGGCATCAAAATAAATTCAAACTGAGACAAATCAGAGCAGTAAAGGAGGTACCACATGCCTGAGTTCTATAAAGTGCATTAAAACAACACTTGAAGCATAGGCGTCAAATATTACAATCAATTAACACAATGCCATTGCATTTATTTGAATACCATAATACATTGACAGGTTTGGGAGAGTTGTAAACAATTACTCATGTAACGGAATATTCCGGGTGATTTAATAAAATCCCTTTCTCCGTTTAATCTAACATTACGGCATATATAAGTTGATATAACTTTAATACGGCCGTGAAACTACGATTTGCATTCATTTCATATTTCGTAACCTTTGAGGGAGGGGCAATGGGGCACAAGAAAGTGAAAAAGAGGGGTTTTTGGAATTCGAGTCAAATGATAAAAAACCATATACACAGTAATCAACCCGAAGGTCGGTTTAGTAGGTGATGGTAGAGCTCACCCATGTACGAAGCCCGACGGCGTGTGAATATTCACACATCAGGGTAGGAGGGCCAGTTCCTTTCCCTGTGCCGGTTATGGTTTCCCAGGAAGATCTGGTACCCGAAAAATCAACTAGCTTGGGTGGAGCTGCAGGTGTTCAAAGTGCCTTGTCCGGGAATCGAACCCGGGACCCTCCAGTCATTAGTCCAACGCTCTACCCACTAGACCACCGCGACCCGCTTATGATAATATAAGTATAAATCACGTAGTTTATATTTAACAATAATAAATCATTTAAGTCGTGTAATACTTGAAAGCCTAAAATTTTATTGGACCCAAAGCTGAATACAATCCACAAGTAACTTCCTGTCTCTTTGGTCATCTATATTTACCTCCTTTTGTATCCCTGGAAAGAGATGCAGCTTACTTTTCCACCTAAAAATTGTGTCGCTAATTGATTTCATAATGCCTGTGACTGAAATCCGCTCTTTTTTATCCCTACTTTTTGGAGAGAATATCACTGAAAATAATAGAGTACTTCAAGGTCTTCGATGTGTGTTATATGCCAATATTGTTCATGTTTCCATAAACGTGAGTCACGGAAGTCCAGGGATAGAGCGTTGGACTAATGGCCGGAGGGCCCGGGTTCGATTCCCAGGCTCTCTGGGCACCTGCAACTGCACCAAAACTATGTAATTTTTCGGGTATCAGATCTTCCTGGGAAGCCGTAACCGGCACAGAGAAAGGAACTGGCCCCCCTACCCTGGAGGGTGAATATTCACATACCGTCGGGCTTAGTACTGGGTGAACTCTGCCATCACCTACCAAATCGATTTTCGAGTTGGTTACTGTATTTATGGTTTATTTTATTTCCATAAACATCCTTTAGTTATAAGTGTGCACTACTGTTAAAATGACATTTTTGAAACCTATTTTTTCTGTGATGAAATGTTTATCGATAATTAATATATAAGACCTTAAGTAATATGTAGAGGAAAATAATATTAATATACTTTAAGTTTCTGGACGAATATGAAGAACGAACGATCATAGCTAATTGAAATACTCATTCAGGAGTCTGTAAAAACAGGATCACATATTGACTCGTGAAGTCGTCATTCTACGAGGGTCATCCGGAAAGTAGTACCCGTTCGTGCCGCATGAAGTGCTGACGACGCGAGTAGCCGCTGGACGAGGTCAGATAGCTTCAGTGGCTTGTCTGCCTTCTCTGAGCCAAGTTGCGTGACGCTAGCATTGCCTGTGTTGTTTCTGTGATTGTTTACAATGTTTAAAAAAATTGAGAACGCCGCCAGTTGTGAAGTGAGGGCAGTGATTAAATTCCTCAATGCAAGAAACGTTCGCCCATGTGATATTCATCGCCAATTAAAGGAGGTGTATGGAGACAATGTAATGGACGAGTCGTCTGTTCGGCGGTGGTGTCGCAACTTCAACATGGGGAGGGGGAACACACACGACGATGAGCGTTCGGGGAGACCGTCTGTCATTACAGACCAACTGGTGAGCTCAGTTGACGAATTCGTGAGGAACGATCGGCGCGTCACAATTGATGACATCTGTGAGCATTTTCCCAATGTTTCTCGAACAATTGTTCATGAAATTGTTAAACACCATCTGCATTATGCAAAAATTTGTGCAAGATGGGTCCCTCGCATGCTTACAGATGAGCACAAAACCAAGCGTATGGCTGCAGCACTGACGTTTTTGGGACGTTATTCTGATGAAGGAGACTCTTTCTTGACTCGCATAATTACTGGTGACGAAACATGGGTTTGTTATGCATCGCCTGAGAGTAAACGACAGTCAATGGAGTGGCATCATGCTCATTCACCAAAAAAATTCAAGACAGTTCTGTCCACCAGGAAACTCATGGCAACCATTTTCTGGGATCGACGAGGTGTATTGTTTATTGATTTTATGGCCCGTGGAGACACTATTAATGCCAATGCGTATTGTGAAACATTAAAGAAATTACGGCGGGCAATACAAAATCGGCGGCGAGGTCTATTGTCTACTGGTGTCATTCTCGTTCATGACAATGCCAGGCCTCATGCAGCTGGGATAACACAAAAACTTTTGCAGCAATTCAAATGGGAAACTTTCGACCATCCACCGTATAGCCCGGACTTGGCCCCTTCAGATTTTCATCTCTTTACAAAGCTTAAAGACTTTTTGGCAGGAAAAAGATTTGACAGCGATGAAGAACTTAAAGAAGGAGTGACCCTGTATCTCAATGAGTTGGCGGCGAAGGACTATGCAGCAGGAATACAGAAACTTGTCACACGTTATGACAAATGCCTTAATTTGCTTGGAGATTATGTTGAGAAGTAGTTTAAAGTATCCTCTTTCAAATAAAATTTTTTATGTTTGTTAATATTTACTTTTGTGTCTTTATTTCACGAACGGGTACTACTTTCCGGATGACCCTCGTATCATGATTGTTAGTGTCTGGGGATGATGGACATACATTTTTGACACATAACTGAGTGCATCCTGATCTACTTCTCGAGCTGAAGTTGCAACACTCCTAAGAGCATTATCCTCACTTATCGACGTGCAACCACGTTCGTCGAAACTGAAGTCACTACCATAATTTGGGGGTTATTCATCTCCTGTGCAGCCACCCCAAAGCCGTTGGTCTCTTGGTATTCCGCTGGCCTCTGTCTAAAATGCTTACCCAATAGATTGATCAACACTTAATTCACTCTTGAAAATTTAAAACTGCCATTTCCCTTTGGTTTCTTTAACATGGGAAAAATAAAAATGAATCATCGTAACCTTTGTCCGGGAACCGTACGTACGTATTTTGTTTCTTTTTGAGGGACGACTCCCCTTATCTTGCTTGTTTTAATTTTTTTTCTCTCGTTCCCTTCCATCTCTTCAAGTTCCTCCACGCAGCGTCTCCTTGCTGCTAGCATCTCTCCCCCCTCGCCGAGGCCTTCCCCAGGGGAGAGAGGGGAAGGCCCTTCACCTCTCCTTCTTGCCACACCATCCTTCTCCTCCCTAACCCACCCTCTTCATTCCGCCCCTCACCCGCCTCGCCCAACATGCCATTCACTTATTCACTTTTGAAAATTGGAGTTTTCTCGTATTTTTTCCACCACTCCTCCACCTAACAGCCCTTTCCTCCCTTCCCTGCCTCACCTCTCGCCCTCCTTCCCTTCCGAGCACCCCGCCCTCCCCTTCCCTACCATCCCTTTTCCCAAAGCCTTCTACAGACGGAATCCCCCTACAGGATATCCCATGTTTTACAGTACCCCAGTTCTTTTTCCTTTCCCCATTCACGTCTACATCAGCCTCTCTCCTTCCCACTTTTTTCCATCTTTTTCCTCTGTGTTCACTCTTTCTCTTTCTTATCTTCTAGATACTATATCTTCTTCCTCTTGAACTTTATGATTCTAAATCCGATTCGTAGTACTATTGGCATTATTCATCCATACCAGTGTGGAACATTATTCCCCTGTAATTAATTTGTTAATTCTTCTGGTGAGCGAATTCATGTATCAAAATCTAAAACAATATAGTTCACATAGCTTGAGTGGTCAATATTCTAAGAAATAGATATTGTATACGTCGAGGACTAGGGTTCAAATCCCGACTGTGGAAGTTGATTCGTTTTTGTTTAGACCCCTAATCAGATTTCTTGTGATTAGAGTTCTTTTGCTTTCCCGGCGTATCCATTGAGTGGAATCCTTTCGGGTCCTCCACCGGGTTAGGGTCTCCATTGCTGCCGACGTTTCGAAATCCGACTCGGTCATCATCCTCAAGACTTCATATTTATTGTGGTATTCTTTCAATGTAACACTCATTCCGTAGATGATAACTTTAAAATTAGTTACTCAGAGCCTTTCGTTGGGGGTAGACCGAAGTCAGCTTCCCCCCAATCTCGCTTCATTCTTTCTTTATATTAATGATATTAGCACCGTTGCTCATCATAGAATTCGCTTGTTTGCCAATCACCCAGAGAGATTTCGTAGCAATAGGGCTTAAGTATAAATATCAGAGGATGGATAATTTGAAAATGTCATTAATCCCGCGAACAATTAGGAATTATTATACAATATGTACAATAAATATTTGCAGTGTTGAATTATTTGAACAGCTAGGCATTATTGACCAAAATTTGTGAAATGCTAGACTTAGATTTTTCATTTCTGGTGTGGTACCATCCCATGCCACAAAGCCTAGCGGTAGCTTGCAGGGTATGCTTCTTATTCCAAAAACAAGCTACACTGTTGAACAAATTAAATGCAATCCTCATTCTTTAGAAAACTCATCGAAGTTTCATTCTTAATAAGGTGGTAAAAAGTGGATGAGAAAAATGCATATCTTTTACAAAAGTTCTATCATTTTCTCCCGCTCCAAGAATATTTTTCTAAGTTATCGAATTTCTTGCGCTATCGCATTCGCCTATGGTGGGCGCCAGAAGGCATGTACTATTTACACACATTAAAAAAAATACTCGGTAAATTGAAGTATAGTGTGACATGTATTTAGCATTTAACTGTATAATTCTCTCTAATGTTACCACATTGTCATGGTGGGGGGGGGGCAGTGTAGCTCAGTTGCTGCAATGATTCTGAGAGTAATGCTGGTGGGAGCAAAATCTGGTAGGAGCATCCTTGCGGGTAAAGTCGGAGGTGAGGAGCAAAGCTAAGAGTAACCCAGAAGGCAGCGACTGACTCATATTGAGTGGCTGCAAACAGCGTCTGACCGGACTGTACGGCTGAATTAATCTGGACATTTTTATGATCGTGTACGTATAAAGCAACAGGAAACTACCACAATAATGTTACCAATGGTGTGAAATGGGTCACTATATACAAAATTCCGGAGATATATCCTCCAAAGTCGGATCTCCAGTAGGGGAATAAAATGAAGCCAAGTACCGTAAGAGATAATCAAAAGAAATGTAAAGTTGAAAAGAGAAAGAGCAAAGAAAGATGGGGAAACAGAATGATGAGAATGGGAATATAGAATGTGCTTACGCTACTTCAGGGAGGCAAGTTAGAAAATGCAAAGCTAGGAATGGTGAAAAATAGATTAGATATTCTTGGAATGAGTGAAAAGAGATAGAGTTGGGAGCTGCAGAGTGGAGAGTATAGACTGTACTATTCTATCTAAGAAAAAACTGGAATTTAGGGGAATTGGAATAATGATATGAAAAATGGTGGAAAATAAAGTAATTAAGCTAGAGCATTTTAATGAAAGGATAGTTATGCTCGGACTGAAAGGAAAATCAAATATTTTGCGATAATACAAGTATACATGCTAATGAGTACACAATCCGAAGAAGTAAGGAAGGGTTACATAGGAGGATATAACTAATCTCTGAAAGGGAAATAGTAGTAATGGGAGACTTCAATGCAGTAGTGGATAGAGATGATGAGGGAAAGAGGGATAAAATTTGGACTTGAAAAAGGGACGATTGAGGGCAAAGTCTAATTGAATTTTGTAATGAAAACAGTCAGGACTATATTGAGCTATGGAAAGGATCAGCTAATAGGGTCAAACAATATCTATTTAGATGGACAGAAAAATAATGAAATCTGATTACAGTAATCATAAATATACATTTGTGTGGTATCCAATTTCTAATTATTTAGTCGAATTTCAGTGGCAAACTATCAACTTCAGGTGCATCGAAAAAGGGAAATGTTCACTTCCAAACTACAAGGTTACTCCAAGTGCCATGAATAAAAGATCATTCTATTGCCTTGTAATTTTTTGTTTGACATAGTGTCAATTAGTCAATTCAATATGTTTTAACTGGAAAGTTTGAAGTATTATAATATTAGTTAGTAAATTTTCGCAGTTGTAACCCAAAGTGCAAATTGATTACATTGAAATGAGTGAAATCGTGTAAGGAGCGCAGCAATCTTATAAATATTTAAAATTTAAATGTTATAATGATTTTCTCCTATTTTTCTCTTTTTCTTTAATTTATTTTACAATTTTCCACCTCTCTTAAAATTGATAGCAAAGATTACTTTCCCTCCATATTTCCTTCAATTATAGAGTTCAGCAAATTACGTTTTGTACCTCAGGAAGCCTTCATCATCTATACACATTGTGCCAAACCGATTTTCCTCTTATTGTAAGTGCCCTTTGCTGGCTTCTCTCTTCATCCGCTCTACGAAATACTTCTTCATTTGTTACTCTGTCTATCCTAACTCTGTGTCCGCTCTAGTATTTTTTTTCTCTGCTGCTCATAACATCAAGGTTTCAAATACGTAGAAAAGTAGACTCCACAAATATCTTTCTTGCGTCTACGGTAGCACTGTTTTTTAACTTCTGATGGAAATCACCTACAATATCCCTCTTGCTTCTCCCATAACTAGTGATCCTGCCACCTAAATAACAAACTCTTCTTTTTTCGAGTGTATTTTCCTATTACTGGATATTTTCTTCCCTAATTAGGCTGCCAACCGATACCATAATTTTAAAGTTACTTATCGTGAGATTGTACTTTTTCATTCTCTTCCCCATACTGGTTAGTATCCTTTTAAGGCCTTTTTATTCTCTGCCAGTATAGCTATGTCATCCATAAATCGCAAGATACTTATCCTCTCTTCTTGAATTTATACATCTTTTCTTATCTTTGAATTGATCTCATTAATTGCTGTCTAAATATTCAAACTACATTTCAATAATGAACAATTTTGCCTTACTCCTTTCATTTTTCTTATCTTCACCGTTTTCACATCAGAAAATCACTCATGGCTGATCACTATGTCGGGCTTGTGTTGTTCCCCTGACGCAGTTCATTCCAATTTTCTTTCGGTTGCGTTACGTTATATTCCAGCCCACTTTGTCAAAGACTTTCTCCAAATCAAGTAATATGATTGATATATGTCGATTGGTTTCTCTCTATCCTTTTCCCCACGTTGATTCTGAGATCGAGAATTGCTTCTCGTGTTCCCCTAATATTTCTAAATCCAAATTTCTCTTCCCTTAAATTCTCTTCCGCTTTCTTATCCATTCTTTGGTATATTATTTTAACCAGTCTTCAATGCATGGGCAATCAGATGTATCAGATTTCTAATGAGGTTTATAATTTTCCATTTTTTTGGGAATAGAGATGATTACATTCTTCTTAAAGTTCATCGGTATTTGTATCCTCTCATAGAGATATATAACATTATGTTTTGTAGCTGGGACAAATTCTTACTTCGTGACTTGTAATTTATTTTCGAGGATATCTTGTTGGCTCAAAAGACACTAGAACGTCAAATTCAGAACTTCGGATAAGAGGCCTCCTTTTTTATCGCCGTCGAAATTATTCTCTTCTTCCAGTATTCTTGCATGCATTTCTTTTCCGTCATAAATCTTATCCGAATAACTTTTACATCTCTTCACTTTGTTTTCATCTACAGTAAAATTTACACTATTGATGGTCTTCATTCAGTTTTGTCTGCCTCTTCTGCCTCTGCTTTCATGTTCGTTTCGTAACTTAACCTCATTTAGCGGTCCTTTATCGGTCCTTGAAATTTTTTGTCTCTTTCTCTCTTTTAATAGATTCTGTATATAGTCAATAAGCCATGGTTTCCTTTACATAGGTTTTCTTCGACTGTTAGTTTTCATTGCGGATACTAAAATCTCAGTATGCATTTCCTGCCGTCTTTCTTCAATCTCCCTGAGTTACAGTTACGATTTCATGTTCCAAGTCCTGGTGGAATTCTAATTTTGGCTCAGTTGCCTTCAATTTGTCTGATTCTTATGTGGTCATAATTCTCCTTTTCAGATTTTGGCATTTTTTGGCATTTGGCAGTTTCACGTTCCGATCCTAAGTTGACTGACACATTTGAGTGATGCACTCTTTCGAGTAGTCCCCACCCGGAGATTCGAATGGGGGTCAATTTTTCTCTGGAATATTCTGCTCGAGAGGTATCATCACCTATGTTATTTTTTTTAAGAAAAAAAAAAGAAAATTGTGAGATATTGCTCCTCGGGATGCCATTGTAGTGGTTCCCTGGTGCCTCCAACGCTAATTACCCGTGACTGCGTGCATGGGTGAGTACCTAGACTGGCTTATTGTATAGCTAACCTAATGAAGGATTAGCTTCAAAATAGCCTGGCCCTCCCCCATCCATTTGCAGCACAGTAGAAGTGCTCTATGGCTTATCTCAGCCGCAGAAGAATTATATATATATATATATATATATAATTCTTCTGCGGTTTTCCAAGAAAGTGACTATATATATATATATATATATATATATATATATATATATATATATATATATATATATATATATGGCAACATTTAAAAGGCTATCAATACACTGCTGAAAAAATGTTTGAACTATGATAACGACAATTAGCATTTTAATTCTACTATAATGTCTTCATAAATATTTTTACTGTGGCCCTGAATGTCATGGTCTGTGCCATGTCAGTCTTTTAACTTGTACTTCGTGTAAAGCCGTTGTTGGTGTTGACACCTAGATCTGATCCGCCTAAATAACACTGTGAAAACACTAATAAGCCTTATCACATATCGCCATAAAAAGTTCCTCATTCCCAATAAGGGACATAATTTGATTGTTTCATATGCTTCATTTTATAAAACATACTATGTATTAAAAATTTAATTTAGGTTTAAAAAGGCATATTTCCACAACGCTGGACATAATAACTTCCATTTTGGGGCCAAAATACATATTTTATACAGATATTTGATCTTTCCACGATCACGGGCAAATTTTTAAAATGATATATTCATTTTGGATGGCTTAAAAACCCGATATATCATCTATTTTATGAACCATTTGAATTTCACAACTACATGTGGTGATTTGAAAAGGATTGAGTTTGCCTGTGTTATTGGATGAAGGAATAGAAACAACCAGCATTATATATAGCTTCATATGTTAATCATCTAAACATAGTGTTTTAGCATGTGCGAGTAATTTACCCAAAAAAGGAGTAGCAGGGTGGATATTAAATAACTGATCGAGCTTCAACTGAAAAGGTACACTTTTACCAAACTTCGTGCCGCATGATATTTGAATGGAAGAAAAAATTTGTTCATTGAGAAATGTGTCAACGATGGATGGCATTTTTTTCGATACGTTGCGAAGGAAAAGCTCCGTGATTCCGAACACCTTTCACGAATTATGGGATATTTTAATAGTAATACCGGATGATCGATAATAGAAAAGATGTAAATATTTCTATCTCAATCAATTGCCTAAGTACAATCCTGCTACATTAAATCCCAAACACACCATTTCCTTGTGACTCGACTTTTCACGACCACGTCACAATTCCTCTTCCTTTCTCTTTCACTCCTCTTTTTTCTATTCATGCTAGCTTCCGTATTTGTACGTTGGCATCTTATGTGTTTGGAGTGCATCTCATCTTTTTAAAGCTTATCCTTAGCTTTAGTGACACACTGTAGAAAAGGACGTGCGCTTGGAAAACCATTTTCTTTTCATTTTTCATCTCCCTCATTTGCTTTTCCACGCCTCTCAGGTTTTATACCCGGCGCCCCTCCTTAATATACACCTATTGCAAAGGCGTTTCTGATGTCCACAAATATCTCGAACCGTTGAAGATATTACAGAAATATTGTCAATGGATTGATACATTAAAATAACTGAACCGGCTCAACTTAGCCAAGTCCTTAGGCTCGCTTTAATTCTTTTGGAATACTATCTTCCACAGTAGTATAATCTGCCAGTTTATAGTATTATGAGGTACAAGCTCGAGAGCGTTGAAGGTTCCTAATATTAAATGCCAGAGGGTACCAAAAAAGTAGTCTTTTAGAACATTTCTTTGGTTTTTGAGCTTTGAAGATGCCTTCGACCAGCCGATTCTGTTCTCTTTTATTATTCCCTATGCGATTGCCAAGTATTAACAGTGTAAACGATAGCTGCAGTCAAGCACCCACTGCAACATCCCATACTGCCGACGACAGAGGAAATGAATAACACTGAAGAAATTGAATGACGAAAGAGCAGAGTCACCTATTCACCAATGAGAAATCACATACCGATGTTTGAGTTCCAAAAATGGAGAGAAATGATAATTACCAATTTTGATTTCCACGATACTATTTTTATTCACATGAACCGGCTTTAAATACTTCGTGTCATATTCAGGTGAAGTGTTGAAGCCCGAGTCGTGTGACTAAAAATAAAACGGTGGAAATCACAATTATTAATTATTATTTCTCTTTACTATGGTAAGTTTTCACAGAGTTAAGCCTGAAACTATACGGTTCAAGGGTTGGATTTAAAAATGGACGACTGCTTTAGCAAAAGCTGCATTGTACCGAAAACGCAAAGTATTTATAAAAATTTACAGTGCGTAAGAGAGAACTTCAAAGTATTGGAAACACTGATTACTGCTCTAAAGTCGCCGATTGTTTAAATTAAAATTATCCCTTGGAAACTTGGCTATGAGAAATAATTTGTCCTTGGGGTTCACCAGTGCTCCCTCAAGGTTTCTAATATTGTTTTGCGGTCTTTCTTAACGGGCATATTGGTAATCCATCACATTGGCCAAAATTTTTTCATAGAGGAGGAATTTTTTAAAGTTCTTTGAAAAGGCATTCGTGGTAAACAACGTGCCCATTCCAGCAGCTGAAAACATTAATTTCAAGTGCCATCAACACATGCGTACTCACAGGGCAGTAATATGGTTTGAAAGGAGGATCAAGACTTGTGATTTTAGGAAATTCCAAGATGCAATGGGACGAAACACAATGGTCCGACATCCTTTTGAAATTTGGCAGTGCTGCCCTCCTCTTTGTTGGGACCGATTCCAGATATGGGGCGCGTGGGATCCGGCGAGGTGCATTATCGGACACACAAGTATAACTGCTCACCAAATATTTCTATGGCTTCTCTTCTGGCGTCCTCGCCATCTTTTTCTTCCCGCTTTTGTCGACATCTCCGTTCTTCCGTTACCCTTTCATTCCTCGATCTCTCGAGGTCGTCCTCATTACTCCACTCCCTCTCGATCCTTCGCTTTTCACTCACACTCCATTCCTCGCTCTCTCTCCCTCTCCACTAACCCAGCGGCAGCCGTCGGCGTGTTCTGACGCCTGCGACTTCTGCAGTCGATAAGTCAACGAAGAAAGTGTGGCGCACTCAAGGATATTACACCCATCGACCGGACTAACTTCTCCTCCCACCGTCGACTACCCCATTCCAACTCCCCCCCAGCCTCCCTCCCTTCATCCCTCGTGACCCCCTCCCGCTCCGTCCTCCCCTCTCCATGTACAGACCGAGCGATGTCAAATCCCCTTCCTCCTAGCCTCCTTCTGCATGCCAAACTCCCCACTTTGGTCCCTCTCCATTTCCCGTTTCACGCATGTAGCTCTACACGCACACGAGAGCGTGTGAACTCACGAGTGGATAGATATGCCCAAGAGAAACGTTCTCTACCGGTACTCCTCCTGCCTTCACGTACCTAGGTGAACTGCGGTTTGCTTCACTACTTAGACCATCAAGGTGTGGCTGGCGAGTAAATTTATTTTCAAATACTTCAATGCAATCCAACTTTGTTTACCCTTATGAAATATCCTACATACTCAGCATTATAATTATACTAAAGTCGCTAGTCTCAAGTACTTAGGATTCAATTGCGGCGCTGATAATATTACCAACGTTGAGTGTGTCTGGAACTCGGAACCGCAGGGTCCACATTGTGATTTCAAATCACAAGCAATTCCTTAATTTAAGTACATAATTAATTATTCTCACCTCTTCATTTTATCTTATCTTTGGCGATCCATCTTTTCCGAAAGAAAAATACTTATAATCGACGGAGAAAATTGGTGCAGTAGCCATGTTAAGCATTGTACTTGTATGAATATATTGAAATTATTAGTTTCGACTGACATTTTAAATAAATAGTGAAGGTCTCATCAGGTTATTGTTCAATCAAATAGGTTGAGCTATTGATGCAGTTTTAACTCTAAATTTAGATTAATGCATTGAAATACATTGAAAAAATTGGTTTCACCTTATTCAAAGATTATCTTTACTTATTGGACTATTTCTCTTACAACCTATAGCGTTGAAACGTAGCGCAGACTTGTTTTATTAAGTTACAATGACATAATACATCAAAAAACATATGAAAACCTACTTCTCGGGATCCGCTGTGCAATATGACCGTGTTTTAAATATTGGATTTCAACAGGAAAATTCAAAATTGGATTTCAAAAGGTGCAGTACGAGCGTATGCGAGCGTACATCGTCATTCACAGGTAACTAGAAGTGTGTAAAATTGACCGGTATTCAGCATGAATTAGGATGGTAGGTCCTTGGGTCACAAGGAGAACGAGCAAAACTTAAGACTCTTAGAAATGCACAGAGCACATGTTTTTGGTAGTAACACTGAGTGAATTATTACGACCACAAATTTCATTAAAGGTAGAGCATTGGACTGCTGATTCGATTCCCTGACACCCTCAGCTTCACCTAAGGTGTGTGAAGCGGAGTATGTCACTTCTCGTGGTATTCTCGCCTCCCAATGTTGAAGTATCGTTTCCCTCGGTCGACGTTACACTTACAAGTACACTTTCACATCAGGCTCGGGTGAGCATTTACTTCCCTTCTGGCACCTGTGGTTTCCAATGAAGATCAGGTATCCAAAAAATCGAGCAGCTTGGTTGAAGTTGGGGTGCTTCGAATAACCCAGATTTGAACCCTGGTCGAGTCAGTAGATTAACACCCTACCCATTAGGCTACCACACTCTTATTCATTGATAGGATTCTATAAACCTGTCCTCAATTACAGGATCGAGCTGGCTGAGTTGGTAAATTCATTGATTCATGGCATCCAATTCTAAGGGTTAGCATCTACGTCAGTTCCGAATGCTTGAGGATTTAATTTTAGCAGGGAAACTTGCTCCTCGTCAATTGGAGGCCATTTACCACACCGAACATCTTAGGCCAAAATAGGCGTTTAATCGCTCATAAAATTCATTCTCCCTTTCCATAATAGTTTTGTAACTTATCTAAATAAGTACGCCTGCGCCTACCTGCCTGGTGTGGCTGGCTCGAGTTCAGTCTTGGGCAAAAATGTGTCAAGTGCCTGGTGTCAGAGGACTATTATAAGATGCTTGTGACTCCTGATAACAGAGCAGGAGTGACCGATTGGAATATGAAAAGAAGGCAAGCCTTAGACAGATCTGGAGAGAAAAATAAGGTCATTTAGACGAGTACTATATTGCATAACCAATTATATTCAGTTTTCAACTTTCATCAAGTTAATTTTGACAGTTCCTTATCGAAAGAAATTCATGAGAAACCACATCCTAGCTTAGGGTAAGGAACTATCTCCCATACTCGGAATGTGTGAATTTCACGCACCTTTGATTATAATGCTCCGAGTTCTACGCTCACTTATCAGACCAGATGTCAGTTTGATTAACGAGGTCATTGTTAACTCAATATAGAATTTAAATTGTGTCAACTTTTCGTAAAGCCCAGTTAATGATTTCATTTACGCTTTCGTCCTATTGATAGTAATAGATTTTCAATTTTATAAGTTATCTAATATAATTAAGGTGTATTTGAGCGTTTCGTAGGTTTTAAAAAGGCACTTTACCGTATAGAGAGGGAACAATTAATGGAAATACTGCAGAATATGGCAGTAAACTGGAGGGATTGGCTACTTAGTCGAGGTTTGTACATGAATCAGTGAGTGTGGGGTGTGAGTGAATGGGAGTGACACAAGTTTATCCGTTATTGCCGGTGCTTTTCAAATGCACATATAAAAATGTAACTGATATTATGGCATAATAGTAGACGGTGAGATGATCAAGTCAATTAGATTGGCTAATGATCTGGCAATAATGAGGAGGACAGCCCAGGGACTGCAGTTACTATTGATTGCTTTGCAGGAGAAATGTGCAAATCATGGAATGAGGAATAACCACAGAAAACTAATGCAATGTGATTCTCCAGAAGTACAAAGGCTAAGTTAAAATAAAAGCAGGAGGGCAGAAACCATATAAAGTTGAGCAGGTAATTTTTTTGGGTAATATTTTGGAAAAGTAGTATTGTAATGAGGACATTAGGAGAACAATTAAATAGGCAAAAGAGGAAATTGCAATGAGAAGAAAATTGATGACGATTAACCTGAGTAAAGATGTGAAAAATAATAATAAAAACTTTAATATGGAGCATAGTGCTTTATGGATGTAAGACCTTGTCTTTGAGGGAACAACAGGATAAGTGTGGATTGGAGCCTTTTGAGACGTGTGTCTGAGGAAAAATACATTGTACTAAGAGGAAGACAAACGCCGTGGTTTTAAATAGGAAACATAGAGAGGAAGATACTATAGAAAATGGATGGGAGATCGTTGGGTAAGCGTGATAGAGGAAGGAAGAAAATTGGTTTTACTGAGAATAAAGACGGGCAGAAGTTGCAAAGAAATCAAGCAAAAAATAAAGGGTAAAGAAATAGGAATTTCTCGCAACCATTTGAAGTAATTAATCATTAGATACCGTCCAAAATCTACCTTTAAATACCTTCCATGAAAATAATTGACAATGGATTCTGAATGGCTTCTCTTTCGTTGTAATCGCATTTTACTCCGGTAGGGGTCTTTCAACCGAACCTCAAAACCTGACTCAGTGAAATGGTTTCACGATTGATTTGCCAAGCTTTAATCTACTTAACTTTAATTATCATCATAATATATTCATGTCCAAATTTTTCACCATGAATTAAGGAACTATTTCTCCCGTGAAGCTGCTTTTGTACCGATATTCCTCCGAGTGTACCTCTACGGACCAGGACACAAAATAGAACTTAACCTGTTAGATTAAAAAAGTTTCGAAACACCGCTAAAGAGCAGAAATGCTGGGCAGCGGAAAAGCCGGCAAATAAGGGCCGGTGGACAACGAAGGAATCATGAATGAATGCATTTTGTTTATGTTTCTCGAGAATGCAATGCATTCCTCATAGATACTACGAATCAGTTCATATAGTCTTCCTCCCACATTTTCTTAAACATTTCAATAGTTCCGCAGGAATGTACACTATGCCAAGAAAATTACTATATAAATATGCGATAATGAGCTCATTAGAATATAATGGGAGAAAATTTATAAAGGAAGACAGTAGATTAGACCACAACATAAAATGCAAAAGTCACGTATTTAGAAGAAATGCTATTACGGTGGGTTTCAATAATGATTCGATTTTTCGCATTTTACTTGTCCAAGAGCAATTCTTCCTCTATTAGGATAAATCATAATTATACTATTTGGTGTAATATTATAATTTCTTTCGCCTTTTCTTTTGGCACTCGGTGATTTCTCTGCCTTCCGCAGACCGCTTTCAGTGTAATCTAAATCTAGATCTGAATGATACTTGCATCCCGTAACCCCTCACAAGGGCGTGTAGTGTAATAAAAATATATTTGTACGAAAGAGCTTCGTATTTGATTTGATTATCTAAGAATGGAGCAGGTTTTATTTCATTTTTTTGTTGATGTTCTTGTAATTATTTCAAGCTTGATTATGATGGTAGGAATTTGTGTGCCACCTGCCGCTATCTATTTGTGCATTTATTAACACATTTTCCTTTCATAACAAATATGAACGCACACACACTCATTTAACTATATACCGCATGCAATAAGAACTTCAAATTTAACTCCTTGAAATAAAAATATTGGAATAGTTGAGTATGATTTTGTTAGGAATTTGAATTGAATGAAATGTTAGGAATAGTTAAATTGGTGTCAAAAACCAAATGAATAAGCTATAAAATTACTTTGAGGATGCTGTGCTACCTTGAGCTACCGCATATTGATTTACACCCGCATTTTAGAGATTGATACGCCGTGTCTAAGAATTTGTCGTGCCACTGCCCTTTACTTCGGCTTCAAACAAAATGGAAAGAGTAGTACCAGATTTTTTGGATTGAGCATGTTTATTCGAGAGATATTCTACGGTCCAAAGATGATAAGCAACAAACCCAGCAGAAGGAATGCTAATGAATGAATTTTTTGACTCAAACTTTTGTCATTCTCACTTTTTCTCCATTTCAGTTGTTTTCTTTTGGTAAAGCCCCAACCACTGGTTTAGTTTAACGCGGGAATATCTGTAGACGTTAACTTATGCCTCCTGTTTTGTGCTTCGACCTGGTATTTCATCTCCCTCCCCATCCAAGCGTTACGCTTTCTTCCCTACTATAGCACATCACTCACCCTAACAACACCATTTTATCACATCAACCCCTTCCCTCCGGTACCATTTAACCGGCTATCCCACCTTTTCTCTCTTCATCCATGCCTCAGTTCCCCTCTCCAGCACTGTTTCCCTACACTCACTCTCACCCAGTGTTGCCTCCAATTCTCTCCCCTGAAACTCTTGCGTTATCGTAACTGGAAGATGAGCTGCACTTGGTGACTGAAGAGCTTCCTTTTCCCGTCTTTAACTCTCCATCCACTCATCCATCTTGCCTAACACGTGCATGCTCTAACGCCTTCCCTACATCTATTAGGCACCCTTCCTCTCTCTCTTTACTCTATCCGCAACCCTACGCGCTCCTGCCCTTCTCTTCCCTCTACAGATTCTATTCCTTCTCCCTTTTCCACATATCAACCTACGAACCCTTCACACCTACCCCCCACCCCGCCAAAATTTCTCTGCACACAGCTCCTCAGTCCCTTCACCCTTCTCCTCCTCGCACCTTTAGCGGCCACAAAAGCGGCCCTCCCTCCTCATTTTTCTCATCTCCATCAAGCTCATCTCTTCTCATTTGTCTCACGGGCTCTTTTCTTCGCCCCCTCGTCTCCTTTTCTTCCCCGCACTAGCGCCTTCCTCTAAACTCTTTTCATTCTCTCTCCCCCTCCCCCAACGCGACTACCCCTATCCATCCACCCTCTTTCCACCCATGCCTCTCCCCTCCCCCAACCCACCCCTGAGCAACCGCCGCTCTCATCTCCTCGCCCCATCCTCTCCTTCCACACTCCCCTCCACAAGTCGCATCCTTTTTTAGGTTAAAGGAATTACTTGATTGGAGTGCTTTCCCTGCAGCTTCCCCACCATTTCTACCCTCCCTCCAGGCCTTTTTTTCGTCCAGGCGGCTCTCTTTCCATTTCGTGCAATTTCTTATTTAAACACCGCCCCTCCCTACTCGCCACCCTACCTTCCCTCCCTCTCTCCCCGACCACTCACCCGTCCCGTACCCCCTCAGCCACAGTGCCATTCCTCCCCGTGTTCTCCCATCCGTCTTTTTTTTTCGTTTGATTCGACTTTATTTCCGCCGGATCCTTATTTAGGCAAAAGGAGGTATCACGTCTTTTCTGGATTGACCATCTCATGCGTGGCGTCTTGCGAGGGCGAGTGCAGTCTTGCATGCTTCTCGTTGGCTTGAATATTTTATGTAATTTAATTGAATTAGCACTGCGCTCGGTTTCTGCGGAATTTTTGTGTTTCTATTTCTTGGGATGTGTAGCTTATGAGTTTGAAAGTGTCTCCTAACCGCTGGCCTACTTCCCCTAGAATTATCGAATAGCTCTTCAGTGGTGTGGCATAGTTACATTTACGCAGTTGAGCTTATGTCGAATTCGTGTACTACATTTAACTAATGTATGTTAAAATGCATTCAAGTTTCAGGCTGTTCAAGTTACGCTTAAATGTTTCATACATATGTGAACATCTTGTTCGGTTAAGTTTCCAAACTTGGTCGATTAAATCAAAGCGTCAAGGTGGATTAAAGCGTTTAATTGCTTACCATGAATCTATTAAGGCGAATAGGCGATGTTTTCAAGAGGAGCGGTGTGGATGCACGAACTGAAAGTTCGGATACGAATACTTAATGATAAGAAGACACCTTAGGTTCTAGTTGGAGGTATATGATGCACCCTTGCATGAAGGTAGAAATAAACATCCGTTTTAAGGGACCTTTGAGATAATCTACTTTCATCTCACAGATAGTCTTGTTTGTGAGTTCCATGCAATGCTTGATGTCACTGAGCAGAACATTGGTTTAACCTAACCAGAGTTTTTCCCTCAGAAGTCGCTTCAACAGTCAGTTGCATCAGAGTTTTCTGCCACCTACTAATTTCTCACAAATGCTTTCATTGAATTAGAAATATTTCTGGTTTACACACACTTCATGAATATACTCAACGACTTTTACAAATCCATTAATGCAAGAAAAGAGGTCGAAAAATATTTCCAAAGTTTACTGAAAATTAGAAATTTAGAACAAATACAGACTGACTAAATTATTCACAGCAAGTCTGGATATCATTAATTTCTAAAAATGGCCACTTTTTACTCAATGTTACGCATGTTTCTAACCCCCGTCCGAATCCCAGAAATAAAGAACTGTAAGTCGTCAAACGAAGCGCCATAGAGAATGCTCATTCTACCGAAAATATAGACACATACAAATGAAAATGCTCCAAATTTGCCATTAAAGACGTTTATGGAACCCTTTCAGTTGATTATTTCACTACAAAATGGCGAAAAATCATTTCTCTTGGAAATATTACAATTGAAGAAAATGACCTCTCTGTTCGCGAAATATTTAATTGAGCAAAACTACAACAGTAATTTTACGTCACCAATAGTCCATCTTGAAAATAAATTATCTAGATTGGGCGTTATAGATAAATTTGAAGTTATGCAATATCAAACATAAAATCATATGTAATGCTGTAAATGAAATTATGTTAATTTCGAATTCTCACCTGAACATCCCAATACTCTAGTAACAATTTCCAAACCGCATACCATCTCACCCACTCTTCTTTCCTTCCTGCGTAGCGAAGACAACCCCTAGTGTTGCAGGCGCTCCTTCCATCCGCGAATATGAGACACCCCACCGAGTGTCGCATATACCCACACCCGTTCCATTTCTTGTGCCTCGCCAACCCCCACTGCGCCAACCAACCACTTCCCCCCACACACATCCCGACGCCCACCTCCCCTCCACCTCAATTTTCCCGCCCCTCTTAAAAACTGAGTATAAGTATACAACTGCGGATAATTTCTGTAACCTCATCTGAAGATATCACACACGAACGAAACCTGGATAGTGAAATAAACATCTTAAAGTGAAATCACGCAATATCTTAAGTTCTTTTAATTATGAAGTGGCTCTGCGAAGTCACGCCGAAAACTTGACTTGAAACATGTTTCGACATAGCTACTTAAAATTGAACGGAAACTGAGGGAAATATACGGGGAGACCCCAAGGCGATAGCTTCAGGGGTACGCGGAAAAATAATGAAATCATACTCGAATCGCATAAAATAAAACTATAAAATCAGTCGATGGGATTAATTTTCCTTGCAGAGACTTCTCGTGGCCCGTGTACCCATTATTCCTTTTCAAGTCACGTTTGCCTCATAATCACGTTTCCCATTCAACCATATTTCACACACCTTAAGTTAATTACTTTGACTCTTTGAATTGGAAAGTAAATTGGGTTGATAAATTAATACCTGTTATCTTATTACCGTTCGAAGCTTTTCCTATGAATTAAATATTTCCTTGTAAAATGAAGCTTGATGATATTTATAAACTATACACATTTTGACAAATAATCCTTCTTTTCGTTGGCTCAACAGTAACATTAAGAGCCATTATAAACGGTGCATGCTCATTTTCCATAAATCCTGCTTTTCGAGACGCAATTTTTGGATTCTATTAGAAATTATTTGTGGAATACAAATGTAATGAAGATACTATCTCGGGCTATATTTGTTGGAAGTCTTTCATACTTGGCGTAAATCAAGAAAGGCTAACTTGGGATATTCCAATACAATTTTTATTTTTCACGACCATGGTTCTGCCGTAAGGCAACATCATCGGGTTGTCTTGCAATCTGATGATTTTGCCTTGCGACGAAACCATAGTCTTGGAAAAAAATTTTAGTGGATTTAGCCAATTTAGCCTTTCTTCATTTACTCTTAGTAAATTTAATGAAGGAAACTATTAAAAACGATTACTTTATGAAAGAAGGAGAAGAATTGTCTAAAAGAAGGAACACGTCTTTTGTTAATTCACTGTTATGATATCTGTATTAATCGAAATTGATTCGTAATTATGTGTCTCTTTAACCATTATGGTATTCTGTAATATTTATTTAATTTATTTTTTAACCCGGTGACTAATCCTAAAACAATCAAATGCCTTTCGTATAGACTCTCCCAAAAACAGTCAGTTGGACTTAAAAACTCCAGTCACTGGTCGAGGGAACACTAAAGTGGGAATGGGAATGAAAAGAGCGACCTCTGGATTAACAGACGAGGCTGAACCTTAATTGCCGTTCATGATTTTCCTGCCATCGGGCATGTAGATTGTCTTGCAATATTTTAATTACACACAACCCATATTATGTTGTCAGACTCATTTCTTTCTATTTGGACGGTAGCAGCATTTCAGAGAAATACTTCAAATGAAAAATCCTTTAACTCTGAAGACGGCATGTCATCATGAACGATGTGTTATCGGTTCGTATGCGGCCCTTGAGTTAGGCATGGCTTCGTTAACAGCTTTTCTGCAAAACCGGAAGGATCTGACAATCCATCAAAAAAGATGAATATTGATCAATATTCGCATATCTATCTTCCTCGTACCTTTAGTATTGGGCTTAGTTGACACATCAAAAAAAGATTATTTTATTACCTTATTAAATAAGGAGTATTAGAATTGACTATAATGTGCTGGTTTAAAGGATTCGCTCTAAGATCCCTTTCCAGTAGATTCAATGGAAAAAGTATTGAGTGAAGTGAACATTTTGCATTCTACATTTCATTGTGCCATTTAAGAACGAAATAAGAGCTTGGAAATAACCGTGAGGGGATACTTAGTGTCTTCCATTGGACCGGGTCAAATCTTTCTCTCGGAATACAGGGGGGGAGAGGAGTCTGTTTGTTATATTTTAATCGTTCCTCAGCCGTCACTCCTGGGAAAATTATTGGCGAAGCGGAAAGTGTGTTCAAGTTCGAGGTCAAAGTCATCCATTCGTTTCTGATCCACCTCAGTTTCTCAAACGGCCACTAGTTCATGAACTCATAATTTTCAACAAAATAAAATGACTAATTATTCTCAAGGTTTTAGCTAATTTATCTCGATTAGCTTTCTGCCTACCCATAGAAAAATTTGAATTTCATACATCTCGTCGTCATTTGGATATTAGGGCAGTCCGCAATATATCAATTTTCTCATTGCATTACCTATAATTAAACCAATAAACAGATATGACCCTAATTCCTATATTGGCAAAGACATTCCTATTTTGTTGTGCCGGTTTATCGTGAGATACGTGCATGATCAGGTGTGAATGCCATGCCAATCATCTTCAGCGGCGTAGTGGACAGCGCATATGGTAGGCCAGAGGAAACAAAGAATAATTTCCGGTAGGAAATATTTGAAGGAAATAGGAAATTGGAATGCAATTCCCGGTGAGGGCAAGGCAAGAAGTTAAAATAAAGGATACGTCCTTCGTATGAGAACAAAGCGTTGAGTAAAAAAATTGGAACTCTGTTAAAAGGGTGGATCAGTGCAGTCGGGAACGTCATTTATGAATGACATATGAAAATATGCACGTAAAGCACCGGTTACAGCAGTGCTACTTTATTGAAACACGATTATTTCATCGGTAGACAATGATTTATCATTAATATTAACAGCTAATATTGATGTTCAATGTCAGATGAAATTTCAAACGTGATTTATTAGTCTCGATGTACATAGCGTATTCATTTTCAAAAATATTAAATGGAAAAAGTAGAGAAAAGTGAATGGAAATCAAACTGGGGAATTCCTATGGAATCAAACTGGGTAAAATGGTATCGGAAAGGAGTCCATTATTCGTAATATGTGCGCATCGGTACAAAAGCGGAAGGAGAGGAACTGAAGCTTTCATAATTGTAACTTTTACTTAAATTGCAGTATCATGTGGAGTAACGTATATAGCAATCGGAAAAACATAGGAAATAATAATAAAACATCTTTATTAGGGCGTGATTGAGCCTAGATAGTCTCTTCTCACACCTAACCCCTTGTCGTTTACTTGAAGATATAAGGCAAAATTCATTTGCCTTCTTGCATAAAATTGTATCAAAGAGTACAGAAATGTTTACTGTGATAAAAGAAAAATAAAATGTATTTAAAAAATAATAATAAAAATAAATGCTACATTGGGGAAAAATGGGTAGAGTGTGAAAAGATCATATATATATATATATATATATATAATAAATTTAAGGTATATATATATATATATTCATTCACATAGAAATACAGATAAGGAAATGGGAAAGGAACACACATAAAAGACGAACACAAGAGAGGTGGGGATGGCGGATGTGAGCAGATCACAAATTTAAACATATTTTCCTCGACCGGGTATATATATAAATAAAAAATATAAATATATTTTATATATATATATATATATATATATATATATATATATATATATATATATATATATATATAGACATTCGATGGAATAAATTTCCATTAAGAGAAAGTCAGCTTGGTTTATAGCGGATAAAAGGAGGAAGAATTAGCAGGGCGATGAACGGAAGTATCAATACATAGGAGGTAAACGCAAAGCAATTTACTGACGCAGTGGGTGGATGTCCAAGATTAGGTGTCCACATTAGAATCCAAGATGTCCACATTACATTCGCGCAGTTTATTATAATTCAATAACCTCGCGAGAGAAGAGGCTTAAGATTCTTCTGATTTCAGAAGTCCCGTAGAGGTAAAAGTAAACACTTTTACCCTATTCTTAATCTTCAGTTGAATCTTGTTTAGTAAAAATAATACATGATTTTTGTGCTCGAAACCCTGGGAACGTTAACCAAAACACTACCCGATGGGCTACGAAAACACCTAAGGGGTTTTCTGACAACAAAATGAATTTCATCGAAGAGATGCCTCTCATCAAACTTCAGTCCTCAGCGTTATTCTTTGTTGCTCTTTTTTCTGGATACAAATCGATCTGGAGGACCTTTATGCTAATAGCGCGGTTCAAGTTATCTATAATGTAATTTCGGAAAGAGAAATAAAATTCTGACGCACTCCATCACGTGTGAGCTGGGATCTACCAACCTATATCCCTCCCTTCCTCCTTCCTATTTACGCCAGATACATCTCCCATCCCTCCCATTTCCCGATCTCACCCCTTCCTGACAAGCGAACCGCGTTCCGCCCCCGACAGCCCCCGCACGCATCCCCTCCGCCCTTCGAGGCGCCCATTTTGCCGCTCCCCAGCAACCATTCCACTCGTTCATCCCAAAAACCATTCCTCTACTTCTCTCAAACACCCAATTTTGCGGATTGCCCTCCTCTTACTATCCTCCTATTGCCCCCCTTCCCTACACTCACTCTCCGCCACACGCAAAACTGCCCAATCCCCGCCAGCATCCACGTCTTCAGCCCCGTCTCTTCTCCGGCTCCCTTCCCAATATCGCTCACTTCCTCTCTATTTCGTAAAAACCTCCATCTCTATCGCTTGGACTCCTCCTGCGATATCCACCCACTCTCCCCTTCCTCCTTCGCCTGATATCCTCTTCCCCCTTCCCACATCTGCCTTCTCCTCTCCCTCTTTCTCACACACAGTCCACATCCAAGTCCCTTAAATGTGTGCAGCAACACCATTTACTCTCAATTTAGGATTTGGACACTTATATCGATGTGCGTATCGAGGAATAAGGCATTGGTAATGGGATACTTCCAAGAAGCTTTCATATGTAAAACTGATAAAACATGGGCTTTACTAAATAAAAACTTAATCAAATCGTTATTTCGCCCGGTGTGTAAGTTTCGAAAACCAAGAAAATTCCATCTTAAGGCCGTGTTACACGATATGACTTAGCTGAGAACTTTCTGCGATTGAAATTATCACAGTCGACTCGCAAGCAACTTAGTGCCCCAAAAATTGTGCTGTCCTTTGACATGGACCAATAACAGTCGACCGATATTCTGCGAAGACTGTGGAGAAAGGCTTGGTGTAAGATTGCGGTTGTTGTTTGCGTAACACTTAAAATGACTACTCTTGATGGCCAATATCGGTCGCAGCGAGATGAATTGTGCTCTTTGTCAATGTTAAATAATCAAATAAAGTACGTATTTAACATCCACGTTCTGGTAAATTGGGTTAAACGAATGATCAACAACTATTTACAATTGACTTTGAACTCTTAGAAAGAAGGAACTTATTTATGTTTGTCTACATTTCGTTCATTATTTCTACAAATTCCTGTCAAATATTTAGTTTCAATTACCTTGAATAACAATTCTACCGATATGGCTTTTTATATTTTGCCTTTAGTCAGTCGTCCTTTCTTCAACAGTTTCATTTTTAACATTTTTACATCACTTTGCTTTTTTTGCATCACTGTGCTTTCACGCACATTGTGATACTCGAGGCATCCCTCGGAAATTTTACCTTCAGTTTTATGGATGTGTCTGTGCCCAAACCTATTTTTACATTTATATTTTTATAAATTGGCTGAAAAGGTGATTAACTTCTCGTTAATATCTAATTTAAGGTTGATATCAATCACTGCAATATCTTCCGTTGCTTCTGCTCACAAGCGCAAGGAAACGCTCTTCTATTTCTCTTTCTCTCTCTCTCCCTCGCGCTTTCTTCAAATTGGTTGTTTCTTGAAAGCTAGCAAAGAAAATTACGGTGCCTTCTAATTTCGACTAGCATACAAATATTGTAAAGAAACCATGAAAATTGCTCACACTAACGTCGAATATCTAGCACAATACGTTCTTTCCCACAAAGTGTAATATGGAGTTTGCCCGTGTGACATGGCTATTAGCAAGTTACAACCGCGTTGGCAGCAATCTTTCACCGGTACCCGTGTAAAGCGTTAGCTGGTCGGAAAGGGAAATAAAATCCTGAAGTGATATGAAGTCAAAACAAGATAGAGATACATATATTCTTTCCATCTTTCTTGGATCTTTTCTGTTTCAACTATTATCTTACACGAATTATTTATAACTGTTAACACCACTCTTCCCTTTTTACTTCCCGAGAGTATTTTAACCTTCTTCTATAGCGCACCAATTTCACCCTTCCTCTGCAAACTTTCCATATCCTCGTACTGCGTCTTCCACTATGCTTCTTTTGCTTTCTTTGTTATCCGTTTCTATTTCTTATTTAACTATTTAGATAGAACAATGAAATTATCCCTTATTTGAACTATACTTGTCAGTTTTTTCCTATTCTCAACTTAAAGAATTCATTCGTTGGAATGTAAGGTACGGTAAAGTTTAATACAATGGTCAGTACACAAAAAGAGACAAACATTCTTTCGGAAAATAATTTCGAGAGCTCCACTTATTTTGAAATCAGCACCTCGGATACTGCCATCCTGCTTTGCCACACGGGGTTACGGCACATTGGATGTTGGAGCTGCTATTCCCCTTTGCCCTTCAACTCTCCCACAGTCTTTCGATCACCGTGGTCATTTTATTCCGATCCATCAAAGTGCAGATATTTCTCGGCATACAAACCTATTGTGATGTCAATGCTCCTGCGATATGCCTATTAATTCAAGATCGTTAGGCGAGACGGTGGAACATCATATTAATTGAGTGCTGATTGAAATTGAGACAATTATTGATTTGCCCGTATTTCCTTTTGAAATGCAACGCGTTTCAAATCCAGGGTGTCATTGCATCGTTCAACACGAGTGCAATGTCCCTCATGCGCTAATAGATGAATCTAAGACATTGAGTCCTGTAGCATTCACTAATTGGTATAAAAATGAATGTTTAATTGAACTATAGTATAGAAAATACAAGGAGTATTTTTAAAATAGCCAACACATACCGATATTATCGAAAATATCGCTCCTTTCTTATCCTCCCCATTCCTTCTCTCCTTCCCCTTTCGATCTCGACGAAATCCTCTCTCCCAACCCCTCTTCATCATCCCAATCCGGCCGTCAGAAGGAGAGGGAGAACTAAAGTACAAGTAGTGGGAGGGGATATAAAAAAACCCTTTCCCTCCGCTGTTTATTCCCATTCTTTTCTCGGCCCGTGGACAAACCAATGCCAATCTCGGAGATTCTCTCTTCGTCAAACTTAATGAAAGTGGACGGAGGGGGCGGAGTAGGGTGGGGCGGGACTGGGCGGGGGGCGAAGGCGGAGGGGAGCGGGTCGGGGTTGAGAATGCTAAGAGTGGAATGGGAAGCGTTTCGTCGCTGGAAGTGGAGCTTTCGTGGCGGTTTGGCTGGATGGAACGAGATGGATGTATATAGAGGCAGGGAAGTGCAGGAAAGGATGTAGGAAATGCGAGCTTTTTTTAAGGGCATCTTGGTAAAGGATCGGACTGGTGATCAGAGGAAGAGAGGGGAAGGGGAACTGGAGGCACATAATGGGCTCTTTGCGTTTCGAGCTGCGTAAGAAATAAGATGATACCTTCGGAAGATCCTCTATCCAAGAAATTCCATAGATTTAAAGCCCATCTCTGAAAGTTTCCCTCGTGTATTGAATTATATGTATATGTAACGTATTTACCACCAGGATTGATTATGTGATTAGATTGTTTGCCGTTGATGCTTTTTTTGGCCCCTGCCCTCGTATATTTGTTTTTTAGAAGTATACTCTTTATTCCGGATTATTTGGACTGTATAAAATTGTCATTTAATTAGATGAGTTCATCAACAAGATTAAGGGTTGGAACTTTCATTTAAAGAGGTACCATATTCATTGGCAAAATTAGAAGCGTGATGCGGCGTTGGGTAAATAATTTGAAATGAAAAACTAATCACTCTGCAGTTGTATCACTAAATACAGTGAACAAAATGTATTATCTTCATAATTTCCATTGTATATTATCAACGATTTATCACAGCAAAACCATGAATTAGTGGAAGCAGTCCTGAACAAATCGTAAGCATTTAATTGATAGCAATGACGTAATTACCGCGCTCTACTGCTAGGATAATGATCAATTCAGCATCAACTTATATTTCAAAGTAAATAATTTGGCATATTCACCGTCACATACGTATATCTCCATATTATAAAACAAATTAGATTTTTTAGTTGGCTGTCGCGCTCTTTTCCAATGCTGATTTTGCGGACAAGTGAGCACTCTACGCCAATTTTTCTATAGGCCCACCAAGGTCTACTTTGATGGGCTCCAGAGAACATTTAATCCATTGTATCATTCTAGAAAATTGTATTTTAATAATCACAAAAAATCTCCTAAGGTGCTGTATACAGGTTCTGTAAATCGCATTCCGTCTCGAATATGGTAAACGTCGTAACTTAACGTCGTCGTCTCGTAACACTGGGAAAACCAACACTCTCATCCAACACTCGTCAATCCATAACAGCTAGGATTACCCGAGTAAATAGTGACCACTAGTTTTATTGATCCTTCTCATCTTCAGTCAGGGCAAGCATAAAAAAAACGAAACAATTGTAAAAGTCTGGAACGACATTATAGATCTAGCATTGAAGGAAATCCGTCCCTGATGAAGGCCAGTTAGATGATTTTACTGAACTCGTGGATAATACCTGTAGAGTTAGTTTTCGTCATGTCATGAGAGGCTGCGACAATCGACCATTGATTGATAAGTCTATTTGCTTAACGTGACCACTTCGTTGCACGAACCATCTAAGAAGACCTCCTGGAATTCCAGTCGACCGTGAGAATGGCTCACAAGCATTCAGATAGCAGTTCTATTTCACAATTGGCCGCATTAGGGCAAACTATTGAGTAATAATTCGTACGATAGCGATAAACAGAATAGAAACAATTATAGTTTTATACGAAATTTGTATTTCCCCCGATTGCAGTTTCATGAAATCCAGCGGATTAATACAATTGCTTAAATTCCAGTCATTTTTTTCACCAAGCAAGGGCAGGACCTCTCTTTTGAATATTGAAAGACACCTCGGCGGTCACATCAGTGTTGGTGGACTAACTTGAAGACACATCAGCTCGCAAGTACATAAAGAAAACAAATGATTTTGAAAATCGATAGCTTTTACAGAATGATATCAGCGGGGTGAGGTTGAAATGTGTGGACGTTATTGTGAGTTTCGTTGAATAGTGTCAATCAATACCTAAATCTGGAGATATGAGAAAAGTAATCCCTATCCGTGTAATTTCGGCGGGCTTCTCGAAGTAGGTGTGCATATGTAGCGTGTACCCAAAGTAAGTGTGGTGATTGCTAAGGTCCGGCTGCGGGTTCGACGTAAAAAATAAGTAATCGCTGTTATTATCAATTACTGAACTACCTCCGGTAATGGTATAACATGGAATAAAAATAAGAAACCTGGACGTAAACGCGCGGATGTAAAAGTAATAATCTGTGCTATTTAACGAAAACATCCTAAGTTATTGTAGAATGCCATTCTCATTCAGGTTCGCTAAACTATGTTTATTATCATCCATCCTTTTATCGTCGAAAAAAGTTCCCCTAAATTTCCAACAACGTTTATCATAGGGGATATTTCGTTGACAAAAGTAAGAAGAAACTTGAGATAAAGATAGAATGCTGGTTCCAAGTTCTTTAGTAATAAGTCATTAATCAAAAATGTTGTTGATAGATGTTGCTTTTCGAGTGATCGCACTTGAATTTTATAAAAACTTATTCTTCTAGACAGACTGAGATTGTCATTTTAATGCCTAATGACACTCAGCAGAATATTTTAAATTCTAAAGATCAACTGTGACTTGGATAGAAACCTGATTCATGATCGGAAATGGCAGAGAGATTAATCTGGGTGAAGGAACAGGTGTTTTATTCATTTACATATACACCTATATCTACGTCAAAAAGTTATTGAAGAGACATTTTCTTGTAATTTTAGTACTTTCATTATAAAAACAGTTTCGGAACGTTGCGTCGCCATTATTTTATGAAACATGCGAAAAAACGATTTAAAATACAAATTCATAAATATGAGTTTTCCGTTGTGTTATTGTTGTATCAGGATTACTCGTTTGAAAATCTCAATTAGCATATCAATAGACTGTAAAAGATTTACGTTCCCAATAATAGCTCTTTTCTGATTTTAAGTTCTCGTTAAATCCATTTGAATCTTCTGCCAAACCGCCTTTCAAGGAAGTTCCGCGCGGTCAGAGAGATGTGTAGGCTAAGGTGAGTTTAACCACCATCTTCCGCCTCGAGGGAGGTGGTGGGTGAGTCACTCCTGGAGCTGCCATTTTAAGGACATTTTTGAACTAGGGAATTCTAAATAAATCTGGGAAAACCCGGAAAATTTACGGGAATATCGAGTTTTGCTAGACATTTCATATATTAATCCGGACGTAACTCTCTCATTCACAAATTCAATCCGGACTATTCACTCATCTCTAAATGTACTCGTACATTAATCCTTTAGTTGAAGCTATTTACCTCACCCTCCTCATCCATAGTTGCTCTTCAGTTCTCATTTTACTGTTCCACCCTAACATATTCTCATGGTATTATGTAGACCTTTGACATTAATTTGCGTACCTTTATTTACTACTATATTTCTCCTTTCTTACTCTCGCTCACACTTATCCTTTCATTCCCATCGCTATTGTCTTCTAATCATCTTGAAAATCCCATACCTTGTCGTGGCTATGGCCAGTTCATTTTATATTATACTTTTTTATTTGAATATACCCTGCAGGCCACCGCCAGGGTGTGTGACAGGGGGTGAATACGCACCAGAATAATTTCACCCGAACATGACACTACCGTGGTCAGACAATGTTATTATGTTCCCTTATCGTTCGTTGGAAAAATGGCAGCTTAAATTTATCTGTTCTACACTTAATCTCTCTAATTTTATTAGCATGATCTTTACTACCGTAGCACGATGTGGGTAATACTGCATTTTCTATGTCACTGCCGAAGAGGCGTCCTTCCAATTTATGTAAGAGCTTCAATCTTTAATTTAATCTACACTCCGTTAGTGATTCCCAGCCTAGCTGCTCTAATATTTTTGATACGCTACTAAGTTTATCATAACAACTTTTTACAAATCTAGCTCCTTTGCGCTTCACTCTATCCAATTCGGCAGTTAATCCAGTTTGGTGAGGATCCCATATACTTGCAGCATATTCTAAAAGAGACCTAACCAACGACGGATAACAATTTTCTTTGGCCTTTTCATCACATTTGCGTAGTACTCTTAAAATAAATCCTAATTTTGTGTAAACTTGTCCACATATTCCTTGTATGGGTTTCACCTTGGAGAAATTGTAAGTGAGGGTAACGCCTAGGCATTTAATTGAGTCTGCTCATTCCATTTCGGTGTTCCTAATGCAGTAGGCGTTCGGGTTTAAATTGCTCTTTTTCCAAAAACCCATGACTACGCACTTTTTTAAGTGTAATTCTAATTGCTATGTGTCACACCAGCGTTGTATATCGTTAAGTTTATCTGAAAACGCTGCGGTGTCCTCAGGATCATGGATATCACGGTAACCACTGCATCGTTGGCAAATAAACATATCTTACTAGTGAAAACGGAGTCAACGTAAAGTAGTAATAGAGAGGTCCGATGATACTTCCCTGGGGAACATCTGAAGTAACTTCTACTGCATCTGAACGAACTCCATCTATCACTACTCTATTTTATTTTTATTACTCTAGTTTATTATACGCTCTTTAGAAACGTAATGGTGGGGGTTTTATTGGCAATATAACTGTAGCCTTATAGCTGTAGCAATATAAAAGTTAGCCACGTCTCTAACTAATGGTTATATTTCCGATGGCTGAGTTATGTATTTTTGGTAGACCGAAGCGTATACCGGAGATCATAACATTGCGCGGAAACGTGATCACAGTAAAACGATTCAATAATTTGGGGAATATTTCTCTAAAACTAAACTTAATTAACAAACCGAACGGTATCAGGGTTAACCTTGTGAAATTTATCCATGATGGAAAGGAGACAAACTATGCAAATTTCACTTGAAATCTCTATTCTAGTGAAATTTGCATAGTTTGCCTCCTTTCCATAAACTTAATTACTTAATTTTTCTAAAACTTGAACACCAACCGTAGAGGCGGTGCGCACTAGAAATGTTCTTTTACCTGTTTCAATTCATTTGTGCATTTTCCTTTCGTCATTTTCCTTCTTCGAATTCCAAACAGTAATAGTGCTATGAGATACCTGTAGATCATTTTTCGCCTAAAATTATCGACCGTTACTAGGGTTGTTATTTTTCACAACAAATAAAAGTAACATCCGTATCCTGTCCGATCTTAAAGGAGAGCCATTTAACTTTTTATTTTTAAATCGTAGATGATATACTTTGCAATTGCGGCACACGCTTTTCGTTTTTTCTCCTTCACGCTAAGAGCTTCATGCTATATTAAATCATTATAACTAAAACTATCAGAAATCTACTTTATTTTAATTCAATATTTTTAAGAGAAATTTTTTCATGACACGGATTTTTTATTCTTTGACAGTTTTACTACAATTAAAAATCCCTTATGTAATTTCGAGGGTAATCCCAGAAGTACCCGACCCAACAAAGAAAACAAAAATTTGGAAAAAAGTTATTTATTTTTCAAAATTATCTCCTTTCAGCTCAATACACTTTTTCTAGCGATGTACTATTTGATACCCTTTTTGTAATAGGAATAGGATATTTTGATACCCTTTTCATAATAAGAACTGTCTTGCTCCTAAAATAGCCATTAACTGCTGACATCACTTCTTCACGGTTGGAAAATCTTTGACCATCGAGGCATTTTTTCAAGTTTGCGAACAGATAATAATCCAAGTGGGCTAAATCTGGCGAATAGGGTGCATGAGGTAGCAATGCAAACTTTAAATCATGAATTTTGGCCATTAACAGATTTTGAGCACCGCATTTGTAACACCGTTTTGCCAATTTTCTCAGTCTTCAATTTTCAGCCAATAATATTGTCCATTCCTCAGTACCATTAAGAGACATTCTTAAGATACTTATATTTTCCTTACTTCCAGGTATATAGTATGCCGCAGGGTGTGAATAGATCGCTTTTCCAGTAGGCTTAATTCTTTACGAGTGTGATTTTGCTACTCATTTCCCGCGTTCTTCTTCTACTTGTGCTGTTATTTTCCATAAATAAAATGGCTTTCCCAAGTCTTCTAATCTGTCAACCCCCTCTCCCTTTTTGCCACGGACTATGATTTATGTTTCGTTTTTTCTTCAGATTTTTCCTCTTCTGCACCTTAACTAAGTTAGCAAGGGCCATCATCTTCTCTCTTTGCAGCAATATCTATGCTGCCTGCAAGGTAGCTGATGTCCTGATGTTTTTCGCATCATTACATACACCTGATATCTTGCAGGACAACTACTAGTATGGGTGGCAGGGGGTGTTCACACACTAGGCAGGCAACATCAACATTTATTCTTGCTTAAATCTAAGTCACTGAATTTGAGTTAAAATCAAACAATGAAATATTTATTACAGCATCATACCAGCGCTACGTTAACTAAGAGTAAAACATTTTCCTCCACAGGCGAGATAAAGTGCTGGTAACAAGAGCAATAAAATAAGTCTTAGATAAAGTCATGACCTAATCCTAGACTTCCAAACAAAAATGTTTTCCTAGCGCTGTCGCATTCAAACTATTCTGATCCCTTATCGTTCCAAGGAAAATTCACATTTTAAATCTGTCATTTCTGCAATTTATATCTTTTATTTTATTTGCATGAGCCCTTCTTCTTTGGTACGACATGGCTAGTAAATACTTGTAACATAACAAAAGAGACAATACGAAATTTCTTCCAATTTAATCAATAAATTTAATACCTAATTTTATCTTTCTTTCGCGAGAAATTCCTAACACAGTTCCTCTAGTAATCTAAATACGATATTAAGTTCATCACAACAATGCTTTACAAATCTAGCTCTTTGCTGCACACAATCTAATGCAATTTAATTACGATTCACAGTTGAACCCCTTTTAATTTTATTTATTGCTTACTTAAAGTAGAAAATTAATGGACGAGAGTGCATGTCTTTGCCTTATTCTTTGTTTATTTCATTCCACAGATATTCTATGGCTGCATTTTCCTAACACAAGTTGTGACTCAGTTAGTCTCCCATAGATGTAAGTCGTTACTTTGTACAGAGTAAGAATCCCTTGATGACGGTGGAATTAGAATATACTTATCATACCTGTTATTACTTATGTCGTTAGCAGAAGACTGAAAGGTTAGACGCATACCTTTTATGCATTGGGAGTTTTTTCCCTCTTAAGGTAGCGTCCGCCAAGCAAACCAGTGAAGCAGACCTATTTGCAAGGCTCGAGTCAATTAACGGTCAATTATTCTTCGAAATGATTATTTTCTTAAGTATTCAAATGACGGGGACGAAATTCTACAGGGATGAGTGAGCTTAGTATTGCCCACGTCGTTCCGAGATATTAATCTTGATCAACATGCTTAATGTTGCTTCATATTCGCCATTTATTCAAGAAATAGACCAAAGCTACTGTAAGCGCGGATAAATATAGGGTCAATATTCCTTAAATGGCCAAAAACAATATTTAAATTTCAACTTGGGCGATTTTCTTACTGAGATAAAAATCTCTACGGTGCGTGCTCAAGGTTCCCTTCCCAAGTTTAAGCGCTGTAAGGAACGAACAATCCATAACATTTTAATTCCCTTGCAATCTTTTCTTACCTAAGTAACTACGTGCGGACTTTCCTCTGCTCACATACAATGTAGGCGCAATCAAGACTGTTTCCTCATTCCTTTTTCCACAGCTCATAATCCCTCGCTTTTTCTTTCCTTTACGCAAGCTTTGCCTACATTTTTCACAAAATAATTACTTATAATTGATATAAAATCAAGTCTTACAAGTTTTTTAATTACTCTATTTTTACATTTTAAAGAATGTATGAATATTGAATGAAATTATTTTAAATTATCATTATTTAGCAGTAAATGGAAGTA
This sequence comes from Hetaerina titia, assembly GCA_037158775.1. NCBI lineage: Eukaryota > Metazoa > Arthropoda > Insecta > Odonata > Calopterygidae > Hetaerina > Hetaerina titia. Next base: position 21,893,705 of record CM073768.1, read on the forward strand.
AGTTCCTCAATGCACCAGTCGAGTTTTTGTAATTATTCCTAAAATTCGCAAGGTTAATTTCTATTAAATAAACTTGATTTTCAGTTGTATAGTTGTTAATATATGATTTTCTAAGTCATAGTAAATATTAATTTCAGATGGATGTTTTCTCAACGTATGTATACCGTATCTATCTATATAAGACAACGTATGTATCTATATAAGATTATAACGAACTAATTACTGCTACGTAAAGTGTTTACCTTATTATATGGACAATAGAGAAAATTCTTAAGAGTATACTGAGTACTTTAGCATGCAATTGAGATAAAATATAGCTAAGTTGTTTATGAGATCGATTTTATAAACTATATTTTATTTGCTGTTATATTGTATTAAAGAATTGTAGCACCGCATATTTCATCTCAAAATATAACAGAAAATCAATAAAATTATCACTCAGGTATACGATATAAGTATTTCACAATTCATAATGATGTACATCGTAATCTTCAATGCACACCTTCAGAGAGTGACACTCTTAGTGATTGATACTCAGGGATGCTAAATGATTACTTGGTATTTTTAATCGCCGGTATTTTTTATTAATAAATTATGGAAAACACATTTTCATTTTATGTTTCACATCCTACATTTTATGTTATCTCCATATATTTGTCTGCTGAGGTTTTCTATTACATTCTCATTAGTTTAGTTAAATTTATTCCGAAATATTCTCTGTTCCGAGTTTACAATGTTTCTTACGTACCATACTAAAAACTATATGCCATAATAGATGCAATATTTTGGTCAAAATGTTTAAGTAAATAACCATTTAGTATTTTGTTCTAACTTTGGGATTTTCTGACGTGAAAAACAGAATGAAAGTAACTTCCGATTTAATTTTTATTTGTAAGTACTTGCACCGCCCAAATCTCCATTTGCTGTTAAAAATTCTATATTCTGGATCACTAACTATGAACATGATACGTAGATTTATTGTAAGACTATAAAGAGGTGAACATAATCCAAAACATCGAATAGTGCCGGCGGCTTAAAATAAAGACTAAAGAAGAATGGACGTGGATGATTGTATCAGTGAGCGAAATATTTGAAGCCAAGGAAAATTAGGTGCTCCGTAAGAATGATGAAAATTGAATGATTGGAAAAATAAATAAAAAAATCGAAAATTGGAGAAACGGAGAAGTCTATCAAAGGTATTTTTGTAAGAGTTAAAACGTTAAGATACATTCTGTGTCGCTGCAGTATATCGATGACTGTAATTGCAGAAAACAGTGGGAGGAAGAATCACCAAGGACAAACTATGAAAAGAAGCAAGCAGTGAAAGGAGTTACTACAGGATGCTATGAAGAAATTAAAATAATGGTGGCCAATACAATATTTTGAGGCGCTACTTGGATATCAGGATCGATGATTATTTTTGATAATATTGAGAACCAAGCAATGTAAGGATATCTGTGCTCAGTTCTCTATATTTTTTATTTTGCTAACCTGTTGGTCAATTAAAAATATGCATAGTCCCTAGCGTGCGAGAGAATGCCATAATGGCTCAGTTAGATTCCATTTACATTTACCCAAAAAAGCGTCCATTGAAAGTATGAGAACCTTCTTATGCACCTGCACATTACACCTTAAGACTTGCACGTCTTTTGAGCTAGTAATTCATCGAAGCATACTAAATTTAAATTTTGTTCTCATTTTCTTATTATGTGAATATACAGAGATCAATAGGTCGTTTCACAGGAAAAATTGAATTAATTGCAATTTGCATACTTTACCCCATCAACACTCCGATCCCCTCCAAGTGTATCCTTTCAAATAAGGAATTACCTCTTTGCCTGAAGCCAGAAATAAATCTTGCTAAGCCTTGACGCGGAATGCAATAACAAGAAATTTCAAATTAAACTCGCTTTGTAAACATAGCGACTCCTCCAGTTCCCGATGGAATGGTTTACGATCTCAGCCTTCCCCATTTCACGCCGATGCCCATCTCATCATTTCATGAAATATGCGAAATAATATCGCTAGAGTGCCGTCCATCCGGCCAATGGGAGCTTTCCAAGGCGCGCACTGGTGTAGCATTTCACCGAGCCCCAGCCGCGGAACAGTTCTGATGTGTAGATTATGAAAATGCCTTTCCTGCCCCGACCGAATTGGATTAGGTTCATCCGAGTTCCCTTATAGCCTTCGCAGCATGTTGAGGAAAGGAAACATGTAAGAATCCAGTTGACGGTTTCTTAATTATTAATCGCGTCTCTCCCTCAATTTCTTCGCCGCCCTTGTTTTTTCCTCTCTTACGCTGCTAACTCTCCCATTCTCTCTCCCTCACCTATCCCATTGGAGCCGTCACTCTGACGTCACTCCCCGAACTGCCTCCCCATAACTGCTCACTCCTGACTCCTCCTCCGCTGCCATGCAGACCAAACTCCTGCTTCCTCCCCTCTCCCCCTATGAACCCAACCATCCTCACCCTTACCCAACCCCTCGCTCCACACTGCCAACACCAACACCATCGCCAACTTCTCCCTCCTGTTCCACCCTTCTCTCCCGACGTTTACATCTGGACCCACGGGAAGCGTCACGCTTTCTGCCATTTCGCGGATGCCCTATCCCTGCCCAGGCCGGCCCTTCTCTCCCTTTACCCTCTCCCCCCATCGCTTATTTATGTACCTATGTACGATAGTTTTCCAACTTCCTGCTGGAAGATGAGTGGGATCTCGATGCGCCAAATAATTACGTCCAGGGCCCGTATTATCCGAAGGCTTTTATTCCCCGGACACACGCACGCCTGCCTATAGGGCTCGCTTTGAATTGAACGGCATGGCGAAGCGGATATTGTTTTCGCGGGTATTCAGAGAGAGGGAGAGAGGTAGAGAAAGAGAGAGGGAGTGAGAGAGAGAGACCTGGATGTTATCCGTGCCGGAGGGATGCAGGTGCAATTTATAAGAAGCGCCGGCATTATGCTCCATGAGTTACTAAAGGGGATATTTTTCTTGCCTGATCATTCTGTGGACCGACGTCGACGTAAATCTGAACGATTTCAGCGGAAGCAATGCGTACTTGATGGCCCTTTTGTGAAACATTATGCACTTCAGTGATGCAATGCATCATAGAGACAGGTAATGTGAAATGTTAGGATGGAAAGCGGGTAAGTAGCGTACAGAATAGAGAAAAAGGGACAAAATGAAAGCAAAATATTCTGAGTGTCAAACCGGCGTTAAGGGAGATATTTATAATAGCTTTGGGGATATGAATGAGAGAGTCTATTTCAAAAGTGGGAAATTGTGCTGTTTAATATTGCTATGAGTGGAGAGATAAGTATAACTATCGCTTACGTGTTATCTTTGTGTTTCTCCTATTCATTTTATCAATGAAAACATATCTTTTTTTATAATTTGTATGAAATTACTTATCTTCAGTTGGCTATGTGTGTGGGTATATATATATATTTTTTTTTAGTTCTGTTTCATATATATTTTTTTTTGAGTTCTGTTCCTAATTCCTCTCGAGAAAGGTGGTTGGACCACCGAAAATTCGAGAATCAGTGAGTCCCTCTTTTGTGTGTTTTGGTTTCTGTGTTTGTTATGACTATCAGTGAATTTACATTACACGTTTGTGGGTTTTCCAAAAAAGTGTATATATATATATATATATATATATATATATATATATATATATATATATATGTATGTATGTATACATATATATGTGTGTGTGTGTTGAGCTATGATGACTTTGATTCACGGCAGTTCTAATGAAGGTGATACTGTGGAGTGGAACAAATAAATCGTTGATTAACGATTTTTGCAGAATTAAAGATGAATTTATGACAATTATGATTAGAATGAGTGAGAGTATTAAGAAATTTATTGTCAATGTGGTCGAATTGATTAACAATGATAAGAAATTTATCGGGTAAAGGAATAGGGTTTAGTTTTCTAACAGTATTCGGACAGTATTTAGGAAATTCCGGTAAACTTAGATTGGTAAACTTTAGATCCATTCAAATCTTAACGATAATGGAAAAATAGAAAATGATAAGGAGTCTGACGCTACCATCTGAGCCTTAAATTTGACATTGGGTTTATAGGAATACATACATTTATATAGTGAAAACAATTTCATGGCTCTATAATGTCACCGGATAGCGAATGATATTGCATACTCCCTAATGGTTATGAATTCATGTATGAGAAGTGGGGTCTTTTTTATGCATATAAATTTTATTCTTTGCTAAATGTTTCTAAAATACTTTTTTATAATATTTATTGCTTTATAAATATAACTAATATTTAAAATATTATTTGAGTGATTTAAAAGAATAGTGTTAAGATGCTATGTTAACTTCCATCTTTTAAAGCGGTGCAAAAGGGAAGGCATTCACAAAGTTTTGATAAAAATTATTTCTCGACTAGTTCTACTTTCCTTTAGTATTTTATTCTTCTAAATGATAACTTTTTTAAATTTGTTGATTTGGTTTAATCTCCCTCTTGCTGTAAGGGTTTCAAATACTTTTCTAACCATTCTCAATGTATTCATCTTAAATAATATATTCTCTATCGCTATTGCCGAAGTTATTGACGTTTCGTCAAGGTTTGCCTATGTAATTTCTCATGGCTATCTAAGCTTTGTTAGTTTTTCACACGATAGTGCATTATAATTCTAAACAATACCTTACAAGCCGTCGCCAGGACGTATGGCGGAGGTTTTTACTGTACCAGGATTTTAGGGATTCAGGTCCACTGATACAATAAAAAGACATTCCTCGTGCAAAGGTATTTGCAGTTTACAAAATAAAGTGGTTACGTTATGATTGAGTATCGTGCGAGTAATGGTGAGTACATGAAATTGTCAGAGCTGGTATCTATCACTCATATTTTATGCCATTTGTTCAACCTGTCCATGATGCACGATCATAATAAGTATTTCCTACAGTTTTATTAGTACACTTGTTTGTTCTGTATCACTCTAACAGTGTCAGTCATTATTACACCCTTAATGACTATGAGAACTCCTGTCCTAATTCCTCCAGCGAACCCACTATCATGCTTTTCTTTTTCTCTCGGCAATGAGAAGGCCTAGTCGATGAAAGTCCTAGTTTACTTCTGAAGTCCTACTTTAATGAACGTCTTAAATGCTAAAATGGAGGCTCATTTGAACTATAATTTTTTCTGCTAAACTTTTAGTTGAAGAATTGTATTATACTTAATTATTAACACCTTTCGGAAAGCAGTTCTTTCGAAAAGATATTTCGTGACTTTTTAAAAGTTATTATAATAATATATTAACGCCAAATAATTTTCAGCTAATTATTATCTAAAATTATATAAATTTATGCGTTATTGATGAGTCAGAGGATAGGGGTTGAATTAAAACTAGCTTATTTTTTGCCATGGAATATATTTCAACTAACTTAACTTTTATCGACCATTGTTTAAATGTTGCTATTTGTGGGTGGCAGTGAACTTTCCAGGACTATGGGTGCGATAATTTAATTTAATGACGTGGAAATCATTCAAATTAATTAAATCACTCACAGGCAAGTAAAAAATCGGCACTGACTTCTTTTATTGGACATTATTAATAAAGAGAAAACATCGAGGAAATAATTTACCAGTGGATAGGAATTGTAAAACTTTTTACCTTAGGATTAACTGCTGAACATTAAAAACTTAAATTTTTTTACCATCAGCCATAATGTAGGTATTTTTCATGCCAATTGAATAATTAGTTTCACTTCGATTTGGTTTTAGTTTTTGCATTAGGATTAGGCCAATTTCGGATAAAGCTAGCTGTTAACCAGATCATGCTATTTTTGTAAGTTGTAATTAATTATTTCGCAATGCGATAGCAATAATGGGGTCCCTAAAATATGGAAATATAGATTGCAGTCAGGATGTGTTTGTTTGAGTCCTCGACGTCAAATAAGTCTTCTATATGGTAGATTAGTAGAACATGTCTTATAGAAGGTAGGGGTACATAGGTGGGATAGTCGATTTATCCTCCAGCTGTACAGTCTTAGACTACTCAGGTGTGAGTTGCGGATGGTGGATCAGGATGGGCATTGTTAGGAAAAAGGTTGAGACAGGGTTGTCTATTATCACCATTACTTTTCAACTTAAATGTGGAGGAAATGTTAGAACAGGGACGGAAAGGACTGGATATAGGAGTGAAACCCGTTGGGCAATTCATAGCACCATTTAGATTCGCAAACAATCCCGAATTAGTTAGCTGGTAAGCCAAAGGTTTATAAAAATTACTGAAGGCATTAGAAAATCTGTGTGATAATCAATGCAAACCAAATAAATACGATGCATGAGATGTTCGATAAAGATATTGATAAATAAAGGAAGATATAAGGTTTTCTGGGCGAAGTGAAGGGAGGAAAGAAGTATGTGGAACTGAAGCAGGGTTTATTGTAGTGACGAAGTGATAGGTGTTTTTGTTGGTAAAGGGTAATAAATGTGTTGATGATCAGTCTGTTCCATTCGAAATTACCTAAAACGGTACACCACCTAATATTTTTCTTGTATTTATTTGTGCATATGTCTGATAACAAGTATATAAAGTAAGTCAGTGCAGTAATATAGCGAACTAAATAATAATTATTATTATTTCTTCCACGTTGAGAGGTTTAGAATCCTGAAGTTTTGAAATGCACATCAATTGATACGTAATTTATCATAATAGATAATAGCAAATATATATTTGCGGCATTTCAACTTTATTAGTTTCTCTGCAGTGTTTACTCTGAGACTTCAAAGCCAACGTGCCTTACAAAATTTAAATTAGTTATCACACTTAGGATCAATTCGGGTAAAATTTATACAAATGAGCTTTGGGGTCGATGCTCAGCGGTGCTATAATAATAAATTGTTAATTTATTTTTTAATTGTTTTCGATTGTATTGTTTAATGGAATTTTGACTGCGTTGGCAGTTTCAAAGTTATTTATTTTACAATTACAATATGTAAATATTTATTGATTCCACATCATTATTAACTACAGGTGTTGAACTTTGGCAGTATTTTAGGATTTTTGATAATAGGATATTTTCATTGCTGTGAGATAAATGTTTTGAGAATAAATTGATAAAAAAGAATTAAATTGAATATATGTGACTTCAAAGTACAACATTAATCTGCGGAGAGGATTAATAAAAGGAAACACATCAGAAGGTAAGCAACGGAAAGCCTGAATGGAGCAGTAGAGGTAGAATTGAAGATGATAATCGCCTTAAGGAGGACAGGGGAGCTGAAGCAGTTCAGTTTTTAGGAAATTTTTGGTGAGAATATCACGAAGCGGTCGGTAAAGAAAATATTTTTCTAAATCTTGTACCTAAATTCTTGCGAAGTATTTTATGAATAGACAACGGCGCTTTTGATTTTTTTTAACATATTCGTCTTTCCGTAGTCTCTCTTTCGTTCAAATCCTCTGCTGTATAGCCCACCCATCACTATTAATGTATATATGTCTACTATACGCAGTTCTCTTATGTGCGTTATCAAAGATATGTGGCAAAAATTCCAAACTTTTTGCAAAAACATCCATTTTCATAACCTTTTCATTCGAAAGAAGTTCCGAATTAATTTTTCTCGGTTACCAAAGATTGTCAATTAGCAGGAGAATTTATACTAATATTTGAAGGATACTCAACTGTTATAGACTTACTGAATGGAGAATAGAGTAATTCACAGAACTTTAGAATCCTGGCATAAAACACCAATTAGCATTTCACCCTGTTAGTTCATGTCTCCAGGGTAAGAGTTCTTGAATATTACTAATAGAATTGCTTGAGGTCTCGAAAGATAACACTGAAGGGATCTTATTCCATAATATTTAAGATTTAATTTAAATATGAGATTTTTAAATATTATTTATCAAAAAATTTGGCAACACATACTTAATATTCTTTCTTGTTTGTTTTCTACAGCAGCATGGCCAAAATAAAGACCAAATTAATGTCCCAAATGGTGAATGGCTATCGTATCTGCTGAAAACCCAAGCACCAACTAAACCTTTATTTTCCTTATTTCAAAAATTGTTACAACGAAGTCGTTAATAGTTTGATTTCCTATAATGTGACAATTTTTAATTTTGTAAAATTCGGTACATTGAGAGAGTAGGAAAATAAATCAACGAATCATAGTGTTTAATTATTTCCTGTAATGTTTGAATGGTATCATAATTAATTTTGAGTGGTAATAATTAATTTCACTGTGATTGTAACAAATACATTGCACACGTAATTATTCCACCATTTTTTACTGGTGTCCTGACTTTGTTATCCTTACCTAAGTGAACGCTTTGAGTACCACAGTGAACGAATTTTGGATAGAATAATTCATAGATATGAACAGAAATATTTGTGTTACATACACATAACGTTATGTTAATTAACTAATCATACATAAACCATAAATAAGCTCAATGAAGTAGGTACGTGTATGATGTGAAATAATACTGCCATATTTTATATTATGTAACATTTGGTATTTCCCCGGCCCACGACTGCGGTGACGTCTGCGGGTTTTTCATTGGGTCAGGGTTTCAGCTGTCGATACTTTGATGCCTAACTCCATCATTGTTCTTAAGCAGTAATCGTAATGAAAAACTCTTTTGTCAAATCTGATGTACTGTTTATTTTTTAAGGAAAAGTTTCCTGTTTGACATTAATGTAAGAACGTATAATTTGATAAATATAGTGAGGGAGGAATTATATCTTACCGATCCTTAGAATTATGAGGGAGGGGTAATGAAATCAAAAAGGGCTGACGTAATTTAAATATGGACCCTCAACATTTGTGTTCTCAGAACTATGATAATTACAAAAACATCCTTTAGATTTGCTTAATTAGCAAAATAATTCAGCTACCTAATGCAACACCTAAAACTCTTCTTGGGCTTGTAAAAACAGGCAAAAAATTAGCAGCCTAAACAAATGAAAATTTTAACGAGACATTAGCCTCGAAATGAAAACGCTGAAAAAAATTTTGAAAAAAAGAAAGAATCGAACTTGAGCAAGATTGAAAATGGGCCTTTTTAGCAAACCAGTGAATCTTGGTTGACGAAGTAATTTTACGACTCTTTGAAACGAATTCCTTTGAACTTCCTCTGGGAAAACGATACATTTCTTTGTAGGCAGTGAAAATGGGTGGTCTTTACTTCTGCAGATTTGCAATATTGTAATTTATTATTTTTAGTTTTAATGCCAAAAAGTTGTTAAATGTGTATAATTATTCCATTGTAATTATCGAACTTCTTCTCATAAAGGTTTCTTGTTTTGCTCATTACATGTACTAACTAACGTTCCCTTTTCCTTAGATTTCCCTAGGATTCGATCGAAATTGTACGCACTCATGGAAATATATGTAATGATGGAATGTCTAATATTATTTATGCTTGAAGAAACTCAATAAATATTGAGAACCCTTAAACAGTTCAAAGACATTGTGAACAGAATATAATGTAGAGATTATCTTCTCCAGCCACCGACCCATTTCTACTAAATTATGAGCAGTACGTTTTAGTGAAAATAATCTTCGCTAAATTTAAATATAATCCAAGGCATAATGGCAATCAAGGCATAATGGTAGTTAACCAGCATATGCATTTTTCATGATCAATATTGTTTACGCGTTTAATAAACAATAAAGAATTGGGAGAAGTTCTTACAAAACGCCTGTCATGGAGAGCACATATCAAGACAAAATACGGATCCTCTTTAAAGAAACTCGGCGTCATTAAACAGATGGTGGGGAAATGTAAAGAGAAAGTAAAAGAGATGTATTATTTTGCTCTAGTTAGGTCTAATTTGGAATATACCGCCAGTATTTTGGATCCTTGATAGAATATTTGGCAAAAGAATTAGATAGAAAAGAAGTCCAGAGAAAATCCGGCAGATTCGTGGAAAATTTTTATACAATATGAAGACGAATGTGGCAGGTCTTTTAGGGGAATTAGGCTGGGAGCCACATGACATTAGAACAGAACAAGCAAGAGTTAGACATTTAGAAACGTTCAAAACAAACATGTTTATCAATGACACTGAAGAAATTATTATTGCGCCACACTACTTAGGTAGATCAGTCCACAAAGATAAGATAAGGGAGATAGATTCCAGTAAATATAGGTACAAATACTTCTTTCCCCGGACAATTAGGAATCATAATAGAAAGAAACCAAAGTCACTGTAGAAATATAAAAGGCATTTGATTTAAAAGTTAGTTCAAGATCAAACGTTGCAAAGACATAAGGTATATTCGTAGGTATATGTGTATGTTAGTTGATAGTATACTATACGTATTTGCATGTGTATAAGTTATAAAGGTTTTTGCATGAATATACGAACATATATGTATACGAACATATATATGTATATATATATATATATATATATATATATATATATATATATATATATATATATATATATATATATATATATATATATGTGAATATATAGAACAAGCCTTTGTGGGTGGAAATTGGCATGAATTTGTTGGTTTCCTATGCAGTTTTATTCTCTTTCGCGGGTGGTGATCTAACACCCCCAGCCACACACCCTTGTGGCGACTTGTAGGGTACTATGCAAATGTAGATGAAAGAAATATTGTGCAGTGATCCAAATTATTGTGTAGGTGTTTTCAGCCTTGGAACGATATCATCATCTATCAGTTAAAATCGAGAATTTGGCACTTCTGCTTATTCTATTTGCCCTTTTTCTTCCTTTTTCGTAAGAAAATCATTTAGTGAATTCCTACCACTTAGCTAGCTGGGAGATTTTCGATTTCACTGCAGACAGCAACTAGAAAGGGAGACTCCGACGCGAGACCAAAACAACCTCAAGCGTTTTGCTGTACTGCAGATTCTCTCCATTCAATTGAAATTTAAATATCCTTAATTTACCTAATCCAGCTCTTCTATCATTTTTCGTATGCGGCCACACTATTCAATCGTACTAATTCGATTTCTTTCCCAAATTAAATACGAATCCTTTTCCTTTGAACTGTGAGGACTATTTGTATCCCCATGTTACACTATGAACTCTTCCGATGTCCCAAAGCAGGAAATAGGGAACGTAGGTATTTTGCAGGTTCAGAAGGATCATTACTAGTCGTCCATTGGTCGTGAATGAGGATAAAATGTTGTAAAAAGCAACTGTGTTTCAGCAAACGCAATCCACTTATTCTCGCAATGAAAAGGAAAGGAGAAATAAATTAGAAACAATAGCTGTATGAGGTGCTCCATCAACCAGAACGTTGGTTTTGATTGAAGAGTTTAGAGCGTACACCGAACTAAACTTACAGGCATGGCAAATTCTTACGTTCTGGTGCGGTGGACACTTCTTGTTCAGTCATTCGGTTTTCCAACCGCGAACCACCCAGGATATGAAATCGGCTCGTAAACCGAAAACCCATTCGGCTATCGCGTTCGGTCAATTATGCGATGAGGTCTTCATAGCTCCCTCCAAGTCAGAAGTAAACTCCGACGCCTTGTACCTTTCTCGAACCGTTAACCTAGCTTGAACTACTCTTTAGTAAAGTAGCTTTTATTCTAGTTTCTCTATTAACCCTGTCTAATCTACTCTCATTCCACCTCAATAATACACAAGTATAGTCTGTCAACCACCATTCTAGATGAAAATGATGTTAGATAACTTCCCGTTCGTCTGATTAAGCTGAGTTTCTCCCATAAATATATGGGATATCTCTTTTAGACATGGCGTGATTTGAGTAGATCTTCGTGAGTTTCACTTCGGAGGAAAAGGAAGGATTAAATAAGTATGTGTAATTTTACGTTTTAAATAATGTATAGAAGTAATAAGTAAAAATGTGTCATGCTGGAAAATGCTAATGTTTATACATCGATATAGCAAAAGAAAAGCAAAGCAAGAGTAAAACCCTCTTTTAACTGCGATCCTCACCATTCGATCTCCTTTCTCTCTTTTCCAAGTCTACTCATGTTTCTTTCCTAATCTCTCTCCTTCTATGCTATTTCAACTGCTGCCAAAAAAAACGTTCTTCCACTCTACCAAAAACACACAAACGAACACGCAGGTCGCCGTAACGAGAGTCGTCCGCTCAGGCCCATTCCCTTAAATTGCGGTAAATATTTGACATGAGGCGTGTTAAGAGAGTAACGTGGGTTTTACCGCGAACGACGTCACGAAGATGTCTCCAGGGTGACAGAAGAGGAGTAAGAGAGGGGGGGAGGGGGGAGCAAGGAGGAATGGGGGGGTCGGGGATGTGGGAATGGGGAGGGATAATGGATGAGGGAAGAGACGAAAATGATAATGGAGTCTGAGCCGCAGCCATGGGAAAAGGACCGTTACGATAGGAGCTGATTTTAGATCGTAATAATAGCTGAAAGCAAATAAAATGCATATTTTAAATGTACTATTTAATGAAATAAAAGTCAGGAGCAAATTAAATGATAAGCTAGTTGTAGCTAAACAAAGGGCCTATGTTTAAATGGCTTACAAATTATAAATCGGTGAATCCGTTAGCATTCACTGTTAAAAAGACTACATTACTTATGAGAAATAACTGCGGTGACTCAGCTAATCAAATTATCCAACTTCAGGACATTAATCTAAAGTTGTTGAAGCTATACCTATATTCCAAGTATTTTATACTTGTGATATTCCTCAAGTGGCGGCAAATCTTTGTACAAGAAAGTATCAGTTCATCAATGATGAACTGATTGGAATGGTATTATGAATGAATGATATACATGTATATATTTTTCTTTTGGAACTATTTTTTATTAGACTGAGGTTGATTCGCATTATCTTCCATGAATTGGTTTACTCTGGTTAAGTGGTTATTTATACTTAAAAACCGTGTCATGGTATAACCATCCTATATATTCGACAATACATTCTTATATGATTTCCACATCTCTGAGCGTATTGTAATTTTTGTCCTTTGCCGTAGAACCGACACTTGATTGGTTAGTAAGTCATGATTATCGACGCGGAAGTTAAATCTACAAAACCAATTCTAAACAACGAATAAATATTTCTCCATAAATAAATCATATATAATCTTCAAAAGTTGAACTTAATATATATCTATATTTGCTCTCTATCATAGCTAATCAATCGTAGAGTGCACTTCAGTATTCCCCCTATTTGGTATAGTGTGAATTATTGAATGTTAGTCTTTTTAAAAATAAAGAATTTTTATTGACTAAATTGGACAGGAAATTTTTGTCCAAAAGACATTTTTTGTCATCATCGAGGATTTATGCATATAGTATTTCTTCAACTCAATAAATTCCAAACATTTTTTAAATGGCCGATTCCTGATAACTCATTGTAATAAATCAGATTTCTCTATATTTTTGCCGTGAGATATTTCTCCTTGCATTATCAAAGTTAATTTAAATATAGTTTGAGAAAATTAGGTGAAATTTACAACGTAAAGAAAAACTCTGACCTACGAGTAATCCTATTATGAGGATATCCCTGAAGGGATTGGGACACAGGCTAATGCCTTGATGCTTCATGGAAGCTGTTACTATTCATGAATAGGATGTGACATACAAAAATTGTGTTTCAAAGTTGAGGACGGAAAATAGAACAAGAATAAACGAGCTATGTGCCTGTAAATGTCAGATGTGAATATTTGATGAAGCGTTAATTTGCTTTAGATTATGGACCTAAGTTGTGGTTACGGAGAAACGCCATCCAAAAACATTGGTGAAAGGAAATGATAAATAAATATCAGGAAGGTCATGGAAAATTAAATCGGCAAAAGATATTGAGGACATTCAAAAATTGGAAATCAGAGATGAACTTATGTCCAGAATCAAATCCTAGCTGTGATAGCGATCGCAACTTGCGGTGTTTTGTGGAGAGCCCTTCAACTGGAGTCCGTTGTGGGGACGCTAAATTGTGGACCCGCTGGGACCTTCAGTTAGAAAACTTATGCTGACGCCGCATTTCTCTCCCCATTCCCTGGAAATTTGTAACAAATTATCCACCTCTCTGTAATGACCAATTCACCAAATCATGTATTACCACCATTACATGTATTACGACTCACAATGTATTACCAAGTTCGTCGGTTCAGCATTTACTTCTACTAATTATGTTTTATCAGTAGCTGGCTATGTGTTTACTACGTTTTTTCCAGCCATTTGGATCTATATTGTTACCCCGTCCCTAGGTCACTTTTCCCCCGCCATATGGAGGATGCGGGGTCATAATTTTCTTTTTTCAAACGCAAAACGCTTTCAAAAAAGAAGTTATGTTGGCGCACCCTGTATTGCTCTCTCTCTCATAACTATCGCCACATTAATCTCTAATCCCTACATCTGTAAAAGATTCTAAAATATCTTATTTATTTTCTCCATCTCTTCCTTTATATTTTCTAATTTGTCTCTTCTCAACTTTGTCCAAACATTCTAAGTCACAATTCTAACTGGTTCGATTCTCCTCCGTGTCTTTGGAGCTGCTATTTCGATTACGCTATGGAAGCCCGCGGAACTCTCTCCTCTACCGTTAACAGGCAGCACTCACAGCCTTTTGGGTTCCGTAATTTGAAGAACTTATTGTTTCTCTTGTGTCCATTATAACATTTTTGGGGTACTGAGGTGATTTCCCGATGCCTTCATGGATGACGTTTCTAATTCGACGCTATCACTCAAATTACAGCCCCACTGGAATCAGACGCCTTTACACCCGTGCGGACTACATTTCGTCTGTTTCACACCCTTCAAAATGGATGCCTTACCAGGAGCAATTCTCATTGTTAATGCTAGTACATCTTTAGAGGTCATCTGAAGGCACAAGATATTCTTAACACGTCATAGCCTTAGTCCATGGCGAGGATGTGTGTTACTCTGTACCAGCTCCAATACCTCCTCTGTACTACTACTAGAAAATTAAGGCGGAAATATCTGAGGAACTGCACCATCATTGACAAAAAATGATTTTGGGAGAGCTGGACGAATAATAATGCTCCCTGGTCTGGACGCAATTTTTATTTTATTTGATGATATTCGTTGCAATTGGGCAATTTTCCTGGTGGCAACGGTAAAGTCTGATCAGCTCTCACTCATGAAATCTATATAATACATTATCTTACAATACCTTATAATAATATCTTAAATGACATGGGTATACATGCATTACAAGAAGAACAGATAGACAAAGCTCTTGTATACAATGACACTTAAAGGATTACCAACTACATTATTACATTTACCATCACTCGTGAGCTAGGTTTACACCATTCGAGAACATACTACGCACCGTCCTTCGCCACACTCCGTCCATAATCACGTACCCTTCAATTTCATATTCCGTTCAAAACCGCGTCCCGTTAACACTTCATTCACTTTTGAAATACAACTTGTAATGCAGTTCACATAACATACAAACAATATTTTAACAGTTACAATAGAATGAAAATCACTGATCAATGGTGTATCACCCAGTGGCTGCTTTAAATTTCTTCTTAAAACTCCTAAAATTGGAAGGAAAGGGCTCAAACAAACCTACAGGCAGCTGGTTCAATTCAACAATAGTTCTGTTTAAAAGAGAATATTTATTCTTATTTGTTTTTAGTTCTTATTTTTATTTTAAAACTGTGGTCATTTTCCCCCTTAAAGTATGGTTTTTCTATTATTATTAGGTAATCTACCGGTTAAGGTAGGTTTTTGGATGGACACAACTATCAAATAAACATTTTGTGACTCCCCACCTAGCGAGCTAATCTATATCAGGTCCCTCTTCATCTCGGTGTACTTCTTTCCTCCCTTCATCCCGTCCAACATCCCTATCCTGTTCCTACCCTTACCTCGCTTGCCCAACATTCTCCCCTCTATTACCCTCTTCAACATTCCACTACCGCTCAATACGCCTTTCATCCATTTTTCCTGCCTCCATAGGATTTCTCTCAACAAACCCCTCTCCTCCCCCACCATTTCTAGTACTTCCTCATTTGTTTTCCTTTCGGTCCATTTCACCTTCTCCATTCTTCTCCACACCCACATTTCAAAAGCCTCCAATCTACGTCTATCCTCCTGCTTCAGCGACCACGTTTCCGCGCCGTACATAGCTACGCTCCATATCAGAGTTTTTACGAGTCTTGTCTTAACATCCCTACTCAACGTCCCCGTCATCAACTCTCTCCTCCTTGAGAAAGCCTCCTTGCCTAGCGCAATTCTTCTCCTTACGTCCCTACCACTTTGACCGTGTTGGTCCAAAACACTTCCGAGATATGTAAACTGTTCTACCTACTCTATTTTTTCCCCGCCTATTTTAATATTTAGCTTAGTCTTTTTCTTTCTGGAAAATCGCATAACCTTTGTTTTATTAATATTGATTCTCATCCCATATTTATCGCACTGAACCTCCAATTCACTCAACAATGCTTGCAACCCCTTGGCTGACTGAGCAACTAATGCTTGGTCATCAGCAAACCTAACCGATTTTACGAATTCCCCTCCGACTTTCTTTCCTACCTCCAGTTCTTCCCATGCCTCTTTAATCATTTCCTCTACATATACGTTGAACAGTACCGGTGACAATGGGCAACCCTGCCTTACACCTCTTCCTAACACTGCCCATCCAGACTCTCCGTTCCCCACTCGCACCTGAGCAGTCTGAGACATGTACAGGTTGCGGATCAGTCTCCTGTCCCTCCAATCCATTCCTATTTTCTGCAATACACGCATTAATTTTTCCCAATTCACTCTATCAAACGCTTTTTCGAAATCTACAAAACAGGCAAAAACGTCCTGATTGTATTCTATATTCCTCTCGACTAGTGATCTCATTACTGCAATGGCATCACGCGTACCTCTTCCTTTCCTTAACCCAAACTGATCATCCCCTAAGTAATCATTTGCCTTACTCTCTATCCTTTTGTTGATGATCCTGAAAATAACTTTAGCTGCGTGGGATATCAAACTTATTGTTCTGTAATCCTCACATGACGAAGCCTTTCCCTTTTTTGGAATAGGAACTAACACCGATCTCACAAAATCTTCCGGCCAGATTCCTTCCTCATAGATACTACGAATCAGTCCATATATGGCCTTCTTCCCACCTTTCCCTAACCATTTCAACATTTCTACAGGAATATTGTCCACCCCCACAGCCTTATTTGCTTTCATCTCCTTTAATGCCCTTTCTATTTCATCGTCGAGTATGCCTGGACCTAAGCTATCTTCTTCTACGTCATGTTCCCTTTCTATGTCTAACCTTGTCGGCCTAAGTTCTTTACCATACAGTGTTTCTATATATTCCTTCCATCTCTCTTGTATTTTTCCTGGTTCAACTATTATCTTCCCCCACTTATCTTTAACTGTTAGCACAGATCCTGCCATCTTACTTCCCGACAATAACTTAACTTTGCTGTATAGAGCACCAAATTCACCCTTCTTCTGTAGACTTTCCATATCCTCGCATTGCGTTTTCCACCATTCTTCTTTTGCTTTATTTGTGGCCCTTCTCAATTTATTGTTTAACTCTTTGTACTTCATTTTGCCTAACTCTGTGTTTACATTTTTTCCATCTTCTTCTCTCATCCATCTTTGCAATCATCTCATCCGTTTCACTCAAGCGTTCATCCTCAAGCGTTTCACACGGTTTTTCTATATCTTTCCATAAATCTTCCCACGATTTCTTATTTTTAAAAACTCTGTGCATCGCGCCTAACCTACTTCGTTTTCTTCTATTTTTTAAACTTTCCGATTTCAACGCATCCAACATATCTGTGACACTCTCTGCTCTTTTGTACTTTTCGAGTACATATCTTGCTGCCTTTCTTTGTACTTTTTCTATCTTTATGATACAGTGCGAAAGAGTCGGTTTTGAGACGAAGGTATTAAAATATGACATTTGCATATGCTATGGGTGGTGGAAACGGTATTAAGTTGCAGGTTAGATTTTACCGAATAAAGCTAGACTGTATAACCGAAGATAAAAGGATACTAGGATACACACCGAACTAAATTTGTCGCAGATAACTTACTTTACTGGTGTTTGGTAGTCATCCGCGGTACAATATATCCCGATAAGGATCATATCTTGAAATACTGGGTTAACAGAATGCTCAATAAAATCACGACGGGAAGAGAATTAGCTAGCAACTATCCGAATATATGTAGCACAGTTGAATCGTTAAAAAGATTGATAGCACGGTTTGGTTAAATAATTTCTCACATCACTTTCAGTAGTTTTTAACTGAATTAGATTGGTGTTTTCCCTCACATCCGAATATGTGTTATTAAAGCGTTATTCAGAGAAATAAAGTTACTTAATAAATTATATCTCCTGCAATATGTATCATTTTCATACTTCATACTTTCATAAACTATATTTACGGTGAAAGGACTATTCATAATTTGAATGCATAAAATTTGGCCGTTGAGATAAAAGGGTTTTTTACGAGAAATAGAAAGGAAAGACGAGTTAAAATAAAGTCGATATAGCGATATAACTGCCAAAAATTATTAGATAGAGCTAATAAAGAAAGGACATTTCTAAATAAAATTAGAATAAGAATATTAATTGGGAGTACGAAATCAGAAAAAGTTGGATTGGTTGGTGGATATGATAGGAACTTACTTATTTAATGACTTTATTTTGGCGAGATTGAGACTTCATAGTCCCTTCTTTCATCTAACCCCTAAAATTACATTGAAGATGGGAGGAATGGGAGTGGAAGGAGGGGAACCCAAGGAATCGAATGAAAATTTTGCTTGAAATCAATAAACTCAGAAATTATGAGTGGCAGGTGACGATGGTAGGTATGGTAGGTGGTGATGGAAGGTAAAAGATTGATTTGTTTTCTTCAGAGCCAAGAGTTCTAATAATCTCTAATCTCTACTAGAGAGTAAATTTCCCTAAAAACTGTAAAGGATTACAATAAGTAAATGTGCGTAATATCATTCCAAAAAATGAGTTATTTCATTAAATACATTGAAACAATATAATGGAAATAATATTGTGTTTGTTTTGTTTAATTAAAGCAGTAGTAAAGTAGTAGTAACAGTAGTAGATAAACGCTAAAATAGACAATACAGAACACCGCATAGACGGGAGAACATATGAAGAAGTCAGGTGGGCAAGGGAGCTGAAGGAGGGAGGGGTAGAAGGCGAGACTGGCAAGTGGAAGGAAAATCGTCGGAGGAGGAGGGGTGGAGGGAAGCGGGGAAGACAGGGGATTGCTTTAAAGAGGACCGAGGGGGTGGCAGTTTCTTGCCCCCGCGGGTTTCGTAGCTGAAACAAATGAAAAATTAATAGCGAGGGGCATACTTGAAAGATCGCAGCAGAGGCGTGGGATGAGAAGAGTGAGGATAAAGAGGAGAGGGGAAGGAGTTAAACGATTTAAGACTAGGATGAGGAGAAGGTAAAAGAGAAGGAAACGAAGACAATGGGGAATATTTAGGCTGAGGAAAAAGGCAAAACAAAGAAGGAATTTCTGAGAAGAACGAGAAGATGGATGTGGCAGAGGGACAATTTGCGAGAGGAAGAAAGACAGAAACTCGATTTCATTTAGTTTGTGCAATCCGCCAATCCCTCTAATTTGCATTCCAGGGAGTCGTGGAGTCGTGGAGACGAGGTAGTCCAGTGGATAGAGAGAATTGGACTACTTAGTCGGAGGGTCCGGATTCGATTCCGGGTGGCGCGTCTTGGCATCCTGAGCTTCACAAAAGATGATACCAGTTCTTTCAGGGTCACAGGGTAAGGAAAATAAAGTGTCTTTCATGATTCAAATGCCTTTAAGGGGAATGTGGGTTCAATAGATCATCATGAGGGTATGTCAGACGATTTTTGGCCATATACGGGTATTGTAGACTTTCAAATAAATCAAACATAATCGATAAAGAAGATTAATTTTTATTTATTACTCTTACAACTTCTCAAAGTATCCACCAATAAGAGTTATACAGGGTTAGAGAGTCCAGATTGCGTCGAAAACTAATGTTCTACCTTGAATTACGTCATTTGTGTTGCCAAGTCTCCGACCCCACATTGTTTTTTCTGAGTTCTAGGAATAAAAAAAAGTCTCTCGGGGCGAGATCGGCTCTTCACTTTCTTTGCTGTGGCAGCCTCGTCCGCGGGAATCTGGCAGATTCGTCTCCCACTTCTCGGATAGTCTTTGAGGGATGTGTGGTCAATTTGAAACTACCTTTTCCGCCTCACAACCGAGTCGGATGACGGGCTATCATTTTCAAAAAAAGTCATCCTTTTATTTGCTTTTGGATTTTAAAAAATTTTCTTTGGGAATTTTGTGCAATGTGACCGTTTGAATGAAGGAACTTATATAGATGCGTCTCAAGAACTCAACCCATACTATGGTGGAAGCTCATTTCGTGAGACCAATTCAGTGCATTCAATTTCGAGAGTCACCTGAATTTTGAGGAGTATAACAGGTAATGTAATTTAGATTCAATCGAAAATAATTACGATTTATGCCCTCAAAAATGTCAATCGCTTCTCAAGGAGTAGCGTGTAGTCGTTCCAGCATGGGAATGATATAACGCAGATTGAATTATTGCGATAGTAAATTCGGACGTACTTTTAAAGAAATATATCATTCTGAAGTGGATCCATGTGAGTTGCAAAGATTTCCGTAATTTTGATCTCTCTAATTTCTTTGTCAGATCATTTTTCTCTCAATGTTTTACCACCATTACTTTATAATATTCTTTTTTCAGTCATTCAGGAGGGGAAATAATAAATCTATATTTTATTTTGTTTCATATCTAATTACGCTTTCCGTTTATACATTATTCACACAAAATAGTATGTGCTATGTTAAAAAAGCAATCTTATATTTCAAAAAATCAACAAAAGCAATTCTCAACACTTCGCACAAAAACTCTCATATCTTACACATATATTTCCGCTGGCTATTCACCTTCGTATTTAAAATACAAAAGTTTTCTCTTGGAAAATGAAATCATATCCAGCGACGTTGTCTCATGCAATTATAGAAGACGTTTCCTTTATTTTACGCAACCCTCTTTCTTGTTAAATGTACCTAATAATTTCCGTCAATTGCATTGCCAATTTTCATAACACTTTACTTGTTTTCCTATGAAATTAGTATTCGGTGGATGGATAAAATTAAATTGAAATATTTATATTTAATCTGAATTGACACTAAATAACCCCTGTAAAATTATTCTAAGAAAAATTACTATAAGTTATCATTTTGGCTTGTGATACGAGTACATTTGTAAATGAATTTCATCCGGTATATTCTAATTTTATGGCGTGCAAAACAATCTTATTTACTTAAAAGTGCAATTCTTTACACAGCCGGATTTAAGTGATAGTTACTTAGTGAATGTACATGCACCATCAGATGGTGTACCTATTTAAGATAGGTAACGATTAATGGAACTATCATTTCATTATATGGCTAATGATTCTTTAGGAATCTCATTAGTTAATAACAACATTATTAAATGGAAAACAAAATAAATTAACGTATAATGCTAATGGATGACTTTAAAAATGTTCCAAAGCGATTGTTGTTAAAGAAAACAGGTTCAATATGTGTCAAAGAAATATGATTTTCCAAGAATTTTTAAATGAAAGTAATTTTATTGCAAAATTTGAATTTTATTTTAGAAATTAAGTACTTTCTTCTTAATATAATCTGCCCAGTAGTTTTTCTGAGAACTTCAATTTGGTAATCAAAGGGTTTAAAAAAGTAAATGTAAATATACATTTTCGTAGGGTCGTTTTCCTGTAAATGCTATCGGTAAAATTCCGGATTCAATAATTGTCTTTTATATAACTGTTTTAAACTATACTTACCGTGGAGAAAGTAAAAAAAAACAAGAAAAAATTGAACAAATTTAATAAAGGTTATTTAGAAGCTTTCTAGTGTCATCTTGTTTCTGTATTTACAAAGTAAAGTGTAATTAAACGTAAATACTTTGAAGATGTTAAATTTTTATGAATCATGAAAGGTGTTTGAAATTCGATCCTGATTATACCAAGTTGCGCAAGGCATGACTACCAAGTTAATGACAGAGAACGTTTTAGGGTACTGATTAATGAACACACGTTTATCCTTACTTTTAAAAGGTAAAATTGTATAGATTTAAACATTCTATCCAATTTTTTATGGGGAACTGATGCATGATGCCAATTATAAAAGTAAATTGAAAATTATGGGGAAATGAGAATTAATAATGATTTGTCAGATGAGGATTGCTCTTTTCCGGGACAGTCTTACGCGATTTATATTTACCAACTCGTTCAAGATTTGCTCCGTCCTTCAGCGACTAATTACATTGCATCAATATTTGTAAAGTTCAGATCTTTAAAACGACAACAGGTCCTTATAATTTGGAATTGATGCCCCTTTTTGAGATGGCACGCATCGCTTGGAAGTGGGATACAAAAGAAAGAGGTGAGATGTTCTAAGAATGCATCTTTCCCTTTCTCAGGCTCGCAATTCTTTTAAGGTAATGCCTGGTATGGTCTGATAACATTTTAACCAGACGAGGGTTAATACTCTTGCGTGTTTGACTAGGATTGTATTTTTCATTAATGCTGGGGCTGTTTATTGAGGTTTGATTAAGTTTCGTTCCCAAGGTTTGCTCTGGGATGGTTGAGTTCGGAGGATCCGGATTGGTACGGTTTGCTCAGTTCTGATTAGTTTCTGTCACGTTGTGTATATGTATGCGTAGTCGTGGTATTGTTTCAGGTTCATCGTGAGATGATGGCGAGATATTTTGGACATTCATTTTGCGTTCGTCTAACCTGAGAAGTTTCCTGATGCATTGTGATCAAATAATGTGAGCACATTTTGAATTTTGGAAAACTTCTCGAGGATCTATTCAAGTAGTAAATAGCAAAGCATATGATATTTTGATTTCATAATAAGGCTCTATTTGTTTTCCAGGTTTTAATTAGTCATTTAGAAACGGCATTTGTTGCAGTTTTTTCAGTTACGGAGTGATAAATAAAATTTTCAAATATTTTCCTGGTTTCCTGGATTACATAGTAACTCATTTTATAACAAACACTTTTAAAAATTCCTTAATTACATTAAAAATATTTATTTATAAATGTGCATATTAACATCAACAACTTTAATTCATCTCTACATATGCATTTTATAATATCCACAAGCAGATTTTTTATATTTTTTCACCCAAATTTGAACAAGTAAAAACGCTTTTTTAGTTTCAAGGTCGTACTTTTGGAAGATACTTGGACCAGTTATTTCAATGATAGCTGAAGCTATTTAAATAAGCAAATAAAATGTTTTGCTTATCCCTGCGGAGCTAAACGTTTTTCTAAAACTGATATTTTGCGTAATGAAACGGAAACTTTGTTGTTTGTTTAATTACTAAATTGTTGTCAATATCTGTTATTTTTCCCTAAAATCGTGCATAAACTCGTAATATTACTAATATAATTATCTTATTTGTGTGGTATTTGTGGAGTTAATTATTGATTTTACAATAAAAAACAATCGGATTGTGTTTCCTTTTATCATATTGATAAGGTATTTTATTTGCTTTGTATAATTTGTGAGTATAGTATCTTTATAAACACTCACTTAGTATGAATTATCTAATGATGAACGCAGAGGACGCAGATAGCAGTCGGATTTATGCGTATCTGTTTTTTATATTTTAGGACTTACATTGGATCATTCTAATTGGCACTCCTTCCCATTTCCCGGTGAACATTGCTCGCTTGACTTCTTGCTTGCAATATCCAGGTCGGTTTCTCACACTTTTCGAGATGGAAATTGTGATTTCATTCCAGTTACATTTGTTAATTGAAAATAATTTGGCTTATTTTTCTGGGTTTTCTTTGCGACTGTACTTATCCCTACAGTAAATTTACTTTAGCAATGACAAATTTTTGTTATGAGGTCTACGAGAACTCTGTCGAAGCACCAGTTTTGAGGAACTGTTGGTAGATTTTATTGTGGAATATCATCCAAATAATGTGGTCCAAACGGTTTCCTAGACTAGCAATTTTGCGGTTAAGGCACCCTCGAAGTACTAGGCATAACTACTTGACATATTAATTTGCTAATGAATGACCTGAAAGAATTTACGGGTGATTTTCTAAATATTTATCATCACTGTAAAAACGTGGCAATAGAACGTTTATTATTTTCGTGCTTCGCTTTGAAGAGATTTCCCCTGGTTTAGTAAAAACTTATATAAAAATTTATTCCTATTTACTTTGAACAAGCCTAGCTGCTGGTGTTGCCATTATGGTGTTTGTGTGAGGCATGTTCAGGGTGCTCACGCACAGAGGGTTTAGCAAGCGCTGCTGCCCTTCTGCAGTACTGTGTATAATCACCTCATTAGTTTAGCTTAATTGGAACTTCAAGGTACGAAGCAAAGGTCACCCCTATGCAGATATGCCTACATTCAGAATGCCTGAGAATTTAATGTAGTATATTATGTGTACCGTGAACCTTAGTAGCTTTGTAGGAGTGATGCTAAGCTACTGTTATAATAAACATGAGCGTTACTAAGCTAATGATATAATCAACGTTGAGGTGTCTCTGCAGTGAACCCATCTAAAGTTAGGAAGATATTAATTTCCCGTACAGTTCCTTTATTACATGCAATTGATAATCTGATTAATTTCAGTCGAAAAACTTCTTATAATGAAATATAGGTACATAATAAGTACTTAATAAACAGCGAGTAACTGATTTCATGAAAATATTCTAAATGCTCTCCGCCCAGAGAGGGTACCTTTCCATGTGGAAATCACTTTCATATACATTTACATATCTGCCGCAGTTGAGCATTCGATATATTTATATAAGTATTTGACTGATTGATTACTTTGTCAATTGTTAATGTATCCTACAAAATGCCTTACAAAAACATTGTGTGGGAATTGTCAATATCCTGCTGCTTAGGCAATGTTGTGGCGTTGCAGAGGTATGGAAATTGCGGGAATGTCAGGGGCTCGATTCAGCTTTTCTCCGTGAGATGGCGTAAGGATGTGACCAGAGCTAAAAGTGGCAGGGATACTTCTTTTGGCGTCGCATCTTCTTTGATATGGTTTTAAAATTTCATTTCAACACATTTTGAACTTCAAAAATATGTCATAATTCTTTCTAAAAAATCATTGGCACTGAAAATGAGGCTATAGCATGGAAAGAAGAAAGATGATGTTTTTATTTCTTATGCCCATCAGTATATTAAATGACCAGGCAGGACGAAAGGCCTAGCCCGAAAGAATATGAACGCCCTGAAGTTCTGATGGCTCCGAAAAAGACTGTCGGCTTTACACGTTGCTGTTCAACCGTGGCGGGGTACGGCCGGAACCTGGGCGTCGAATAATTATTTCGCATCGAATGTTATCACCGTTCATGGACGAGCATCCGAGTGCTTTGGCGCTGAATGGGATCAGCAACACATATGGATATAATAATAAAGTAATTACATAAATGGCAGACTAAAAACATCAATTATAGTTGAATTTGACTTCGAATCTTGATATTTGCTAATTCTGGAGTTACTTGTTCGCAGGTTCCAGTTAAATGATATAATTGAAAGTAATAAGAACATTAACAAAGAGAAAAGTAAGAATCATCTAGATATTCTTATAGGGCTTATTGAAAACATACCTAAGTAATTGCTGTATAAATGATTAGTTATTATAATAAACATTTGACTTGTATTTTGGATAACTATAATTTTGTATCCATTTCCATTCATGCCTTTTTATCATAAAACACGGCACTACAAAAGATTTTTCATCTTTAACTGTCAATGGACAATGGATAAACTGTCATCTACAACCAATATTCATCATTTTCACCGACCAATCGACAGGATAAGTTTATTTATCCAAACATTTTATATTCCAATGATTGCAGGTTCGTATTCTATCGACCCCGTCACATTTTTGGACGGCTATCATTAGCCAATTGTAACGTTATTTATTACTAAACTACCATCGTAGAATAAGATCTAACACAATAATAATAATTTATCATAACAAACACACAGAAAAAAGTTATATTTTCGTTATGATATTTTAAAGTAATGTCTCCTTTCAAGTAGACTTCGGCTTTTATAATGGCTCATTACTTACGGTGGTTATCAAATATGAACGATAAGTTAATGTGGAGATTACCAATGTATCCGAATTTATAAAAAAATGAAATCGTTCATTAGTGAATGTTAACATTGTAACCGGAGTAACATTTTCTTTCAGCTCTTGAGCTGTTAAACGTTCGATTTCGCTAGATAGCAGTCTAAAACAGAAACTAGCGGTCGTAAAACTGAGTTTTGGCCTTACTAGAAGTTAAAGGTAACCTTCAGTTTAACCAGACATCATCAAATTTGGTCTTAATGTTGTACTTTATTCATCACAGTCTCTGAATCCGTGTTAGACACCATTTCTGTACTTTTCCATGTCTCGGAGAAGCATTTCATTTTTAGCGTTAAAAAACCAATTAAACATTGTCTATGTGAGTTTCTTCATTTTAACTTTCAAATAAATGTCATGAAGTGAAAAGATCACCCTGTTGATTATATTATAAAGGGAAAAAACACTACAGAGTAAGACTGAAGATTTCATATAATGGTTGACATTAGCGAATTAGATGCGATCTGATGATGTCATGAGGGTGAATAAATATTAATAAGATAGTATTATATCACTAATTTTATTGTACTAAATTTCTCATATTATTATTAAATTAACAAGATAATATGAATTTGTATGAATATTCTAAGGGATGAGATAGACATTCCTTGGATCTATTGGTAAAATGAATGTTTTCATTTTATTTAAAATGTGAAGATAACCAATTAGCCTATTAGATTGCTATTAAGGACAATGATTTTTTTATTTTAAATTCCCCTGGCTGTAATAAAATCGGACATTCTTTTGCCATGAGTGCGCTAATGTGTATATGTACATGAATAGATGTAAAACCTTGAGCCCTCTAACATGTATTGAAAGACTCAACTTTTACTTTAATTAAAAGGTTACTTTTCATTATAAATCAGAAAACTGTTATAATAGCGCCTTTCTTGTAGTCTCGAGTCATGGAAGAAGTTGATATTCAAATGAGCGGAAATTTCTTTTGAAAAAAACATTTGACCTGTTCACCCCGGATCTTCCGTCGGTAAGAGAGAACGGATACCATTAGTGCGAATTTGAATCTGTATCCTGTCAAATGTTTTTTTATTTAATTCCCACACATATGCACATCCATTTTTGTGATTCAACTAATTTTTATATTTAAATAATACAGTAATGGGGCCAGTATTTAAAAAGATTGAAATATATGTTTAAATGATTCTTTTTGGAATGATGAAAATACTTGGGGAAAAAGATCTACATCTTCCCCTGTAAGGCACTGCGAGGGATATGGTAGGAGTAGCTAGAGCACCAGCCATAGATTGGTGATTATCGGGCTTCATTAAGTTAAATTGTTTTAACATCATGTTTCCTACCGATGTGATATTGAATTGTGGGAGGGGAAATTGCTTCCTTATTTCGATCGGAACGGCAAATTTCCCTCAATTTCTCACTTTGATCTAGCCTACTAATGTAGTCTTCGCGGGTTTTCCACCGGGTCAGGGTGTCAGCGGTCTGACCCGGTAGAAAACCCGCGAAGACTTTACCAGAATCGTACGCCGGGAAAACACTAAATCTTACACCTACTAATGTAATTCGGTGCTCCCACTATCTCGCCTGTGTCAGCGTTGAACTCGAATGGCACGCACCTTTCTAAACCCTTATGCCGTGCATGTAATCTTCGTGCTTTCTCGAGAAATACTATGGCGAGCAAGACGAAAATGTCTCCTGCAGATGCATGTATTTTTCAACTTCACAATCTTTCATCAGAAAACTAGAGGAAAAGGTCTTGTATTTCTACATCCAGATATTTGAGCCTCTAAATTACTTCTGAACTGAAAACCTGCTCCATGTGGAATATTGTAAATTGGAAATTCGATTCCCTCTCTTACTCCTCATGCTGTGCAAGGGAAAATGAGTACAGTTGCTTAGGTCATAGGCAGGCGAATCGTATCTCAACTGAGATAGAAGCGTACGTGTGAAGGAGATGGGGATGAATGGAAAGGGGTGAGTTGGGGAGTGCTGGAGGGGAGGATGTCTTAACAGGATGAAGTTGAAGGAAAAGTTGTCAAAAAAAATGGTGAGAGGGTAAATGTGGGGGAGGGGTAAAAGGGAGGAGGGGAAGGAGGGGCGCGGGGGAGGAGAGTAATGTTGCACTGGTCGAGGATGAGGGGGGGCGTGGCGAGGGGGTGGGGGGAAGAAAGGGACAGAGGGGGAGGGTCTCGACATTAGGGAAGAGTGAGTGAATAAGTGATGACCCCATCCCCCACTTCCCTCTACAACCCCCCCTCCATGCCATTCCCAACTCCTTGCCCCCTCCCCCCACGACCTGGCACCGGTGGAGGGTTGAAGAAGAGGCGCACCCGGGGGCAAGATGGGCCGCGTGGGGGGGCGAGGGCACGGCAGGGTTGGAAGGAGGGCACAGTCTGCGAGGAGGATGTGGGGCGGGGAGGAGCGAGGAGGGAGCCGCGACGCCAGCGCCCCTTGGGATGGCGCGGCCGTTAGGGGAACTTCTTGGGGACTTAAAATGGAAGTGTCCGGGGGGGGGTAAAAGGGATGGCCGGAAGGGGGGGGGGGGCTTGGCGGAGCCCAAGGAGGGGGCTTGGAGGGCGAACAGGATATGGCGAGGGATGCGAGTGGCACACGCTGCTGCATCTCTCCTTGGCACGGTCTGTATGGGCGTGCGGATATATACGAATCTACAGACAGACGTGTATGAGGGAAGCCATCGCGCTCGAGACATAAGGGTGTTTTAGAAGGAATGAAGGGGAAGAGAGGGCGGAGAGCGGAGGTCCGTCTTGCGAGGAGTGATGCGTGGTCATAGATAAATATATTTTATATCGAAATGGAGTTTAAAAATAGAAGAGTCGCCATTAAGGTATTTCTGTGGGAGGACTCGGGTTACCCTCTGATAAGACTCGATACTTGCTCGAGGATCTTTTGATAGTCCGAGGAATGAGAGGCGGGGTGGATGGAGGGAGGGGGTCTCAGAATAATGCAATTATTCACCTCACAAGACTGGTCTCCGAGGACCAATTTATGTAGTATTTATGTGTGTGTGTGTGGGCGCGAATTCTGATTGTAATCTGGAGTAGTCTTGGGTGCAATGTAAATAATCTTATTGACATTTGTAGAAAAATTTGACATATTTGTATTGACAGTCCTCGTGGTTTGAAACTTTTCTCGTTTTAGTCAGTCATCCATAATAATTTACCCTATAAGCTGAAGGTTGGTTAGCGGCTGCTTTCCATTCTTTCCTGTCTATAACGAGTAACGATAGAATTCCTTTCCAAGATTATTCGGGTCTCCCACCGGGTCCACGTTCGTAGGTTTGCCGACGTTTCGATGGCCGAGTCGTCCATCGTCTTCAGGGCGTGTCGTAATTAAGTTCAGTTTCACTTTTATATTTTTTTATTTCTCTAAAGATATAGACACACTAGAGATATATAAAATATTATAAAACGTAACAATATTTACAGTACGGAAACCCCGTTTTAGGATGAACTCTTCGGGGTGGAACGTTTTTAGCCGTCTTACAGGGTTCGTCCGGAAAATAAGTGTACTGAGCTCAGGAAAAAAAATATTACACTTTTACTTATCTTAAGCTAATATTCCTCAAAATAGGACCCTTGTGAGTCGATACACTTGTTCCAGCGGCGTTCCCATTCCTGGAACGCTCCCGCGAAGGCATCATCGGGAACCTCTCGAAGACACGTCGTCAATGCCTCTTTGACGGCGTCCAAAGTCCCGTATCGCGTTCCTTTCAAACTCCTCTTTATCTTCGGGAACAGAAAGAAGTCCGGTGGTGCCAAGTTCGGGCTGTAGGGCGGGTGCGGCAGCGTTGCCACGCCGTGCTTGGCCAAGAAGTCCGACACGACAAGCGCGGTGTGAGACGGCGCATTGCCGTGATGCAGCCGCCAGATGTTTTTGATCGCTGGCCGGACGCGGACGACTCGTTTTCGAAGCCTGTCGAGCACTTGGACGTAAAATGCAGCATTTACAGTTTGTCGTTCAGGTACAAATTCGTAGTGGACGACTCACCTTGTCAAAAAAGACAATGAGCATCGCCTTGATCCGAGATTTGCTCATGCGAGCTTTCTTTTGACGGGGTGTTGATAGGGTGTGCCACTCCGCACTTTGTATCTTCGACTCCGGGTCGTACTCAAAGACCCATGTCTCGTCACCCGAAACAACGTTCTCTAAAAAATGTGGATCATTTTTGCCGTGATCCGCAAGTTGTGTCGCGATTTCCAAACGATTGAGTCTTTGATCATCACTGAGCACTTTCGGCACCGAATTTGCACAAATTTTTCGCATCTGTAATTGGTCCCTAATAATCTCGTGCACTATTTTTTTGGCACATTACACTGCTCTGCTATCATCCGAACACTTAGACGACGATCAGAGTTCAGTACATCGCGAACTATTCGCACATTTTCGTCGGTGAGTGTCGTTGATGGGCGTCCAGGCCGTGGTTCGTCGTCAACCTCTTCTCTGCCCTCCACGAGCATCTTGTGCCACCGAAAGATCATGTTTCTGGACATGGCTGACTCCCCGTAAGCCTGGTTAATCATACCGACAGTCTCGGTAGACGATTTCCCATGCTTTACCGCAAATTTGATGGAATAATGCTGCTCCAAAAACTTCGGCATCGCGTTCCGTGACGTGGGTCGACCGTGGAGGTTTGCGTTAACAGAGCTCCTCACTACATCACAGCTCATACCCGACTGCCTTTTTCAGCGTCGCTTGCCAACATATCCCACTCCAATCGCAGCCCGTCAGAGCGGTGCTGGGCGCGCCTGGAGCGGCGGGAAAAAATCAGTACACTTATTTACCGGACGATCCTTGTATATAGTTTGGCCAAGAGGTCAGGTCACGTCTGATTGGTCGGACGCTTTCCGCCTCTTGTTTTCCTTCATACTCCTCAAAATGGGTTTCCAAGCACTGAGGGAGTATCCGCTGTCTCGGTTGATGGATTTATTTTCGAACCGGATCGCTATTGCTTCCTTTGTCTATCTTTCCCAAAATTTTCCCTCTCGGCAGAGGATTCTTGTCTCCTCCCACCGAATGCTGTGGTCGGAGATGATGCTGTGCTCTGCAATGGCCAACTTCTCAGGCTGGCACAGTCTGAGATTTCTTCGGTGTTCTTTTAGACTTGTAGCAATGATCCTTCCGGTCTCTCCCACTTAGACTTGGCCGCACTCGCAGGGTATCCGGTAGACTCCAGGGGTCATGAGTCCACAGGAATCCTTTGCCCTTACTAATTCGTTCCTGAGTTTGTTACAGGGACGGAAGTAGGTGTCGATGTTGTACCTCTTCAGGATTCTCGTGACCTTGCCCGAGATCGTGGAGATAAAGGGTAGACC
>CM073768.1:21925238-22019105 GCA_037158775.1 Hetaerina titia
GTACGCTACGTAGATTATTCCGGCGTCGTACAAAACCTCACACTATTCTAAATTTTTCATCAATATTTTTGTAACATCCGTACTCAACCTTCCTGTCCAAAAACTTCCCTCTTCGTGGAAACTTTCTTTAGCTAGTGCAATTATTCTTACGTCTCTGCTACTTGGGCAATCTTTGAAACACCTCCAAGACAGCTAAATTGTTTCACGTTACTCTGGTTCATGCCCTCCAATTTTAAAGTTCAACGTAGCCTTCCTCTTTCTCTAAAATCTTATACATCACCTTGTTTTGTTTGTACCTGTATTGATGATCACACAGATTTTCTAATATGTTCAGGAATGTTTATAAGCCTTCGACTGTCTGGATAGCTAATGCAAAAATATTTACAAATATACATAAAATGGTGTTATGAATGGTCTACCGAAATGCATTCTTATCTCTAGCCGTTCCCATGCCTCCATCACTATTTTCTCTGCAAATGCGTTGCATGCGTAGCACAGGTGATCATACATCCCTCTTCAGTCTTCAGATCATGGGCAGTCTTATCTCTCCTGCCTAATTCTACTCATCCCGACTTTTCATCCGCCACACACACCTGAACAGTCTCAGATTAATACATGTTGTGGATGAGTTTTAAGTTGCATATAACCACTAATTCACTCCTTTCTCTGAAATACATTTACTTATTATTCCAATTACTCTGTATCAAACGCCTTCTTAAAATCAAGGAAAAACTTATACATTGCGATTTAAATTCAATGTTAATCTTTATTACTGGCCTAATTAATAAATTTCTACTTTGGCATTACGCGTACCTCTCCCCTTTCTGAACTCAAACTGATCATCTCCCGAGTAATCATTTGCTGTACTGTCTATCCTCTTATTGATGATCCTGAGAATCACTTAAGCTGCGTGCGAAATCAAACATTTCGTCCTGTATTTATCACATATGGCTGTCTTTCCCTTTTTTTAGAGGATAATAAATACCATAAACACAGTAATCAACCCGAGGGTCGGTTTAGTAGGTGATGGTAGAGCTCACCCATGTACCAAGCCCGGCGGCGTATGAATATTCACACATCAGGCCAGGGGGGCCAGCCAACCCGAAAAATCAACTAGCTTGGGTGGAGCTGCAGGTGCCCAAAGTGCCTTGCCCGGGAATCGAACCCGGAACCCTCCGGTCAGTAGTCCAACGCTCTACCCACTAGACCACCGCGACCCGCGATAATAAATACAGATTTTACGAAATCTTCCGACAAAAATTTCTCGCCAAATCGCTACGAAGTAACCCATAATAAATGCTTCTCCACCAATTTTTTCTAAACTCATACGGGACTATTTACAACACTGCAAATAGTTCTGATGTGGGTGTCTACCCGAAAATCTTATTCCTTAATGTCCTTTCCATCTAGTAATCAAGTATACATACCTGGACTTAAGGTATCCTCAGATACAAGTTCGTTATTCTCTCTCTACGTCTAAATTTGCAGATCTAAGAGATCTCTTGACTTGCCCTGAAGAAGATGCCCGAGTCGAGCATCTAAAACATGAAAATTCTCAGTCTACATGCCGCGGAAGCACTAGATAATACTTGCTGACCTAACATATTAACCAAATATATCCTCTGTTCACTCTCCCATTCCTCTTGGTCCTTTTCTGAGTCAAATAATTCCTTTCCTGCCATATCTTTGTTGGTGTACACGAATTTTTTACGTCTTTGTTTCTGATAGTTCTTTCACTTTCCTATACAACTCACCCATTTCACCCTTCTTCAGTTAAAACTTGCTATCCTTGCGCTTCATCTTCCAAAATCCTTCTTGCGACCTTTTAGCTTCCCAATTTTGTTTATTATTTTTCGCTTAAACTACCAATTAGTCCTGGGTTTATATTGTTTAATCCCCTTCTCTTGTCAATCTTTCTAAGCATATTGTCATTAATCCCTGATTTTCTTGATCGTTTCCTATCAATTGTTCCTATAGTTTCGTTTTAGGCTTTCGATATCTTCTACTCTACCCGTCTTCCTGTTCTCACGTACAAATTTTTCCATGTTAATTTAAATTTGCGTTTAATTTAGATTTCCATTAATTAAATTTTTTTAAATTGATTTTAAATGTTTTCACTTGTGATTTCACATGAATTTCTTATTTTAATAAATATTTTTCGCTCCATTGATTCTAACGTGTCAGTTCAAGGCGGATATTGTTAGATGTCTAGTCAAATGCGTTAATAGACCCTGGTTTTCGTGCTTTAATATGGTTTCTGGTTTGCAGAAAGTTCTGTTAATACTCAGAAATATCTTAGAAAATCTTATTTTTCCTGCCTATCACCCCCAACAGTTATAATATCCTTGCGTGCATACACGTATTCCCAAACATTGTGCTGATGAATACAATAATCTTCGTTAAATACATAGATAGAGAAATAATTAAACAACATTGGGTTTCCAATTTAATTATCTCTAAAATACTGTACGATAGATGTGGGATGAGAATCAATATAATTAAAACAAAAACCAAAACTTTGATAAGGAGCGTAGTTATGTACGGCGCGGAAACATGGTCCCTGAAGCAGTAGGATTGACGTAGATTGGAGGCTTTTGAAATGTGTGTGGAGAAGAATGGAGAAGGTGAAATGGACCGAAAGGAAAACAAATGAGGAAGTGCTAGGTATGTGAATGAGGAAAGGGATTTGTTGGGAAAAATCCTATGAAGGCAGGAAAAATGGATGGAAAGCATATTGATCGGTAGTGGGATGTTGAAGACTGTAGTAGAGGGGAGAATGTTAGGCAAACGAGCAAAGAACAGGAATAGGATAGAGATATTGTAAGGGATGAAACGAGGAAGGAAATATACAGAGATGAAGTGAAAACACTTTATGTAGATATCGTCCTACATATAGTATATCCAGGGTGATTTAGGAAATATATGAAAGCACCCATTTCCATCAGAAGAAATGTTGGAAATTGGCATAAAAATATAAAGGAGGGAATTTTTCTCATTGATTAGTCTACATTGAATATTTTGCAAGTGTATGGGTGCTACAAAAATGTTTTTATTAATGAATTAAAAAAGAAAGATATCGTAAGAAGTTACTTATTACCTATATCTGCATATTAAAAAGTTGGTAAAGATATATATACTTTGTAAAATTCCACCTAGATTTTTGTGCGCAATTTTGCATGACGTACCTTTACCTTCTTTATGCTAAATGTGAATTATAATCCAACAATTCAAGAGAGTGAAAACTCTTTCATCTTGACCTGAATCCAAACCCGGATCCCTCGATGACCGGACAACATCTTGTCCCTTCAAAAGCCCTCAAAATACGGAGTATGAAAGGACTTCTCGATAGCTTAACAAAGTAAAGTCTTCCCTCAGACATCGTGGGATCCGGGTTCGAATCCCGGTCAAGGTGAATGATTTCTTCACATCTTTTCTTAGATCAGCTTTCATCTTTTTTTCACATAAATGAGAAGTATTTATGTTCAGCAATGATTGTAACCTGACTGGCTAACTAAAACCTGGTTTTACGAATTCCCCACCAAGTTTCATTCATATCTCCAGTTCTTTCCGTATTGGGGATCTGTTATTAATTGTAGCAAATAAGTATTCTGTGGAAATTGCATCAGCCATATAACTCAGTGGCTACTGAAGACCCATAACTTGATGAAATTACTACGACCTCTGAATTCGAGGTTTTTTCTTTTTGTATTTGGATATCCTCAAATTTACAGCCGATGAAACACTTTTAGAAAACGCCGATGGGCGCCTAACATTATTCAATGTTTGCTGTATCAGGCATTTGTACTTTTTCTTTTAAGAACTTCATAGTTAAAAACTATGCGGTGTAGTTATGATTAGGACTTAAGATTATGATTTATTATTGTGATGTTTTGACTGGCATTGTTCCTTATCTTTTCAAAATATACCTCTTATTAATTGCACCGATTTAAGTAGCTATCACGCATCTCTATTTTAATTTCGACACAGGCATGTGCTTTGTATGGTATAATACTTAATATTAAAACTTAAACATATTATTTCCTCATTTATGATTGTATTCATTAAGTTTACAGCTCGAAAATAACCTAAGGCAACGATGTATGATTAACCCATTTACCTCACCCGTACGCAAGTATTCCTGTATCTGTAACTACGTCATAAATAGTAACCTTGCGTGCCGATGTCTACTTAAAAGCTTTGATTTGTTCTAGTCCGCAAAGATATTACCAGCGTACAAATGCTATATTATGAATGATGAAGAAAAGATAGTCACAATTTTCCACTAGATAAGTTTAATAGTACGACCGGGTTTCGTTGTACGAGTTTCGTTTCGATGTGTCGAAGTTCATATTATATCATCTTCAGGTAACAAAACGAATTCAAGTGCATACATTTTTGCATCCCGAGAAGGGGGGGGGTTTGGATATTGAAGGAAAAGAGGGACGGAGGAGATGAAAGTTGGCCAACTAACCGATGGGACAAATTTTAAGAAACTGCAGGAGACACCGCAACAGTAACTTTTAACGGAGTCATCCGCTAACATGCATTTCATTGTAACTATTTCAGAGCGTAAAAATCATTCACCTTGATGTAACCGATAGGATACGAAACACTAAGTTTGAAACATGTTGATTGTATTTCGCATCCTATTAGTTAGTTGACCAACTTTCATCTCCTCGGTCCCTCTTTTCCTTCCATATCCACACACTCCACCTCCATTTCCGGGTTGCAAAAATGTATATAAGACGGCAATTGAATTAATGTTGTTACATGAAGATGATGAAATACATCGAAACTCGGTCGTACTATTAAACTATTCTAGAGGAAAAATGCTACTATCTTTTCTTTATTTTGCTCATTTTCCACCACATCACACCTGAAACTACTCAAATGTCATATTGTCATTACATTACCGTGTATGAAATATGTTCATATGACCAAGTTAGATTGATTAGTTACACATCTTTAACCTAAAAAATTCGTATCCTAGAGCCAGTGATTGAAGTTTAGAATAGAAATTATTTTTCAAACGCTTCAAATTTTACTTTCAGATCAAGGAATTTTATAATCAATTCTCCCCGAAACTACAATAAGTATTACGAACTTCATGCCTACAAAAATACCATTCATTAAATCCATATTACGTATATATTGAACTCTTCGTTTAGCCGATATCGGCATATCTGCTACTTTTAAAATAACACTTCCACAATTATTAATTTTCATGGGGATTCCCCTTCCAGGATTTAATCCACATATAATATTACAGAAGATATAAGAACGAAATATTTTCGCCAACGCCACCTGCGAGAACCTTATAGAGCCGCAAAAAATCGACAAATCTGAATGTTGGCGGTCAGCATGAAGTTGGCGGTATGCAGAGCATACTTGGAATGACAACTGACTAAACTAAACTGACAAACCTTTACTTCGAAAACCCAAGATTCATAATAAAAGGGTTGACATTTCCTCAGAAATGAAATAATTAAGAGAACCGATAATTTTAACAGGGAAGATAGTTATTCATTATCAAAAAAATTGGAATTGTCTTTTACCATTAAAAAACGTTAATAATGGTCAATATTCAGGGAGCAAATGCAAACGGACCAACAAGGTCACACTGCATTTGACCCTATATACCCACACCAGAATTAAGAATACATTACGCATTAACTTTTGTGTTTTATAATAATTTTACTTGGATGAAATCCCGGATAACTGGAGATAAAGTCATCAGCATCATTCCAAGGAAGCCTTCAAAAAAAATCTATATTTATATACTTAGGGATGTCCGTCCACATAACTTCCTAAATGCAAAACGTGTGTTGATGATCTTACGAGGTACTCTTAAGCACACGCCTTTGGAAATTATAACCCTTATTCTAGATGTTTTAAGTGCACTGGAAGGTGCCCGTGTCCCTTGAAAGGAGCCTGGTGCCAGTGTAAGCCAGTCTCTCACAACTCTTGCAAGCCACTCTAATTTTTATTTTTTCTAATCATTTATTTTTTTTAATTTAGGAAGTAGCTCTGGAAGGTCTTTCCATCTGTATATAAAGCGTCGTAGAAGAAGTTTAGGTTTTGGGAATAAAGACATCATACAGGGCAAGGAATATATCTCCATTCTAACAGCTTAGGGTGCAAGCATAGAGGGTAAATATAACTTGTTAAAACTGATATACTCTGATTAATTATAGTCTCTTACTAGCTTATAGGAAATATAATTTATTTCGTTCATCATT
The DNA here is from genome assembly GCA_037158775.1 of Hetaerina titia. NCBI lineage: Eukaryota > Metazoa > Arthropoda > Insecta > Odonata > Calopterygidae > Hetaerina > Hetaerina titia. Next base: position 21,931,478 of record CM073768.1, read on the forward strand.
TTAATACATATTTTTACGTAGTGCCATTAAGAATTTGGTTGTATATTTTCCGTAACTTTCAATATTATTTCCTATTATGGGATGTATTTAAAAGAAACCCCTTAACGATACTGGATTGTAATTTTTCCAACAGAATGCCTGTAGTATAGTATCCTGAAAACGTCCAATAGTTCCGAAATCCCATTATTTTAATTACCAATTATTTCTACCATAAATTAATTTGTGTCGGAGCCATTTAAAAGGTCGTACTCTTCCAACGTGAGTAACATCATCATAATTTCAGTGAAGCCTCATAAGATATATCTCTGGTACTTTTACGTATGGAGGCGTGAATCAAATGAATATTGAATCAAATGTGACGTAACAGTGGAAAATGAAGGTAAATTCTGGGAAGTACCCAGACATGTTTATTACTTCATCATAGTAAACACATAAGTATACACATCCACACGCACACACGCAGACACACACACACATATTACATACACATATAGACAGCAACACACAACATGAGAACACATAAAAGGAACACTTACGTTATTTCTTGATAATTTCGACGGAATTGAAAGCGGAACGGAAGCTCCGTCTTCCTCAGAAGATTAGTTAGGCCTAACTACTATATATAAAAAAACATTAATATATACATATTACATTATATATATATATATATATATATATATATATATATATACATATATATTACAAACAGAACTTGAAAGAGGGGAGGATTTAGCCAGGGAGAGGAAAGAGTGAGCTAAGGAGTACGGTAGAAGGTTGCAAAAGCCTTGGATTCGCATTGTAATCTCGGCCAATCGCCATTCTCCTACACGCGGCGATGGATAGTTAGTTTGTTGTTGACCGGCTGGCCGGTTAATTGGTTGCCAACTTTCTTGCTTAGCTGGCTTCCCTCTTAATTGGATGCCGGGCGGAGGCTGATTAGTTGTTCGGTCACTCACACAGAGAGCGATCCCATGAAGAGGGGGTGGGCGAGATCCTCGTGGGTTCTCCCGCGCCTGTGTAAGGGTTCACCCTGCGCTGTTCGGAGGGTTTGGTTGGTTGCTTGGCTGGCTAGTTGTTGAGGAAGCAATAAGAAGGACCTCAGAAGGGTTGAGAAGGGAACACCTTACCCCGTCGTTTCACTTAAAAGAGTCATATTATTCCCAAGCTTAACTGCCGTCTTGAAGCTGAATATCTTCGGAAAAAAATTAATAAAGACTCGTCGGTCAAAATTCTCCTGATTACTATTTACACCATTGCGTCGTATTTCCACTCTTGGGTTTGAAGGATCTCCAAATGATTATTTGGAATTAAGGTGAAATGGTTATTCTTTACTCACAAATTTAAGGACGAGGTTTTATTTTATACCGGAAAGTCCATCAAATCGAAATAGACAAATGGTTTTAACAAAACAGAGCTAAATATATTTGGATTTTTTTCTAAAAAATACTATCAAAGTCTTTTTCCTTAATAACGGTCCAACAAAAATATTTCCAGCATTCACTACGCTACTCAGGAATTACTGATAAAATTAAATATCTAAATTTCTGACCGATTTGATAACCAAAATTGACGGCTAGAAATCTAATAAGATATTTCCAAAATATTGATGTCTGTTTTAACTAGCAAAAGTGTGGCATGCATGATTATTTTAGTACTATATACATTCGAATTAGGCATAAGTATTCACACGAATGTTAAAGCTGTTACACAACGTCACGGTTTTTCGAAGCGTTCTCACTCAATGTAAAGTGCTTCTCTCTGTCCTTAAAAAATCCTTATTCTTTTCTTTTCTCTGTCTCTCTTATTCTGTCATCCTCTCTGTATCTCAACCTTCAACTTTCCTCTTATTCTCAATTAATCCTGTATTTTTTCTGTTTACTTTGAGGTGCTCTCAACAAAGCTCTTTCTCTACCGCGTCTTTGTTAGTCTTTCTATTTTATTTCCCCTATTTTTCTTCATTTTCTCTCCCCTAAAGTACAAGTCTTGTAAGTACTAGCGCTCTGCAACATTTTCATTCGTTTACGAATGTTTTTCTATGTCCCTCCTTTTGTTTCCTGGTCATCAATTTCTTCCTTATTGAAGTCTTCTTCTGGAAATTATTTAATTTTTTCTCTTAAGGTGATACTACTGTTACCATGCTCTTTTAAAATTCGATACAAATTACTGATATTTTTTCAACGTCATATTTAATCATTATTTATATAATGATGGAGACTATGGAGAATAAGAGTCCTGGCAACTACGGGACTAGGCAAAATCGGCGGTGTGTCGTGCCCGGCAGCAAGGCTTCCGCGGTCGTCATCTCAGAAAATCCTTGCAAAGGAAAACCGACAGCAGCAGGACAGAAGACGCAGAAGAAGAAGACCAAATTAGTAAAATAGGAACTTGGAATGTTAGGACAATGCTAAGGACAGGAAAATTAGAGAATGTTTAGCGAGAGAAGGAAAGAGAAAATATAGATATTTAAGGTTTATGCGAGGTGAGATGGAAGGGTACCAGGGATTACTGGAGTGATAGTTATAGAATAGTATACAGCGGCGGGGACGAGAGCCAACGAGGGGTTGCCATAATATTGAATAAAGAGTTAGGAAGCAGCGTAGTCAACATAGAACAAGCAACGGATAGAATATTACTAGTAGAGATGAAAGCAGAACAGGCGAACTTGGTCATATTTCAGGTATACATGCCACCGAGTAATCATTAGGAGACAGAAGTCGATAGGATGTATCATACGATTAGTTAGAGGAAATACGTGTGTTTCTGCAGGGAAGCATTTTATAGTGATGGGCGATTGCAATGAGACAATAGGCGAAGGAAGAAATGGTGATGAGGTGGGGGACTACGGTGTAGTTGTTATGAAGTGTAGTGTTCGTTTCACAAATATAAGACAGGGGCGGCGGGTTAGGAAATGGAATGTGGAAGCATTAAATAAGTTAACATGGAAGGAGTATCAGCAGACTGTAGAGAAAATCATGGATGACTGTAGAGAGCTGAATACTATCGAATAAATATGGAAAGGTATCAAGAAAGGGTTATCGAAAGACACAAAATAAACTATAAGAACCGTTAATGGGCAAATGATAAGGAAAACATTTATCACGGATGAGATAGTCAGAAAGGTAGATGAGAGAAGGAAATGGAAGAATTGTTACACCGAGTTGAGCACAGGAAGTAGAAAGGGTTAAATAATAAATTGAGACGGGCAATAAATAAAGCAAAATAAGCGTGGTGGAAGACGCACTTGGGAATATGGAAAGTGTTCAGTGAAAGGGTGAAATTCGTGCGCTATATAGAAAGGTTAAATCACTATCGGGAAGTAAGAAGGGAAGATCTGTGTTAGCAGTTAGAGATAAGTTGATAAGTTAGTAGTTAATACAAAAATGATCCAAGAGAAATGGAAGTAATATATGTGGGAACTGTATGATAAAGAACTTAGACATAGAAAGAGAATCGACGTAGAGGAAGATATCTTAGGTCCAGGCATACTCGACGATGAAATACAGGGTTCGTCCGGAAAATAAGTGTCTTGACAAATTAGTCTTTTCTGACAAAAGGGTAGTCGTCCACTACGAATTTGTACCTGAACGACAAACTGTAAATGCTGCATTTTACGTCCAAGTGCTCGACAGGCTTCGAAAACGAGTCGTCCGCGTCCGGCCAGCGATCAAAAACATCTGGCGGCTGCATCACGGCAATGCGCCGTCTCACACCGCGCTTGTCGTGTCGGACTTCTTGGCCAAGCACGGCGTGGCAACGCTGCCGCACCCACCCTACAGCCCGGACTTGGCACCACCGGACTTCTTTCTCTTCCCGAAGATAAAGAGGAGTTTGAAAGGAACGCGATACGGGACTTTGGACGCCGTCAAAGAGGCATTGACGACGTGTCTTCGAGAGGTTCCCGATGATGCCTTCGCGGGAGCGTTCCAGGAATGGGAACGCGGCTAGAACAAGTGTATCGACTCACAAGGGTCCTATTTTGAGGAATATTAGCTTAAGATATGTAAATGTGTAATATTTTTTTTCTTGAGCTCAGTACACTTATTTCCGGACAAACCCTGTAGAAAGGGCATTAAGGGAGATGAAACCAAATATAGGTTCAGGTAGACGACATTCCTGCAAAATTATTGAAAGGTTTAGCAAAATGTGGTAGGAAGACCCTATATGGACTTATTCCTAGTATCTATAAGGAAGGAATCTGGCCGGAAGACTTTGTGTGATCAGTGTTAGTTCCTATTCCGAAAAAGGTAAAGGCTACATCGTGTGAGGGCTACAGAACAATAAGTTTGATATCCAACGCAGCTAAAGTAGTTCCCAGGATCACCAACAAAAGGATTGAGAGTAGAGCAAATGATTACTTAAGGAATGATCATTTTGGGTTTGGGAAGGCATTCTTGATGCCATTGAGATCTCTAATCGAGAGGAATATAGAATAGAATCAGGACGTATTTGCCTATTTCGTAGATTTCGAAAAGCCGTTTGATAGAGTGAATTGGGAAAAACTAATGAGTACTTTGAAGAAAATAGGAATCGATTGGAGAGATAGGAGGCTAATCAGCAAACTGTACATAAATCAGACTGCTCAGGTGCACGTGGACGGAGAGTTCGGATGGACAGTGTTAGGAAGAGGTGAAAGGCAGGGTTGCCCACTATCCCCGGGCTGTTCAACGTATATGTGGAGGAAATTATTAAAGAGGCATGGGAAGAACTGGAGGTAGGAATGAAAGTTGGAGGGGAATTCGTAAAATCAGCAAGTTGTGTTGATGACCAAGTTTTATTTTGTCAGTCAGCCAACGGATTGCAAGCATTTCTGAGTGAATTGGAAACGATAGATAAAGGATGAGAATCAATATTAATAAAACAAAGGTTATGTTTTTTTTCGGAAAGAAAAAGGATAAGCTAAACATTAAAATAAGACGGCAAAAACTAGACCAGGTAGAATGGTTTATGTATCTTGGAAGTGTTTTGGACTTTGGAAGTAGTAGGGACGTAAGGAGAAGACTTAGGCTAGGCAAAGAGGCTTTCACGAGGAGGAAGTTGATGACACAGAAGTTGAGTAAGGATGTTCAGAAAAGACTCGTAAAAACTTTGATTTGGAGCGTAGTTATGTGCGGCGCGGAAACGTGGTCACTGAAGCAGGAGGATTGAAGTAGATCGGAGGTTTTTGATATGTGGGTGTGGAGAAGAATGGACCGAAAGGAAAACAAATGAAGTACCAGGAATGGTGGGCGAGGAGAGGGATTTGTTGGAAGAAATCCTATGGAGGTAGGAACAATGGATGAAGAGCGTATTGATCGGCCGTCGGTTGTTGAACACTATAATAGAGGGGAAAATGTTAGGCAAGCGAGAAAAGGGCAGGAACAGGATAGGGATGTTGGACGGGATTACGGGAGGAAGGAAGTACACAGAGATGAAGAGGGGCTTGATATAGAGTAGGTTGCTGGATTGTGTTTTGTTAGGAGTAAAAAATATTTTTTTGGTATCTGTGTCCATCCAAAACCTAACCTAACAGGTAGATTTCTTAATATGTAATAATTCTACCCTCATTATTCCTACCCTTTGAGAATCTATTGGCTTTCATTTTCTTGCGATCTTAATTCTATCATTTCTCAGATATCCTACTTTGTTCCCATCAGTGGTTGTACTCTTTTGACTTACCAATTAACAAAAGCGCATTAAGTTTCCAGAGATTATAGAAACAAATGAGAAATTAATTGAGGAAGCATGAATTTCAACGGATCTCTTTATCACAAAACGTTCCGGTTACATTTACCGAACAAATTAGAAAGTATGCAAATGAATAAGGAAATACAATGTTATAATACCTGTTTCTCAAGCTCAAATTTTCCGAAACATATCTCCAAAATTATTTTTTAAACTACATATTAAATTATACTTACACAACCGTTCATGTGTACTGTATTTTATAATACGTTGCATGGAATGTAGGAAGAATAATTTCCGTTAAATAATTTTTCAACCAACAACTTGTGAGAAATGAAAAATGTACAAAATTGAACAATGAAACGACGAAAAAGGTGCCAGTATTTAATAGACCAAATCGTGATGGGAAGACGTTGAATCAACTCAACCCATGTCATTTTCGCCTATAACGGTAAGAGACCATAATGCTTGTAGTCAAAATCCCCCAGGAGTCAGTTAATTACAATAAGTATTAACGCACAGGTTAGGAACTGTGCGTGGATATACATACATATATATATATTTTTTTTTCTTGCAGGCTGCCCCCTTCCCCTACCTATTTGAATAAACCCCAACCCTCTCATCCCTTACCCTCTCCTCCTGGTGCTACAACCCCTGCCACACACCTTTTTTGGTAGCTCGCAGGGTAAATATGTATATGTAGATGAACTCTATTTAATACGAGATTTTGGAATTTTTACTCATACTAAATTATTGCATATTAAATCATTATGTTGATTCTGTATCTTGATCAATTAAAGTGCCATATTTATTATCCTCTGCATAATCATATATAGTAAGCTGGGCATCACACCCTATTTTTACATTATTTTTATGACGAACATGCGTTAAAAATGACAATGAAACATGGTCACATAGGGATTAATGGATTGCCAACAAATCCGTCCCGAGAAATGCTACCATGGTCAAAATCAATGAATAGCCTTCAATATAGAAAACGACACCAGTTGAGACAACTTTCGTAGTACCTTGTACATGGTTTTACACATTTTTGGGAACGTGGTAGCCCAGTGGTCAAAGCGCTGACCGTTGGGCCCGGTTGGATTTTTCGTGACACGCACAGTTTTACTTGCATAACTTGGAAGGTCTCTTTAGCAGTGATGTTTAAAATGTGCTATTACCCCCATCGTCCTACTGTAGGAGAGATCATGTTAATAAAATTAGAGAGATTAAGTGTAGAACAGATAGATTTAAGATATAACTTTTTCCACGAACGATAGGAGATCATAATATAAATATTCGACCGCGGTAGGGTCATGTTCTGGTAAAATTATTTTGGTGTGTATTCACCCCCTGTCACCCACCCTAGCGATGGTCTGCAGGGTGTATTTTTATTATTAGGTAATCTACCGGTTAAGGTCGGTTTTTGGATGGACACAACTATCAAATAAACATTTTGTAACTCTAAACAAAACCCAATCCGGCAACCCAATGTACATCAGATCCCGCTTCATCTCTGTGTACTTCTTTCCTCCCTTCATCCCGTCCAACATCCCTCTCCTGTTCCTGCCCTTTCCTCGCTTGCCCAAAATTCTCCCCTCTATTACCCTCTTCAACATTCCACTACCGCTCAATACGCCTTTCATCCATTTTTCCTGCCTCCATAGGATTTCTCTCAACAAACCCCTCTCCTCACCCACCATCTCCAGTACTTCCTCATTTGTTTTCCTTTCGGTCCATTTCACCTTCTCCATTCTTCTCCACACCCACATTTCAAAAGCCTCCAATCTACGTCCATCTTCCTGCTTCAGCGACCACGTTTCCGCGCCGTACATAGCTACGCTCCATATCAGAGTTTTTACGAGTCTTGTCTTAACATCCCTACTCAACGTCCGCGTCATCAACTTAGAAAAATAAAAAATAACAACATGTTTGTGTTTTTTAGGGGGCCAGATTTTCCTGGAAAATCACAGGCGAAACATGGAAAGGAACTTTTCATGTGTGAATTTCCGTTCACCCGTATGGAGCTTGGTCATAGGGGAGCTCTATCCAACCTATCAAACTCACCTTGGTGTTGATTAATGTTTTTTTAGCATAAATTTTTTAATTATTAGAATGTACGAGTTGTGTTCAACAATTAACGGGAATTTTTTCATTTCATGGGCTTGGAGAGTCCGATTATCAAACTTTTTTTTATTATGTTGGTATACATGCCCCTAAAGTATTATATAACTTTCAGCTGTTTTCATTGTGGACTTTGTCCACATTGAAATTGTCCACAGCCATTAAGGTTAGACGTGTTTTATGAGCTCGGCGATTTTCGTTTGTTAAAAGAAATTGATCAAAGAATTTGAATCAAATTTTGCGTAAAAAATGAAATAAAGTGTAACAAAGTTTGTGAAATGTTAACAAAGGCCTATGGTGAGTCTGCTATGAGTAAATCAAGAGTTTACAAGTGGTGTAAGCGTTTCCAAGAAGGCCGTGAAGACCTTGAAGATGACGAACGCCCTGGACGCCCCAGCACATCAACAATCGATGAAAACGTGAAAAAATTGAAAGGAATGGTTATGAACGATCGCCGAATCACAGTTAAAGAGGTCTCTGATGATGCTGGCATATTGATTGGATCATGTTATAACATTTTTTTCCAATTTTGTGGGTATGAAACGCGAGGCAGCAAAATTCGTTCCAAAATGGCTTTTGCACCACGATAATGCACCAGCTCACACTTCATTGCTTGTTCGTGGATTTTTGGCCAAAAACAATACTGTAACGATGCCCCAGCCTCCATATTTGCCCGATATGGCTCCGTGTGACTTTTTTCTATTTCCAAAAATTAAGAGAACCTTGAAGGGTCGTCGTTTTACAACCGTAGATGACATTAAAAGCGCATCGCTGAAAGAACTAAAGACTATCTCAAAGATCGAGTTTGAGAAGTGTTTCGGGGATTGGAAGAAGCGCTGGTACAAATGCTTACCCTCCAATGGGGACTACTTTTAAGGTGACAACATTAATATATAAAAATAAATAAATATTATTGTCCGAAAAATTAAAATTCCCGTTAATTTGTGAACACACCTCGTAGATCGAAGTTTTATGATTATTTTCTCTTTCATTCAATTCACCACCAATTGTTTTATCTTTCCGATCTTTCCTGGGACACCTCTTCCTTCGATAAACGTGCTACAGCCTCTAAAGTGAATTTCATTCCAGCAACGAGTGGTTCTCAGATCCTAACTGCTCTCCCAAATACCTCCTCCACTCTTACATCTCTCAATTTCCACCTATACTCTTCCGGTATCTGTCCTCTTATACATTTCTAAGGATCGCGAAACTTCTGTCTCCTACTAATCCAATGCTGGAGCACAAAGGAAATGGCTGGGTGAAATTGCTTCAAAATTAGGTCGTAAATTTAATTTCGTCCAATATCTTCGTCATCAAAAGGGATAGTACGCATGTTCGCTTCGTCACTGCGGAAGTAATTCCCGTCATTTCACGTTACAAAGATGTTTTCAGTTTGTTATCTATCCCTCTTTTATTGATTCTGATATGATAATTGGTCTTTGGAATTTCAGTTGGAAAAAATCGGACTTCATGTGTGCGTGTATTAGGTAGAGTATGACAATTGGTTACGGTTATCAGCAAATTTTTAAATACTTTTTGGTAACATGATATATTGCATTTAATGTATTCAAAATACTGATAGCTTACTCTTAATCTTTCTGTGTGCGAAAAATTGTAGATTCAAATTTTTAATTTACACAGTAATTCTGGGACAGCCGGAGTTTTTATTTGTTCGATGACCATAAATTACCAATAAAGCCTACACTCCTCTAGGAGAAGGGAACCAAGATCTTTTCCGTTGCTTTTAGACTTATGATTGAGTCCATTGCTTAATCCTTTAAAACATATTTGATCTATTTCCTAGTTACAAATACTACATGTATCTCTAGTTTACATCCATTTTTGTGTTTAGTGTCAGGCTGGGTGATTCTCATGCCTGGTATTTCGGGAGTAAATATCCAACCATAAATCAATACAAATTTTATTTACAATGTATATTTTTAGCTTAATATTTAACATTTTTGGTACAAGTTCGTTGATTTTGTTACAACATTACATCAGCGGCAGCCGTTGTAATCTTAGCAGGTTCAGCAGTTAGAATACTTGTTAGGGGTAAAAACTGACAACTGAGGTCATTTACACCATTTTGGTTGGGCAGATAATGGTAGAGAAAGAATTTTCAGGGCTTGGGAAAAGGTCGAGAGAAACTCAGCGTCGACAATAGCCAAAACGTAAAAGAAAGACGCCGAAGAATTCACAATTTGACGTCCCAAAAAGACGGACGGCGTACTTCACTTGAAGTGCTCTTCTCATGGCACCCAAATTGGGATTGGGAGACCACTGAAAAACGCTGCAGTCATCAGTACACAAACCAGGGGCTCGGTATGGGAGGCCAGCCCACTAGCCACCTCACCAAGCCGAACTTTGAAACATGCTCAATACGTACCTCCAAATATGGAGGTAGCATGTAAAGCTGCATAGAAGCCATTACTTTTACCTGAACAACTCGTCATCCGAAGTTTATGTAATGATACAGGAGGCTTATGGAGAGTCATTTCTTCATCACAGAACACCTACAAGATGGTTTAAAATGCCTTAAAAGGGGAGGCACACAATTTCAAAAAAAGGATCTTACGGAAGAAAACATGTAACTCGCTATTGCCATTTTGAGAGATAAGGCCTTTGTATCAAATTGAGCACGCTATAGTTGTTTGCAAAAACCAATCTAAAATACGAACTTTTAAAGACTGAATATTGGTTCAATATCGTAGCCAACCCAAATGCACATACTCGGAAGGATCTAGCACATGATGACGCCGAGGTGTCGCGTCAACTCGGATACAGATAAAAATGTGCGTGGTAAAGCGAAGATGACAGTGGTCCTCTCTTTCACTCTCTGAGTTAGTGATTGAAGGGAAAGAAGGTTGGCCTGTCTAATTGCCATTACTCAGCTGTGTCCGAAAGAGTAGTTAAGACAAGGCTTCCCTCTCTCCTTCTTATCGCTTGGTTCACAGACGTCCCAGTGAAGATAGGCTCAATGGCAAGTTTGAGATTCCGTATATTATTTACTGTTTGATGACATTTTTTGCTTTAGATTACTGTATTGTATTATTATCGCATTGAGAATAAAGATTTAGTATCCTAAGAATTTAGTGTGCTGGTTGTACTAACTTTTCAGGCAGTTTTAAATTTCACGAGTAATTATGGTATGCTACGACAAATGATTATGATTTATTACTTTATGATGAAATGCATGCATAGACGTAAGAATCAAGGTTGAAAGAAAAGTGCGAGGATATGGGGAGCTTACAAAGACACGTTGAAATGGGTGCGCTGTAGAGAAAGGTGAAAGCACGGCTCTTAAATAAGAAAGGACATTACCAAGAGTAACCGAACCAGAAAAATAATCAGGTAAAATGTAAATGCTACAAAGGAGAACTGTGTCATAAATATATTAGACTAAAATATTTGTACGTAGAAAGAGAATTGTATGACAATGTGATTAGCTTAGATCCAGGCAAACTAGATTAGGAGATCATTAGGTCATTAGAGACTCTGTCGGCTTAAAGTTGGTTTCTGATGAGCCCTGGGCTACATCATACACAATGCCTATAACCCAACTAATATGACACAAAATATCCTTAGACCCCATGCTATATGCTAGAATAAATAATCCTATGGCTCAGGATACTATCTCCCTCCTTTAGTTCCACCCAAAACTTCTATCCCTTCCCCCCCCCCAAAACTTATCTACCATTCCCCCATTTCCGCATCCCACTGCTTCTCAATATCTCCTACATCCACTTGTCGTGCCTTCGAATTTCTCTCGAAAGTCACGTCTAGTTCCCTACCATGCCTAGAGTTTTATCAATGATTTTTATCATTTCAATTGATTTTAGATTTAAATGAAAGGTTGTAGAGGTTTACAATTTTGAGATTGATTTTGACTTTGAGATATACAAGGTAGTTTTAGTGTTTATTTGGTGGTCTACCGTTTGAGGTAGGTTTAGGAATGGTACGGACTGGATACCACTCCTCTTCCATGCTTGGCATAACAAAACACATTCGAACACCGTACACTTTCATAATCCATTTTATATTTAGCATAGTTTCTTCGTCTCTTAAGTCAGTCTAACATGCCTATCCTTTTCCTAACACTACTCTGCTTGGTTTACGGCTTCCTCTTTACGTATAAGGGTATCCAACATTGAGTGCCAATGAAAATTATATGTATCCACCAATCCTGCTTCTTTTTTATTTCTCTTGACAATCTTCTCTCCACTCCCACCATTCCCAGTACTTTTTCATTCGTTTTCCTTTCCATTCATTATCCTTCAGTCAGTACTCGTAGTAATTAGGCCAATCAAAAAAAGGATAGAGAAAAAAACACATGATTACTTAGTGGAAGATCAGTTTGGGTTGAAAAAGGGTAGGAAAAGGCATGATGCCATTGTAGAAAATACGAAAACTGTTGTAAAAAGTATAGAGTAAAACCAAAATTAATACGTTTTTATATTTTCGTGTTTGCGTTTATCTCTCTACATGTGGTTACTTAGAACAAACTGGATAGCTGAATAAACAGAATTCAGCTCCCATGATAGGTTTATCAGTACAGTTATTTCATCATACAGGGTTCGTCCGGAAAATAAGTGTACTGAGCTCAGGAAAAAAAATGTATTACACTTTTACATATCTTAAGCTAATATTCCTCAAAATAGGACCCTTGTGAGTCGATACACTTGTTCCAGCGGCGTTCTCATTCCTGGAACGCTCCCGGGAAGGCATCATCGGGAACCTCTCGAAGACACGTCGTCACGGCCTTTTTGACGGCGTCCAAAGTTCCGTATCGCGTTCTTTTCAAACTCCTCTTTATCTTCGGGAACAGAAAGAAGTCCGGTGTTTCCAAGTCCGGGCTGTAGGGCGGGTGCGACAGCGTTGCCACGCCGTGCTTGGTCAAGAAGTCCGACACGACAAGCGCGGTGTGAGACGGCGCATTGCCGTGATGCAGCCGCCAGATGTTTTTGATTGCTGGCCGGACGCGGGCGACTCGTTTTCGAAGCCTGTCGAGCACTTGGACGTAAAATGCAGCATTTACAGTTTGTCGTTCAGGTACAAATTCGGAGTGGACGACTCACCTTTTGTCAAAAAAGACAATGAGCATATTTTACTCTTGAGAGTTCTCCAAACTCCATCTCGTGGTGACGAGTGATCATTAGCATCATGGACCTTCATATATTAAAAGTTGGATTCTAAGTGAAAATTACCGGCATCCGTTATCTATCAAAAATAATTCCTTCCTTGAATCTACGCAATAAGAGAATAATAGAATACTGTACATTGATTCGTGTAATTATTCGTTTCACTAGACTATTATGCGTAGCGAAACGTTAATCATTTATAATCCTCATCCCGCGACCATAATACAATTTTGCTTAAGGAAAAGTTATTCAAAAAAGATTTTTAGATAACTTTAACTGATAATAGACGCACTTTTCATGGTGGATTGAAATTTATTGATAAATCCTTTATAAGCTAAAACATTCTTTTGACCTTCTCAAATGAGTATACTATATATTCATAATTTAAAATTCTAGTCTGCAATTCGGGCCAAGAAATCGAGATTGAACTTTAAAAATGCAGTAAACCTCAATGGGTGAGTAAAAATCTATAAATTCTTGAGCAAATTATTTTTTTCGTCAGTCCATGAGTGCAAGAATACTTAAAATGTTTTAGATTATGTTTTATACCTTTAGGCACCTAAGCTCAACGAAAGCTGAACTGTCTGATGGTTTTGACTGGACATCACCAAGTCTAGCGATGATGCTAACTCATCAAAACCCGGGTAGTGATTGATTTAATTCTGCATTATTTTGATTTTATAAAAGCTTACAAAATAATGTAAAAAAGTATTTCATAGAACAAGGACCGACATGATTTTCAATTACCACTATCCGCATTTCCCATTCGTACAGAGCACAGCCAGGTATTCGTACAGAGTATGGTAGGTAATATGAAATAAAATCATGGTTGCATGTTGAAATTGGTTATAAATTCATTTCGTGAATTAAAGAGGGCGTTATATCATGGCTATTCAACAGTATTCACAGTTATTATTAGATTTCGTAAATATTTACATATTGGTCTCCCCGGATTGTGAAAATCATATACTACTAACTTCTTTCCCGCATCGTAGATATGCATACATGTAGGCGTAATAAATATGAAGGAACGATACGATGTCCTATTAACTAAGAGGTACCTACCTACTACCTCCACTCCAGCAATAGTCGCAAATATTCTGTAAAATATGCTCTCTGGTCCTCGTTAACAAGGGGTGAATTTTCAGCCTCTCGTACGTTCAAGAATCAGGATAGATTTAGAAAGTAAATTACACATTTAATATTAAACATATTCAATAATTTTAAGTGGCTACTTTAATAAACTAAACTTTCTATGGAATTAAGAGTTCATCATCATCATGGACGGCATTGACGTAATATGTCACATTCAGTAAAGAAAACACTTTCATGTTTGTCCTCCACGATGTCATTCTTACAAAGAACCGAAGACTAATGGTTTTCTAGCGGTCCTCGGACCACCATTTTGAAGCATTTTGACAAAAGCAATGATAATAGGGAAAAGATAAGTCCTACGACGATTCTCACTAAGTAAAACAGCCCAATATTTGCGCCAAGCTACTCTTAGGAAACTTTTTCATTGATTGAATTGGCTTCAATTAGAACACTAGAAAGTCTGCATTATATCAGGAACAATGATAAAAAATAGAATGTATGAAATCGCCACTTTACTTGACCTACCGTCGGAGAAAATTAAAGGAAGATTTAAAGGAGTATTTCAGTAGTTGATACGTTTAAAAATAATTGAACAACAGACTCCTCACTTTATATGGTATTTTCGAATTCATTCACAAGAGAGAAACCAGAGGATTATTTTTACTTATTTACTAAGAATCATTATTCTACGCCAAATTATTTTTAAGGAAGGATGTATCCACACGATTATGCATTTATTGTATCGTACAACTCTAAGAATGGCGTACATAGATGAGGGTAAGAATGGAATGAGGCTTACTAAGCCTTACAGCGTCTGAAATTCACACATCAACGTAAGCTGATCGTGTGTGTGATATCGCTATCGCTTCTGCAAATTTTCGCTGCAGGCCATTGTTTGCGATGGAAGTATTTTGCGACCGCTGCTACAATGGGTGTGTGGGGATGTTGCGCGAAATTTAAAGAAGGGTGATCGCGTTTACACTATGCATCGTGCTACCTGACAATTACGATTACGAGCTCTCGTTAGGAAGATCCGTGATCGCGCTCTTGTATCTTTCGCAACGCAGCCCGCAGTTTCCAGGAAAGTTCTAGTGCACAGAAGAGCATGCAGCCTGGTTTATCTGGGGCGTCCGGAGGCTGCATCCGAATTTGGACTCTCCGGCCAGCATCCGATCGGTCCGATCTGTTGGGCTGCCACCCCGCATATAAGAGCAACTGGGAAAAGCTAAATGGGAGGAAATGACCGGGAGCAGGGCTATTTTCAGCGTTGCCACATAAAATCGAAGGGCATCATTCTGTGATGGCCTGACGCCTCGCAAGAATTTTCCGTAAACAATAGAAAGCCATTTAATATATTTGATTTTGATAGGAAAGACAGGCATGAGGCAATTTTTCCTTTTCTGACGATACCTGATAAAGCACTCTGTGGAAGCCCTTATAGAAAAATAGGCATTCACATTCCAATATGGTATTAAAATTTGGTATGCGTGGGAAAAATTTTTTGAATAATTAATTTATAGCAGGCCGATTTTATAAATTTCAAGTCGCAGGAAAACTATCATTTAATTGATCATTAAGACCTCGCAACTGCTTATATTTCTTTTTCGAGAACTCCATATACAATCCCACCACGTTCACCTTATGAAATAAAATTTAAACTAAAACTTACATAATTTGTACAGTAAAATACAAGAGCTCTTATATGCAGCAAATTTTCCATTTTTGGATCAGAGTTTTAATTTAGAGATTGATTTTTTAGGACCATTCATTCGTTTTCTATGTTTTTAATCTGAATTTACTTTTAATGGGCGACGTATTGGTGATTAAACATTTACATAGAACAAATGTGTAGTAAAACGTCCAACAAATTCATTATTTTGTACCTTTATGAGACCTTTAGAACCTTTATGCTAATGTGAATCAGCTACAGTGAATCAGCATACATGTATATCGAGGTAAAATTTGACACTAGAGGTGATTATGAACATTGTTCATCATATTCCATGGGGATTTTTATTGCTCAATGAAAATTCATTTCTCTCCACTCGTGTTGAAGAGAATATGGAAAATCAGATATACTCGTAAGGGGAAATTATGTTCGTCGATATTTATTTATATTGCATTTAATCAGAGCCATTTACAATAATATAACAAGAAATCAGCACTCTCCAGGGAAATGTATGGAGCCAGATGGTTCATGTTTATTACGTATTAGTTTATAAATATTGGTAACTAAAAATTGCATAGGAAAGATAATGTAGTATTTGAAAGTACCTTACTTTAACTTGAAGAACTTATGTAAGTTATATTTGGACATTTGAAGAGCACGGATCTTAAAAAAATATTTAATTGTTTAACTAGTGCAAAAGTCAAATCTATGGGTAAGGGGACAGGGTTATAGGGGCTAATGGTAATAATCATCGTGAATGACTTAATCTTTCAAGTTTAGCGCCTTGATCCTGTGATTCACCAATTTGGACTGTATGGGGCTGAGAAAGATATTCGTGATCATTACATCAATGCCATTACTGAAGTCCATTGCATTGACCTTATATACACAACTAATATGGTTTTATAATGAGACTATACCATTGATCTTCAAAGTTAATTGAGGCTGACATTAAGATTTCATGGAGGATAAGATGCCTGGCGCTTACCGGATCACACTGTGAGAAATATGTGGTAAAATTGTCATCATCTTGGTTCTAGGTGTTATGAGTATGACCAAGTAACAATGATTTACGTTATTGGTATAAGCTGTAGTACAAATATCCACCGGGTCATCAATATTCGTCAAAACAACCTCAAAATTGGCCACAATTTTTAGCTGCACCATAAATATGAATAACTGAAGTAACTACTGAAATATTGTAAGTTCGAAGAATTATGGCCTTTAAGAATAGGCATATAATACTCTGGAAATCATTCGCAGAGTATGTTAATCACAGCAGGAATTGTGGAGTGTATTTATTATAGAAATTTACCGGTTTACAACTTGAAGAAGACGAAAATTGCTTATTTTTTTGGTACGTTCCTGATAGGACGGAAAGAGTTAAAACTGTAACTTGAAGTCTGCCGAAAGGAAAACCTTGGAAAAAGATTGGTCTATTGTAGAATAATTTTATACAACATTGTTAGTGAAATTCGTCTAATTTAAATGCTGAATTATCAGCGAGTTCTATACTTTAGCATCTAATCAGAGAAGATAGCTAACGATATTTAGTAATGTCGATTAACTTATTCAACGACATCAGTCCAATGACTAGTGGTTACTGGGTGCGTCATGTCATATTAACATGTTTTTTTATTAATTTCCACGACTATCGTTGTGAAAAAGTAGTCCAATTTACTTAAGCAAGGAGTAAATATCTTCATCAATTGATCCTAACCTACCACACCAAAATATTTTAAAATCACAGTGCACTAAGCTCAGATATATGTGATTACATCTATTCCAACTACGACCCGACTTCGAACCTTAAAAACTTTACAAAAAACCCGTGGCAAAGGAATGAAAGAGAACTCTTAGCTCTCTCTTGCTAACATGAGGTTGGGATAAATAGCAGTCAGTATGGGCGCATGGTTATCATAAAATAGGGAAATTCTGGCCGACGCTTGAGGGTAAGAAGGCCTTAGGCGGCACATAACACCCATGGTCCGGCCTCAGTCCGAACCAAGGGGAATCATTCCCCCGCTCACTTCACACCCCGCTGATAGTGGGCGAATTCCGGCGGAAGGGAAGTACGCGGCCGCGTTGTGGGTGCCGAAGGAGGGGCTGAGGGGAAGGAGAATGGAAAAGAAGGGTGCAATTGGGGAATGGGAAGAGGAGAAGATTCAAAAGGGAGGCAGGGTGAGTGGGTGGAGGTGGTGGAAGGGGTGGACCCGTGAAAATGAGGGCGTATGTTCACAGAGGCGAGGAGGAAGGCGCGGTGGGTGGAGGGCATGAGTGCAGTGCGGGCGCGTTTGGTGGGTGGTGGGAGAGGGGTTCGGGGTGAAATTGGGATAGGGTGGTGTGTTGGTGGGTGTGGAGTGGAATGGATGGTGATGATGTAGATTGGGGTGCAGAGGGGGTGCGAGAGTGGAAATAAAAAAGTCAGTCAAGGGAGAAATGGGAAGGGAGGAAAGAAATAATCTCCCAGCGGTGAGAGCTGTGGTGAGAGGGATCGCGAATTTTAAGAGTTCACGTAGCAGAAGGAATAGGCCTGAGGAATTTTGCATGGGGACATTGATTTCCTATTTTAATTAACATGCACCTATTCAAAGCTCTCTTAATTATATGCTCAGAGGTTACTAGGCTGGGGTGACACTTCTGAGTGTGGTGCTACGCTGACGCTGAAGTCACGGTCGCCTCGGAGTAAATGTGGAAGCATCACCATGGCAACGTTGTAGATCTTGGAAGACAGAGAATTCGACAATTTCTAAAGAAAACAAGAGAACTTTTTGGCAGTGTAATGATAGGAATATCGGTGTAGCATAAGTGCCTGCTGTACACGTAATTTGATGATACTAGCTACTTTGTAGTCTCAGCTCCAATTATGATTAACCGAATTTCTCGCATAATTAAATGATTCCTAAAATTTTTTCTCCCCTCTGCCCTTCCCTCCCCCGAGGTTTTGTGGAAATTATTTTGAAATTTATTTCTCCCATAATTTCCTCACTACGATTTGGAGACTGCGCAATTGAAAATCAAGCACTTTAATCTCAATTACCTAATTGAATTTTGACGTTTAAGACAACTTGAACAATCAGGCCTAATTCCAAACATGATATTGGTGTTTGTGGTGCCGTCTTGTGTGTGATAGAACTTTCAACGCTCAATAGGCGATCTATAGATGTACATATAAGCAATAATAATTGTAATATTAGAAAATACGAAAAATATTATTACTATAGTGAATGCAGTTATTTCACATACAAAAAATAACTAATAGTTGTGTTTCTAAAGCCCTCAACTGCAAATTTTGAAAATTTATTTGCACCGAAGGAATACTAGTCAAGGCAACTGAGACTATTTAAATGCTCTTGGCTATTATTCCTAGGCATGCGTTATTTTTATCAAAGCCGCCAAGGTACTTAATACCAGGTACCAGAAATATACTCGGGTTCAATCTTTAAAGTTTACCAGCAAATGAAATATGTACGTAGGTTTCAAAATTAAAATAGTATTCTAATTGACTTAAAAAAAACATAAAACATTTAAAAGCTATCACACTCAAGCAATTTTCTTATTATCAGATTTGACATATTCGCATGTAAGCTTTTGTCGCAGCTTTTATTGATGATTTATATCTTATTCATTAGCGCCAGAGGAGTGGGTTTGTGCCACTATAATTCAATTTATCAATGGGTTTTAACGAGCCTCACGTTAGGGCTGCATTTATTTTAGCTGGAACCATGTTTACCTTAATAATGTCTGCCGACTAATATCCAAGAAAGAACTGAGTGTATGTATATCTATAATGTGTGTGTGTATATATATATATATATATATATATATATATGTATCTCTTTTAAATAGAACGCTCTTCGTCGACGCACAAATATATAAAAACACAGATGTGTATTTTTAAAACATAGAAACACAAAGAAAGGACACTCACATATGTAGTTTTAACGTTCCGTATTTCGTCGTCGAAACGTCAAAACTACATATGTGAGTGTCCTTTCTTTGTGTTTCTATGTTTTAAAAATCTACATCTATGTTTATATATATAATATATTATGTGTGTGTATATATATATATATATATATATATATTCAACTTAGACAGCAACACACAATATGAGAACACATAGAAGGAACACTCACACGTTATTTCTTGATAATTTCGACGGAATTGTGCTCCGTCTTCCTCGGAAGATTAGTTAGGACTCTTTTTTATTAGTTAGGACTTGTTTTTTTATTTATCACTTCCGTGTTACTTCGAAGAAATTATAAAAATATATATGTGTGTGTATGTGTGTGTGTGTGTATATATATATATATATATATATATATATGTGTATATATGTGTGTGTGTGTGTGTGTGTATATAATCTTGAAAATAACGCTCTTCGGCGACGCACAAACACGCAAACACTAAGATAATAAATATTACACACACAGAAACATAAAAGAAGGACACTTACAGTAGATATTTACGTTTCGACGGCACGGCCGTCGTCATCAGAACCATCAATATATATATATATATATTTAAATACACACACACATTTTCTAAGAGCTTACGTATCAAAGACCTTTTGAGAACCACAGTTGTATGAGACAATAAAATTCCTCCAAATGATGTCTTTGAGACATGCTTTCGCTATCACTCTATATTTTTTCAATTAGTTGTAACCTTTGACTCTGCGCTTACAGTGCTCATGAAACTTTGGCAGACACTTCATTATGTTTTTATTGTCCTGCATTTCATAGATAACTACAATCTAGGCCACCGAATTATAGTCTTCGGCGTACTAACTTGTATCTGTTGCATTTTTTCGATGAATAACTGGCCTTTGAAAGGAAAGCTTGAAAATGCATCTATGCATATATGAGTTGTGAAAAAAAATAAGCAAATGTATCCTATCAACACTTGCGTGAGAGAGAAACTTAGGAAAATTGACGGCAAGAACGGAGGATATGCAGAAATATACGAATGAGGAAGGGGGAGAAGATATAGAGGATTATGGTGTATACGGACGTATAGGAACGGCAGAAAGGGTGCGTCGAGCAGTATAGTGAGCAGCAAGCGGGGGTTGATATAGGGTGTTCAGAGGAGCGGAAAAGTTTAAGGGGAAGGATGAAGAGAGAGAGAGGGAAGGAAAGGAGAGAGGGAGGGAAGAAGGAGTGAAAGGGGGGAGGTTTTCGGGGTGTTGGTGTGCAGGACGGCGGCATGTGCGGGGGGGCGGGGGTGGAAAGCTGGAGGGGAAAGGCAATGGAGAGGAATGAGGGGAGGGTGTGGGTGAGGATTAGGGAGAGTGCAGAGAGAGCACGGTGGGGGAGGGAAAAGGAGCGGTCTGTGCGTATAATTACTCGACCAGCGCGCAAGCATAATGAGCACATTGCGGCAGCTGGTCGGAGGGGGGGGGGTGGGATTTGGGCGGAGCGGGTTGAAGGGGAGCGGGGAAGTGAAGCCGGGTGGACGCATGCGCGCAAAGCACACGACTCCTAAATTAACGCTCTCCCTATTTCTCTCTCCCGTTCACTACTCACATGCATGAACATGCGAGGGTGGAACGAAGGAATGAAATGGGCGATAGAAAACTCCGTGGAAAGTGGGGTTACTCGTACGTTCGTCCGCCTTCGGCAATGGTTAGGCTGTTAGTCCCTACTCCGACGAAACTTTTTTTCTAATCGATACCTCCCCAGAGGTACGACTATTGGAAAATGCTGATATTTATTAGTTTACAAATTTTCGGTCCGATTCATTTTTATCTCCTATATGACATATTTGGGACGCAATTGTCCAGTGAGTAGAACGTTGGGATGCTGACTGGAGAGTCGGGGTTCGATTCTAAGTGACACTTCTGGACACACTCAACTTCACCCTAGTTGTGTGCCAGATCTTCCTGGAAAACCATATGTGGCACACGGATAAGAACCGATGCGTGAATTTTGCACGCTGTTGGACTTAATGCTAATTTAGCTCTACCCTTGTTTTTAAAATCAACATCTGGGTTGATAAATATGAAAGTTAGATATAACCTATCGTTTTTATTGGTCGCAGAAACCATTTAATCGAGGAAAATATTTCTGTATTTACTGTCTCAGTCACAAGTAAAATGCACCTTTGTTTAGAGTGAAGGTTTATTAAGTGTCACAAATTGAATTGAGCGCTGTTATGCTTGCTGCTGCAATATGAAAAATGATAAATTAACGATATCAGGAGAAATTAGAAGTGCAGCTGTGGAACAGAATTGGGAAAATGCATAAACATTTGGTATGTCAATGCTAAATATTTGCGCGAAGAAGAACAGCGAAATACATCGGGCATATTCCATGTGGGATAATATTAATTAAATAAGACCGAAAGAGATGAAATATGGCGAAATATGCACGTTCATAGATGCCGTAAGATTTGAAGTACGACAGTCAACTGAAGGAATATTCGAGAGAAATTAGAAAAAAGAAACGGTATTGCAAAATTTAATAACTAGCAAAAACACATTCTTTATACCATAACGGCTTGATGAAGTAAAATGGGTAGAAACAGGGCATGGATTATTCTGATGACGCATTAACAGATAGCTATTCTCATATTTGCATGCCTTATTTATTCTGTTCCTATCTTCCATTAATTATGTTGCCCTGTCTAACACCCACTGATTTAATTTCGTTTACTCACAATTGTGGTATCTTTGTAGAATAATTTGATGGCGCATTCGTATTTGCATTTTCCTGAGGAAAGCTTTCTTTTGGTTAAGTACTACTAAGTGCTGCTACTGGGAAATGCTGAGGTTATCTCCATCCGATTCTTCTTCAAATGATAACTTAGCAGAGCAGAAGCTATCTATAATTCTGTCTGCCGTAGATAATGACATGTAATTTTCCGATCTGGATCCTAATCCTCCTCTTTGAATTAATTTCATGCAATTAATATGAATATTTTGCTGCTTTATACCATTAATATAATAATTTGCAGAATCTCGCCACTTTTTTCCATACACCTGTCGTATTCGAAAAGTTTCCTTCATTAAATTTAGGAGAATAATATATTTGAGTTGTGCATGCTTAATATTTGGATACCATTTAAAAATCCGAATTTTATAAACCTTGCCAGTGCACAGTTACGTAATTAACTGAAGGCATTTCACTGTAGAACGTACATTAGGAGTAATTTGACCAATACCCATATTACTATTCAGTTACACAGGCAATTTATGAAAATTGCGAATCATCCATTTTTATCCATGTGGTTTGGCAAGTAGCCCAGCTATTTCTAATGGCAGGGGTTCGAATCCCACTTTATGAATTCATTTTCTTTAAATTATGGAATAACTTTGATGGTTTTAGGTGACTTGTGTCGATAATGCGAAATTGTGAAATTTGTCGAAGTACCCAATATCTAGATGCTGTTAATTTTCTAACGCGCTACATGCAATAGGATATAATCATTATTTTGTCTTTACACTTACATTTTTTGGGTGGTGACGTAACACAAATCGTCACACGCCATTGTTGGAATTGTGTACAGGGTTCGTCCGGAAAATAAGTGTACTGAGCTCAGGAAAAAAAAATTATTACACTTTTACATATCTTAAGCTAATATTCCTCAAAATAGGACCCTTGTGAGTCGATACAATTGTTCCAGCGGCGTTCCCATTCCTGGAACGCTCCCGCGAAGGCATCATCGGGAACCTCTCGAAGACACGTCGTCAATGCCTTTTTGACGGCGTCCAAAGTCCCGTATCGCGTTCCTTTCAAACTCCTCTTTATCTTCGGGAACAGAAAGAAGTCTGGTGGTGCCAAGTCCGGGCTGTAGGGCGGGTGCGGCAGCGTTGCCACGCCGTGCTTGGCCAAGAAGTCCGACACGACAAGCGCGGTGTGAGATGGCGCATTGTCGTGAAGCAGCCGCCAGATGTTTTTGACAAAAGACAAAAAAATCAGGACACTTATTTTCCGGACGAACCCTGTATACGTAGATATATTTGAAGCTTAGTTACCTATGCTATTGGTTTTTCATGGCTACATCAATTAGCTCGCTTTTATTCGAAACTGACGTAGAATATTCAGCAAAGTGATTAGTATATTGATGGTTCGTGACTTTATTGGTTTTCTCAAGGTTCAGGTTTCTTTTCTTGCATGCTTTTTAGCTGTATTTCGATTGCAACTTATATAATTTGAATTTCTGTCGATGCAAAGCATTTTGATGACAAGATTTAAACCTTGGAATCTTTGTGGATATTTTTGAACATTTAATTATAGCCCAACTTAAACCTTTGAATCAAAATATTACAAGATTTATGTTTTACTACAGTTAAAAGTTGCATAGGTAAAAGTAGGCTATCTCCGATGGTAGACGTCTCTTTGACTTTCTTCCACTGTAAAAATTCATACTTACCCTTTTAAAACTCAACTAATTATCTAAGAGGGAAATTACCTTGATTATCAGTCGTATTCTTAGACAACTGAAGTGCTGATAGTATTCTTTGACTGTAGTTAGGTTTTCGGCTAGGCTTGTGACCCAGACCAACCATAAACCAACCATATCTAAACCAACCAACCAAAAATATTTTTTTTCTTATAGGTTCCCCCCACCTTTCCTCACCTAATCGATAACCTCAACCCCCTCATCCCTTACCCTTCCCTCATGGTGCTACACCCCCTGCCACATACATTTTTTGGTGGCTCGCAGGGTATTTATGTAGATGTAGATGTAAACCAAATTCACAGGGGGCTTTAGCCAGGCTGGTGCATACCATAGTAAGAGTCAAAGGTCGTGAGTGATGGGCTGGGGAAAAATCTCCAGTAGATATTTATATTGGCCAGTTTGAACTGATGATTTATGTAAAATTTATTAGCGTGTTCTCTGGAGCAGAAAATATGGGCATGTGAGGTGTGGAGATGGTCGACGGAGAACTGATCGACTTTAGAACCAAGAAAAATTTTGGATTATTTTGATGTAAATTTTATTTCGAGCATGGAAAAAAATTACACCAGCTTCGAAGATAAAGAACGTATTTTTCATTCATAATTTTGACTCCATTATTTTTTCGCTACTACTTAAATAAGGTAAATTGCTTATGTAATCTCTTATAGAGAGGTCTCACGAATGGCGAAGTAAACATTTTACTGTAAAAAATGTCCTAATTGTCAACAAATCTATTAGATGTAAACATCGTAATCTGGGAGGAAAAATCACGTAATTTTGGTAAATATTTGCCCAGAAGAAGATGCAAAATTACATTAGAATTTTTGTTCCCATTATTTTTCCCCGCTAATCTGTAATTTGCATGATATAAGAGACATTAAATATTGAAAATCCGATATGAATCGATTGAAGATTTCTATTTCCGCTGAAAGTCGCAGAATTTTCCGTTAAACTGCTATTCGAAAATGATATTTAAAATAGAAAAATGCTGGCAGGTCGAATCAGACTGATGAGGAAGCAGCATAGGAGGGCAGTAAGATTCCTATGGGACAAGATTTACATTCACATACGCGGATATAGGGTGGTCTCATTTAAAGTCAACGACGAGTCGTTTCTTATGGGCCGAAGAAAAAACTGAAGGTACTCACTCTCTTAGGAGATCGAAACTGGGTCAACAAAGACTGAGAAGACGGGACGCAATTCTCATAGGCCCTTAGCTAGTACCTGGATGAGAGAGCTCATGGTTTACCTCCTGGACTAAGGAAAAAAATGGCTTCTTCGCCCATATTAACAATTATTGCTAATGTAAGCTCCGAGGAATTTGCGTGTGTTTTCACGACTTCAGAGTAAGACACAGCGGTAATGTTGACATATTAGCGAATATCGTCCGTCCTTCATTTTTATTTCGTAGGGGCACTGTCCCTAAAACAAGCCGCTCTTAATGGAACGGAATAATGGATTTTAATTTCATACGAGTTCCAAGATGCAATTTCCTGATCTTAGCTTCTAATTGCAACACCACACAATTCCAGCGGGCCGTGCCCCCAATGCAGCACAGAACGACACGAAGTACTAACGAAGGGACAAATTTCCGAGCCTGTGACGTCCGGATTTCAATGTGTAGAACGACTTCGCTGCTTGTATTCAAGTTATTTTTAGCTATGGCATGTAGTGAAGAAGGTTTTCCTTCCCGTACGAACAATGAGTTGCTTTCAGATACACATACTTATCGACTTCACAGTTGCTATAAATAATACGGTTGCATTAAAAATATGGCATTTTGTTAAACGGTTTACCACTGGCCACCAATGGCCACCATTCCTCCCCGATTTCCCGGCAGTAAAGCTGTTTTGGTTTCTCGAATTTTCATGTGGTCAGGTGAGCTCCATTCACCTTGAGAATTCTTCAACCTGAGAATTTTTATTCGCTGATAAAAAAATTTTTTTAGGCTAATGCTTTAGAACCCACGTCTTATACTTTAAGTCATTAGTCCCGGAAGATAGTAATCACGAAAAACGAGACCGCTAAGTAGTACTATTCCTGTTACTGATGTGTACAGTGATATGAGACATCGCTTATGTTAGAATTTGTTAAATGGTCAAATATTAAATACATAGTAATCACATGGGTGAATAAAAAATTCAATTTACTCCTCGGGTTGTGCTAAATTAAATAGGGGAAGTTCCAGTTCAGATGCCCTTATTTTGTAAAATGCAATAATGCGCACAAATGGAAATCTATTTTAACATAATAACCGATCTCGTCAAAATATAATGAAAGTTCCCATGTCACATACATGTAGTTTCCAAAGTATCGTAATATGGGATCATCGTGAAATTCGTGGTTAAGCCTATCCAAATGCCATTAGCGCAATTTAATATTTTCATTCAGTAGTTTAAAAATTGTTGGAACGAATAGAGATATTTCATTGACCAAATTTAAAACAGAATACTACGATTGGTAAAACAAATAATTGCGGA
Source organism: Hetaerina titia (assembly GCA_037158775.1). NCBI lineage: Eukaryota > Metazoa > Arthropoda > Insecta > Odonata > Calopterygidae > Hetaerina > Hetaerina titia. The sequence goes on from CM073768.1 coordinate 21,958,051, forward strand.
GAGAGTAACTTGTCACTTTCAAGAGGATCCAGTGACCCGTAAAATGTCTGAAGCTAATGCGTTCCTGTAAGCTTCTGTTTTATTTTAAATCGATGGAACACTATTAAACTAAACTAAATATTTGAAGTACGTACTAGTCACGTAGAATGGAAAATGTATCCTTAGATAATCACCTTTCGTGGATTCGTTCATAATCATGGAATATAATTAACCTCGAGATTTTCATTTTATTCGTTTAATTACACTCCACACACTTTAAATATTATGAAAAACAAGAGCTTTCTGCTTTGGATATTAATCCTCTTGTGGTGGCATTTTTCTCATCAACCCAAATCACCACGTGCAGAGTCGAAAATATTTCGGAATGCATGCGAAGCCAGGCGTTGGGGTCAAGAGATCTCCAGATTGTGTCACTCACGATTCGAGGCATGTCCCGACTGTTACAGTGAGCACGCAGGTCCCATTACGCGAATTAGAAAATACGCACAAAAAAACTCGTTAAGAAAGGTATCCAACTCGCCGCCAGCTGATCATAATCTCTCATAAATTAAACTAACCCAAACTTCCCGTGGCTATCTTCCTTTATTTCATGTAGGAAACAAAAGAATGTTACTCTTCATTCTCCCAAGAAATTTCATGAAAGCTTTTAGAATATAGCGTTAACTAAAAATATTTGCAGTAATAATTTACAAGTTTTTCATATTCGCCTAAATTAAAAATTTTGAGTTCTGTTTGTCATTATAATGACAAAGGATATTGAAATTCCTCTACTCTTCCAGTCCGTCGAACTTATAAATGTTATCGGCGCTTTGATTAAGCTAACGTTCCTGGAAAGGTGTCCTTGCATTGAAATATCGTGAAAGAATTTCAAGAATTACCTCATGAAATACAATTTAAGTTTCTATCAGTAAAAAAAAAACCCTATTCCATTTACTCTAGTCCATAATCTATGATATATGAATTTTAGTTTGCACATTTACTTGATACCACGGTAATATTCAACAAACCTTAGGAGCAATAAATAAAACTGGCTATGGGTCCGAAAACTCGGCTATTTCATCAAATTATGAATACTTGAGACAACTAATTAATGAAATTTGAGAAATTATGATTTTTAATAGTGTACTATTGTTATAACAAAAAATTTTCGAGCATAGTAACCCTAAGTTATATAGTTTTGGTTGATGAGTTTGATGCATCATCTTGAGAATCTTGATGAGGATGATCCTCTAACAAAGTACCTTTATTCATTTATGAAACCCCTCACATTTTCTAGGTGAATGTGTCCTAATACATCATAGGGCAGTTGAAATCTTTCCTAATATTCTACCCACTAGGATACTACGCCACTTGGTTTAATAGGAGTAATCAGTGCAGCATAAGGTGAAATTCAAGTTTCTCGAGAGGCCTTCAGGTGCGAAATTAGCACCTGAAGGTCTACAACTCTACAACAAGGGAGAGACGTGCTCCATCTCGACATCTACCATACTAGTAACATTAAATCGCTGCGAAAGTCTACGATCTGTCTGAAGGCAAGATAGATGGCGTTAGTTCAGCGGGTAGACTTCCAGTGGACCAGGATTCAATTCTGAATGATGCCTTTGGTTATCCTCAGCTTCACCGAAGTTGAGTGGTTTTCGGGGACCAGATCTTCCTGTGAAAGAGCCTGCGGAGAAGGGAAAGGATTTAGCACCCCTACTCTAAAGTCTCTCGCCGTACTGGGCTTAGTAATAGTTGAGCTCCAGTATCACAAAAAACGCCAACCTGCGGGTTCATTACTATGGTTGGAAAACACGAGATTTAAGAACAAGACATTTTTTCAAATGTATGAAATAGGAAAATCATGTTAGATGATTTGAACTGAGTAATAAATGGAAATTATTAAGGTAATAAAATGTTTTATTATATTTTTAGCCATGTTCTTTTGGTCCATATGCCGTATTTTTAACTAAATCCAGGAGCATATTAAACTCGGTTCGATGAGATTTATAAATTTTCTTAATTAATAGTAATTGCAACATGAATAAAAATTTCCTTCTCTTTACAAAGTTCTTGATCTTCCTTTTATATTTGTTCTCTTTTTCTTATCTTCTGATGCTCTTGTCTACGCTTCACGTTAATAAGAGTTTAACATTCATTTATGAGTTTTCATATACTTTTCCCTTATTTCTAGGTTAGTTCTTTTAAGCTTTGTTGTAGCCTAAACCCTTTAGACCTTCGTTGTGGTCTATAACCGCATACATAGAATTTTGCATTTAAAATTCGGTTGAACATCATATTCATTGGAAGTAGTCATCGATCCATAATATTTATTTTGTTTTTTCTCCACAACCTTTTTACTCTGTTAGCTTATTCTATACCATCGTCCTTATTACCCTTTATCCCATAACTACTTCATTTCTTTTATTTCCCATTATCTGTTTCATGAATTGTATCCCTGAATTTTCTCTGTAGTCCCTTCTATCTGTTCATCATAAAAAAATATATTTGCTTAGGTTGCACATTGTTTTAATTTCATCCCTCTTTATTAGTCCTTATCTCCGGGCATTAAATCTTCTCAGTTCTGTTATAATATTACATTTGAGGTGCCTTGCTTCTCTTTTCTTTTGTTCACACTGCGAATTCTTACTTCCTTAAGAAAAACATGCGTCAGATTTTATTCTGATGAAGTGTTTCCTCTCATGGTTTTGATGAAAGCCCAGCCGCTGGTAATAAAATTTAATGATTATCTTGCGTGGCGGTGAACAGAAGATTTCAATTGACCCAGTTTTTACTGAAATAGATAGTGTGTGGCTTTAATTTCTTTTTATGAACCATATTTTTATTTTGGGTTTATTGTAATTTTTCTGAATTTGAATTTATTCAGAATTAGTTCGATGGACTATCTTTGATTTTCCTCTTTTTTGGGTGATCTATGAAAGGAGATAAATGATGAAAATCATTTGAAATATAGGTTATGCTAATAAGCGTTGACTCATGCAAAATTAGGCTTGGAGAATAATAATTTTCACGAAGAAACTAAGTTCCTCGAAGCGGTCACTTTGATTATTCCACATTACTCCTGTATGTACGCTCTTTCTACCTTGAAGTCTATTTTCAGCGTTGTGATTAAATTGACAGTTTTGTATTGATGAGTTGATCAAACTCCATTCTGGGAATCAAAGAGGAGTGAAAAATTCTCATTTTGCCATATATTCTTTGGGCTACCCGCGTATTTATATTTTCCTTCCCGAAAGTGTGGGATGGATTTGCGATCGCTTTATTCCATTCTCCAGCCACCAGTCACCGACGTCCCACACATGAAATCGCAGCGCAGGGTCACGGATTTCATTAAAATTGAAGGTGGACCCCAGGAAACCCCATGGCCTCCATCCCCCCTCATTCACCTCCCTTCTGCACTCGTCCAGATGCGCTCACATAAGCACACAGTTCACGTGAAAATGAGTCCACTAGATGAAACAGATGGAATTTTTAATTAATAAACAGCACCAACCACACGGCACACAGCCATCTCGTCCAGTGGATCGAATTTTTTTCGATTGATCGATCATTCCCTCCTCTTTCGAATGAGCTGTGAATTGAGCAATCACATACTCTTCCATTTTCCACCGCATCCCACCTCCTCCCTTCTCTCCCACTCCCTTAAAACGTGGAGAGGGCAAAATGGGGGTTGACGTCAATTAATCAAGAGAGCATAATAAATTGGGACGTATATTATGGCGCGCTCTACCCAAAACCCCAGCACGAACGGCACACTGTTTCGCAATAATGGCGGCCTATGTCTCCGAGCCTAAGGCTGCACCCTATATAGCTTCACCCTTCAAACTCTACCATACCCTAACCTCCACTCCCACCCTCCTTCCTTCCTTCCTCGTCATCGTCGTAACATACCGCCCTTTCCCTCCTGCCTCCCCTCCCTACCCCAACCCCAGGACTCATATCCCTCTCTCCCCTCCCCTTTCTATCTCCCCCCCCGTCCGGGTCCCTCCACTATCTCCATCTCGTCATTTCACTCTGCAAACCCTTTCTCGCCGTCACTTTCAACTCCCACCCACTTCCCTCACCCTGTCGACTACCCCTTCCCATACTCTCGGACTCATCATCTTGCCATCTCACCCCCTCCTCCCGCTCTCTCCCCCCGCCCGCCCAACACCCCCATCCCACTTCGCCGCCCTCTCCACCCTATCCTGCGCTCCCTCCCCCTCGTTCTCCTTCGTATGATTCACTTTTAATAAGACCCACTACAAGCGGTGATCAATCTGCTGGCGAGGGGCCTTTACTTCAATAAGGGCTGCGGTGTCTGATATGCCCAGCACAGACGTTGGCGAGGTCAAAAAATATACGAGAAAAGAGGCGGCAGCGGCACACAGCCCTGGTTGCATTAGTAAGGGAAGAAGTTAATTGTGTTTTTAATAACACTGAGTTTTTTTCTCTCTCTCTCTCTCCTCTTCTTTCTCCCCTCACTAGTTTTTCATCTCGTCCTTTTTATTATTTATCCCGAATATTAAAAAAATCGACCCAAAGTTTTATATTGCAAAGTTTTCGACCAAGTTTCGACTCGAAAGTTTTAGATAGTATCATTAAAGAGAAAATGCTCATAAGTGCGCGTGGGAGAAACGTTTATTTTTGTTTCTGGCTGTTAGTGTCCTCCGTGGGCTGGCTTTGATCGTCGTTCTTAAATTTAAAAGAGAAAATTGCGCGAATGGCCTGAGAGACCTTAAATTATCGAAGAGCGAAACTTTTGAATTGCCGGCTAGAATGCACATGTCAATTTGGGTGAGGCGCAATAGATATAAACGGACTGTGAAGGGAGTTAAAGCGTTGGATGGAATTTCACTCTACATCGGAGGTAGTCAGACACTTTTAAATCTTTTTGCTCACTCAACCATTCATTCTTATTGGCGTGGATTAAGACGAATTAGTGACTCAAATCAATTTAAATCCTTGATTGCTCCATCCGAGTTAGTCTAATTTAGAGAATTCTTGGTGATTAAGCCATAACTGAATTCCTTTCAGAAGAAGGGGAAAATTTTGGGAATCTTCTAAAAAAGAAGTACGGTCTTGGCCATCAGATCATAAAAAAAGTTATCTAGGAAATTTCACTTTTCAAAGAGAATAGCTTTTTCGTCACCACGATGGCGCTAATTGGACTAACTAACTAACTATTAAGGTTTCATATACGTACACACCGAGTACTTGGTGTCATAGTGAATAATTTGTTTTAAATTGATACAAACCTTTTTTACTGATTCTCGGTGTAAGTACGTTCAAGTTAGTCAGAGGATGAACTGAAGGGGAGGCATCCTTGTACGTGCTGGTGATTAGAAGAGAGTTTTCATAGCAGAGATGTTCACAATTGGAGTCGTTTATGAAGAAAATTTTATGAAATTGTGTCACTATGCTAAAACCATGTATTTAAGTCTTGTTAGGAGATGCCACGGTGATGTAATTTCGTTAATATGTACTAAACGTTGATCAATGTCAGCTATAAATTTTTGTCTGCGACGTAAGAGCTGAAATCCTATCAGAGAGCAGTTTATACTTCCTGGAGTCTCACGTTATTAACAAACCTTCGTTAACTGATATAATAAATGAATGGTTTAAGGCTCAAACAACAGACGAAATCACCTAGAATATGCCAGCCTTCGGTCATGCACAGACATTTTCAAAGTGGCTGTCATTTATCTAGGCCCTACGATTGTAGTCAGAAAATATTTTTACTGCCCAATTTAACCATCATTCACGGAAACGGATGGATAAATGGATTCCATCCGTTTACATTCAATGACCTCCCTTCTTATATTTATAATTTCTTAATTAACAATGGTTGTGATATCTATCTTGAAAGTATGTGGTGGCTACCTGTCACTCAGGTACCACGTAAAATAACTTTGGTTTGATACTGCACTGCTGGTTATGCATTTGTTTTATAAGAATGCTGATTATGACTTTTATGCAAGTAAATGTATGTTTTAAGGGATGTTTAAATTTATCGTAAAGCACAAATACTTTTAAGATCGTTCTTACGCCTATGTTTGCTTTTTCACCCTCACCTGCTGAGGTTGTTTTCAGTTTCAATTGAGCTAACGAAATTTACCCGTTATGAAAAATTCTCGTTAATGAAAAACACATCCTAATTCATTTACATGTTTTGTATTCACGCAGGAAGAGTTCCTCAACTACAAAAAATCGCTGAGTACGGTTATCTTTTGGCAGAGGTATATTTCTTGCTTCAACTATTCTTTATTGTTGAATTTTATTTCGTATGCGTCTTTAGTCAGTTAAATTTTCAGCGCCCGTTACCTTGTCTACTACTCATAAATAAAACAGTTTCTGGCGTAACTTGGTGGAAAATCTTCATGCTTACGTTTTTTTAAACAAACCACTTTGCTTTTGCACATAAACTTTTTATTCTTACAACCCAGGTTTTGTTATAGCATAACATCATCAGGTAAAAATACAAGTCAAGCAGAGTAAATATACATATCTCTGGGCGGAGGGGAAGAGGAGGTAGGAAAGAAAGGATTGGTTGAGCTAGGAAGAGGGGGGCTAAATGTCTATGGTTTGAGGCGGAGAAGGAGGATTGGTATATTGATAAGTAATGTTGGTAATATTGATAATTATCTAATTGGTTTTTATCTAATCTAATTATCCAATTATTGTTATTTGTCAATATTACCAATCCTCCTTCTCCGCCTCAAACTATAGACCTTTTGCCCCCCTCTTCCTAGCTCAACCAATCCTTTCTTTCCTACCTCCTCTTCCCCTCCGCCCAGAGATATGTATATATACTGTGCTTGACTTGTATTTTTACCTGATGATGTTATGCTATAACGAAACCTGGGTCGTGAAAATTAAATGTTTATTAGGAAAAGCAAAGTGGTTTGGTTTTTTAAAAGAAAACGTCAATACTACCCTTAAGTATAGGCGAGAAATTTTTATTGCAATTTAAAATCATATCTTGTTTACTTTAGTAGTTACTTAATGATTAAATAATAAAACTATTTGCTAAGTCGCTTGGAATTCGAATGAAATAAGAGGCCATTTTGTTTATCAGGCATCGAAATAGTTATATTCAAAATGTTAGTTGTAGAAAACTAAGTAAGTATTACTGAGTAAGACCTTCAGTTGCACAACCCCCGGCTATAAGTACTGCATTGTGGAGCGTTTTAAAGCATAATTGTTTAAGGTAATTCGTTAAAAAATTATACTTAAATGAGTATAAAATAAATATTTCACAGAATGTTCAGAGAACATAAAAAAGAGGGGACATAAATCAGGCTAATTGGAAAAGTTCACGAATTAGGAAGGAGATTTCTCAATGACATACGCTTTAGTATATACTATATTTCAGGCAAAAACTTATATTGCTGAAATATGGACTTGAAAAATAAGAGGTAGGATGATTAAAAAATTGGTGTAGCAAATTGCTGTCCAGTTCCGATTCCCAATCTTTGAAGGCAGAGGATATTTGAGATATTGGCATTTAGAAGGATTGAAAAATATGCCGCAGACAGAGTGGATCAAGTTGACATTGTGTTATTGGAATGATATTATAAAAGAAAGAACAATAAGTAGCCCTCAAAAAAAAGTTAGACATATTGGAAGTCATGAAGAAAGAATGAGTAATTGTATAAAGAAATAGTGAAAAGGAAAAAGTTGTTTGTATCATTTAGACCTGCCTTGCTGGCCATGAAAGTGTAAAATAGCTTTCAGATGTTGTCCATAATCTTACTCTAATAGGTGAATTATCAATAATTATAATAAATGCAGGCAAAAATGATAAACAATCTCCCAAAAAAATCTACAATGCTGTAAATGGCGCCAATAGGTCAATTTTAACTTGAACATGGGCTATCTTACGGATGGGTCTTGAAAGAAACAGTCTCCTGCTTCCGTAATTTATGTATAGGCATGGATGAAAACTCTCCTGCGTAGAAAATTAGGTCGAAGAAAAAGGTTATTTTAATAATTCTAAACTTCATAGGAGACCATAACGACGTAAAATAGTTCGTGTCAGTAATTTTAATTGCACGATGCGTACTGGTATATGCACCCCATCAGTGTTTCCCATTTTTAAGCCTTGTTTTTTTAAATACAGAGCGAATAAACTCTTGGGGGGGGGTATTCTTAGTTTTTCGTTAGGGTTTGAGTTTTCTCTTCTAAGATGTTTCGCGAATTTTTATAAAAATATCTTAAGGTGGTATCCCTTGTGACTCTGGATCATCCGAAATTATGTGGACATAATGGAAGAATAAATGAAAGGGAAAGAGAGGGAATCGACGGAGGATGTGGATGTAATTCGATGTCTTTTGCAGTCTCACTCAGCCAAATCACCCTAATACTTAGGCCACTCAAGGGACACCCCTCACTTCTGCTTCCCCACTTCTTTCTGTGTGTATATATATATACATATACATAAGATGTATTTTTTTGCCAGAAGACTCCCCCACTGCCAGCTTGTCCTCTTGCATTCCTGCCTCATCTCCCTAACCGCCTAATCCCCATATCCCTACCCGTCGCCGACACGAAGCAAAGAAAATAAGATCGGACTTCTGGCGTAAGAGGGACGGGAGAAGGAGGGGAGGGCGTTGTGTGGGAATGGCCAGGAAGGAGGACATATTTTTTCTCCCGATTCACACTTCATCTCTTTCTCTCGCTCTCTCTCCTTTTCCGACCCCCCTTTTCCCTCTTCGAGAGCCCCCTTAAGCCTCATCGCCCCTCTTTAACCTAAAGGATTTCTTTCCCTTTATTTCTCCTTTTTTTAAAGACTTAAAGCAATACATCTCATGAATTGCCTCAACCCACAAGGCGCTCGAGAGCGTGTGGCTCCGGTTTTAAGAGCAGGCGACGAGGAATGTGCGGGAAATGAGACGTCTATGGCGACGTGGAGAGATGATGGAACCACACAACCCGAAGGACTGTGGGGCTATTGCGGGGTAGGGAGAAATTTTGAGTGGAGGGGGAAAGAAGTCGAAGGATGAGGGGTGGGCGGCGGGAATCGAGGGGTTGGGGTTGGGAAGGACTTGGATCGTGAAATAGAGAGGGTTGGGGGATGTTAAGGGAGAGAATGCGAGCCGGGCAAAGCGTCGCTCGGGTGGACACCGAGCGCCTCTTTCCTCTCCGCTGTTATATAAAGCGCCTGGCTAATTCACCGCGCGCACTCCCATTCACCCCCAATTCCTCTTGTCCCACACCTACCCTCATCTCTCTCTCTCAGGACACACATACCGAAATCACCTCGATGGCATCTCCTACCCCATATTTATTCTTCTTCGTAACAACTTAGCTTTCGTATATTCCTTCGGCAATTTACCTTAGTGAGATCATAATCTATTGATTACCTTTCTTTTTATTTCTTCAGCTATCCTCGTCTAATTTGTTACTCATATCTTTAATTTGCTCTATTTATTCCTGTACAAGTTTAATTAATTCGCTGTGATGATTTCCTTAGCGTTGCCCAGCTTTTATAATAGTGAAAAATATCACCTTAAAGTAATATTGTGGCAAGGCTAATAATGATGCACTATTCTCCAACCCCGGGAAATGTTATACAGTATAAAATACAGATTCAGGTGTGGTGTGATGGAACTGTTACATAAAACGGAGACGAAAATGATTAAAATTTTCCACTCAATAAAGATTTATTACCGATTAGTTTAGATGTACTTCATTATTTTCAAATTATGCTCTCACTATAAAGGGTCCAATATATATATATATTATATATGTATAGATGATGCGGAAGTACTCACGAGAGCAATGAGTCTGACCTGAAGAAGGCCTCGGAGTAGGCCGAAAGCCCAAGTAATCTACAGTGTGAGTGTCCTTTTACGTGTTATCTGTTTTATTCTGTATTATATTGTGCCGTCCAAAAGTTATATATATGCATAAATATATATATATATATATATATATTTCTGTATATATATTAAATTATTTATTGGATATTTAATATACAAATATTGGAATCTGTACAGGGAGAGCTTCACTTGAAAATTATGTAGTACATCGAAATCAGTCGAAAACAAATTTTTATTAAGTGGAAAATTGTAATGGCTTTCGTCTCTTTTATAATATTATACAGCTTTTTGTCCTGAAAACGGTATAATTTTTTTCATACTTTTTAATTATTACTTAATTTTAACTAAAATATTATGCGCCAACCAACCAACATGCGATATATTACTTCTAAATACTGAAGAGAGCCTTGTTCAACCCTGAAAGACGTTATTTTTAGTTTATGTGTGAGAGTATAACTCTTTAGAAGTAATCAGTCGGGAGTATGACTTTTGCACATTCAGGGTAAGGGTTCCTGTTTATTTCATCCTAATATCTACAATTTTCCATCAGGTTTTATGACCTATAAAAATATGCTAGCCCGACACTGTTTTGGTCATATTGCCAAGCTCGGTTACCACACAGCAACTGAGGAAAGGTAAAATGGACAGTGGAATGAAGATGGAAGTATGATTGCGTAACTTACAATGAATATTTGTAAGTTTTAATACTTACATCTTTCATCTTTTTTATTCGCTGATCACAGACACTAAATATAGATGCTATGGTAAATAATTGCTTACACTCACAAAGTGTTTCAAATAATACTCTTCTTATTATAAATTCTCACATTTCATTTATTTAATTTTTAAAGATCGGTTCTTTTATGTCTTGTTTCAATATGCTTGTTCTCTTTTCCAAAAATTCATACATTCCAAAAACTTTTCCTTGGTTTGCTGGTACGTTCCTGTCTTACTGTTTTTATTTTTTATACTCATTTCGATAACGATGCGCTCCATATATATTTTACATAAATACAAATTTTCACCTTAATCCTGTTCCTACCCAGGTAACCATGGTGGTGTTGAAATGTGAGGCAAGCTATATCAGTCCAAGAATAAGTAAACATCTGTACTGTATATTTATCTATTATAAGAGAAAATATTTTCCCCGTGAGGTATGTTTTTTCATTCGCATCATAAAAATGAGGACCTAAATATTTTGAAGAGGGAAGCAGTTTTTGGGAAGTTTTTGTGTGGATTATGGGACCTACATAAAAGTGGCATTTTTAGTGATCACGAGTTCGATGCTCAAAACTTCCTATTATTTTTTCAGTTACACTACGTTTGGAGATGATTTCAGAAAATATGGTGGAGCTAGGGACCAAATCATCTGTTTCATATTTCGGGGAATTTTTCCATTTGACCACGTGCAAAACTTTGCGTTCTGTAGGTAATACTATGTGGATCACGGTGAATTTGAAATAGGAAATTAACCTTACTAAGGATGTTAGAAAAAATGTAAATCATGGAATGATTTAACGTGACAGAAATGGAAAAGCTGACAAAAAAAGAAAATGGCAAACATTTTTGATAATGACCGTGAAAAAATGAAAGATGACCAACTAAAATTGAGAACTTTTGAATTAAATTCTCCAAATCTAAATTCGATTTTGTTTAGAAATTTTTCGTCAATTCTATTTGACAAATTATTAAAATTTTATGTAAAATTTCCAAAAAGCTCCTGCAATTTTTATTGATACGTCTATATTTATTTCTTTGGAACAATAAACTAGGGCATAATTGCTCACCAGAATCGCATAATTTAGAGACATAAGTATTTTCTAATTAGTAATTATGACGCGTTGATACAAAACGTTTCAGGGCCCAATTACTATTCCTATCACCATAATCTGTGCTTGAAAATACTATATTTACCTACCATAGCTCTAATGGCCCCTTTGAGTTATTATTATTTTTAGAGTCATTACTTCCGCGCTTTTGACCTATTCAAACTCAGACCTTCGAAACATTTCCGGATTGAATTAGTTGAACTGATTGGATTCGTTTGGTATTGAATGAATTATACTGCAGCAATCTGAAAAAAGAGGTGCCTAGTAATATAAGGGCATTGTCTATAAAGAGAACAAATAGCTTTACGTATTTCAATATAGACTCTCTAGGTAATGCAAAGCAAGGATAAAGAAAGGCAGACGCCAAAGGTATGTAAATTAAATGATATTTTTAATGTTTACTTCCAGGAGATATATTTGAAATTAGGGTTAACACGCATCCATGTTATTATGCTTATCTAATTATGAATCTACCAAAAAATGTAATTTCAATAAAAGTAGGCGTTTTTGTGCCACTTTAACGAACTCAACTCTCCAAATGACGAAAGTTCCTCGTTAGTTGTTGAGTAATATAATTTTAATGGATTTATTTCTTTTGACTACTGCAGCGAATTTCCAGTCAAGTCCTTGGATGCTAATAAAACACACTATCTCTTTCCTCTTCTTCCTCCCTATCTCTCTTTATCTCTGCAGCCTGTCTTAGACAGCAGCCACTTTCCTCTGTATCTCCCCTTCTCCGCTTCGGTGATAAAGCAAGGGAGTGGGGAACCCCAAGGTCCCCTTCCCGTCCTCCGAACGATTTCGTTTTTTCACGCACCCATGTTTTGTCTTCTAGCACCGTCTCCGTCGCCCCCACCCTCCCTATACTCTCCTCAATCCCTATACTCCTCTCACTCCCTCGTCTCCATTATCCCAATTCCCGCGGCTCCTCTGACTTTCAGATTCCCTCCTTCCCTTTTGGCCGGAACTCATTTTGACCCTCTTACCTCACTTGTACCCTGTACCAACCCCAATTTCAGATCCAACCCCCTAGATGTGCCTTACTTACTGGACTGAAATCCATTCCCCTGTCTCTATCCTCACCGTTTTCCTTCTGTCTTAATTACCGTTGGAATTAGAATATGTCGGTTGGCACCTTTTTATAGCTAACGACAGTACCTTTCTATGATTTTTAAAGAGGAAGTATCATAGGCCCATAGTAGAATGCATTCCAATATCATCATCGAAATGCGATGTTGCGCACAGAAATATAGCGAGGAAATGAGTTACAAACAATCGTATTCATAGATTATGAATTCATCGACGTAAAGGAGACAAACTGTGATAAAAAAGCTATAGCCTGCTCGAGATAGTTATTTTGGAAATCCTTCCGATTTCAAAATAAATATTTTGTATTGTTTAACTTTGTGAAATTATTTATACGCGACGATTTGAGATAAATATAAATCAGCGTTATCATTCGCAGGTATTAAGGCTATTGCAGTTCTTTATTTCTTTATGCTGTATCTTGGCACCTAGAAGTTCTCGTTTAATTTCCTAATTTTTCCTTCTTTGCTTTTCATTTGTTGATGATTTAATCTTTACAAAGGAAATTTATTTTATCCTTTCAGGGGAGTGTAGCTTGATCTATTTGTTCTTTTATTTTTTCTTTTGTACTTTCATTTCTATCACTCCAACTGTTTTAAATGCTGGTATCATATAAAATATATCTTGTTCGGCACCGGTGGCTGCGGGGTAATGCTCTGGCCTGCCAACTCTGAGACTACAGATTTGATTCCCACCTAGGTGGGTTTTCCTACACCTAGGTTTTTGTAACTGTTATCAATGTAAACTTACAGGGATTAGGTGGAAGGAGGGACTACGAGTCCCTACTCGTATATAGTCTCAATCTCGCCCTGTAAAGACATTAAATAAATGGTCAACTTAAAATTTTCCTACTTTGGCTATCATTTAATGATATATACCTGTACTTGTATTATATTTTAAAATTGAAAACTCTGTTGTCCCATTGGACAACCATAAATGATAAAATCAAGCCATATACCTCTTCGTTTTTCCTTTAAAATACATTTATTATTGTATTCTCACGTTTCGTAATTCTAAAACACTGCCGAACAGTATTTTCCACCGTCGTTTTCACGGTCTTCCGCACCGATAATTGGTTTGTTAAAGTTCAAAACTAACCATTCACCTACCCATCTTTCCTCTCCTTCATGCTTCCTGTAGGTCTTCCAGCACCTGTTTGTCATAATTCATTTTTGCCTCCCTCTTTGAGGGTTGTTTGACGGGTCTTTCTTCTTGGCCAGGTCCAACTTACCGTTCTTAAGGTCAATTCCGTATTCTCTAGCATTTTCAAGTCGATCCTATGCCGGCCGGATGAATATTTGTACATCTACTCATAGGAAGGAGAAATCGTAGCTGTAGACATACATATACGAGGTTTGGTCAAAAATTAACGAGAATTTTAATTTTTCGGACAATAATATTTATTCTTAATAATAATATTTATTTATTCTTATACATTGATATTGTCACCTTCAAAGTATTCTCCATTGGAGATTATGCACTTGTGCCAGCGCTTCTTCCAATCCCCGAAACACTTCTCAAACTCGATCTTTGAGAGAGCCTTTAGTTAATTCAGCGATGCGCTTTTAATGTCATCTATGGCTGTAAAACGACGGCCCTTCAAGGTTCTCTTAATTTTTGGAAACAGGAAAGAGTCACACAGAGAATATGGCTGGGGCATCGTTACAGTATTGTTTTTGGCCATAAATTCACGAACAAGCAATGAGGTGTGAGCAGGTGCTTTATCGTGGTGCAAAATCCATGAACTGTTTTTCCACAGATCCGGCCGTTTTTTCGGATTGCTTCGCGCAAACGGCGTTAAACTTGCAGGTAGTACTTCTTTTTAACCGTTTGACCTGGCGGCAGGAATTCATGATGCAATATGCCATTAAAATTGAAGAACACAGATGGCATAACCTTCACGTTCCACCGTATTTGTCGAGCCTTTTTCGGTCTTGGCGAGCCAGAATGCCTCCACTGGGATGATTGAGCCTTGGTTTCAACGTCATATCCATAAACCCATGTTTCGTCACCTGTTATAATATGTTCCAGTAATTCTGCATCGTGGTTTACTTCATGTAGTGACTCCTGAGCAACTTCCATTCGCCGCAGTTTTTGTTCAAAATTCAACCATTTTGGAACGAATTTTACTGCCACGCGTCTCATGCCCAAAAAATTGGAAAAAATGTAATGACATGATCAAATTGATACGCCAAAATCATTAGCGACCTCTCTAACTGTGATTCGGTGATAGTTCATAGTCATTTCTTTCACTTTTTCCACGTTTTCATCGATTGTTGATGTGCTGGGGCGTCCAGGGCGTTCGTCATCTTCCAGGTCTTCACGGCCTTCTTCGAAACGCTTACACCACTCGTAAACTCTTGATTTACTCATAGCAGACTCACCATAAGCCTTTGCTAACATTTCACACACCTTGCTACACCCTATTTAATTTTTTACGCAAAATTTGATACAAATTCTTTGATCCATTTCTTTTAACAAACGAAAATCGCCGAGCTCATAAAACACGTCTAACCTTAATGGCTGTCACAGACAAAGTCCACAATGAAACAGCTGAAAGTTTTATCATACTTCAGGGGCATGTATACCCACATAATAAAAAAAGTTTGACAATCGGACTCTCCAAGCCCGCGAAATTAAATAATTGTCGTTATGTTTTGAATACACTTCGTAAACTGAAAGAGAAAACTCACTATTTATATATGCACATCAATCGGATTTACAAGCAGTAAATTGCCTGGACAGGTGTTGGTGATAATTGAAATTTGGTTATAACTTGAAGTAATAGGACAAAATATGGCTTCAATTGGTCTAAAAAAGGATGGCATCCGGCCTCAGGTCGGTTTAACGGTCATAATACAACAATTTCGCAGCACAAACATTACTTGTAGACTCACTCAGAAGGAAAGCAAAACATGGCTTGCAAAACTTGACGGGCATAGAATACTCATATCGTTGATTCTTCTATCCACCTAAAACCCTTATAGACACATTTCTGTCTTGCCTGTTTCCAAGCTTTTCCGAAATTTTGCTTTTTGTCGTCGTAAGCAACCTCTCCACTCTCCTCGGCTTCCTTGCTGTATCCAAAATTAAAACTGCTACATTGCTTTCTAACTGAAGAAGAGAGAAGTCAACTCTCTTGTTTCTTAGGTATAAGATGTTGGGAATAATTTTGGGACACGTTTAAATATATAACGATCGTCAATCAGTGATTAATTTCGTCTACAATCACTCAGAATGTCGTAAGAAGTTGCCTAAACTATGGTCATAAAATTATTGCCAATCAATGAAACTTTGCAACTTTAATATTCCTTCGACATATCTAAAATTTGTTGCTTTAGTTTAGAAATAATTCATATTCTTTCGTATTAGGCTTCAGGAAAGTAGCTACTTAATTGTTATTTAATATGAATTACCATTTTTGGCGATGGTGTCTTCTCGCATTCAATTTCAAGGGAGGGAAACTTTAAAAACTTAAGAAATAGTTTAACAATTTCAGAGGCCATTTTTGCATACTCTATAGTAACATAATTTCTCCGAGATTGTTTTACTAGGTCGTGTATACGATGAGAATAGTTACAGAGACTTGATTCCAACACATAAACTTTGCTAAAACATGTCGTTTTACTCTGGCTTCCTCCAACTGGTTTTGTAGTCCACTTTTTTTTAATACGAGTAACTCGGGCTTTGTTGTAATTGCTATAAAGATTATAAAGGCATTGTGGCAGAAAATTTTAATGAATATTTTTAGCAAAACAGTTACAATTACCATGTTTAACAAATGACCCAGACAGATTAGTGTTTCATACATTTGCGGAATCAAGATAATTTTTGCACTTAGGTCTGCCACAAATGTTAATTGGATCGAATACTACGGATATTAAATAGCACTTGTAAAATGAAGTTTATTAAATGACTTTGCGAGTCATTCCTGGTATTGTTAACACTTTCTGCACACCAAAGAATAACATATCGCTTCCCGCACGTTATTGTATATTGTCCACTGATATTCAGAATAATGATAAAAGTTATCTGTTCTCATGATGGTAATAGATAACAAAGCCCATTAACGTATTCACATGGAGCCAATACTTCTATACTCAAGTAGAGAATGATTTCACCTTTTGCATTTAAAAATTAACATGAGTCTGGAAAGCCTTCCTCGGTGCGAAATGACCGAAGAACCCATGGGCAAAATTATCGATCACTGTCATAATATCTTCCTTGGCTCGTACTGGAACTTAGGAAATTAAAATAATACAATGCCATTTTGATTTCCACGGGCCTCTCTGTTGAAAACCTAGGCTGTAATTCTCCGGACTTTACATTATTAAAAAAATGCCAAACATCTACTGATAGTATATCGTTTTTTCTTAGCTGTAGTCTTTTCGCCAACAATGCTTCTTAAATGTCTTTGAGCTTTATTGGGTTATACATGTAAGTGGGTATTCATTTTAAAAATAACTATGGGCCTATTTTATATCCTACTACTCTCTTCTCCTGAATGATGAAATAACGCATCAACAAACATACTTTCTTCGCTACACAAAATACTGGAATAAAGTTTTACAAATCTTTTTGTGATCAACTCCATTCATTTCAAATGGTTACAAAATTTTGGTGCATTACAATTTGGTACATTACTTACGTACAGTGAATGTTAGTGTTTGTGTGAAGAGGCTGCAGATCCAATCAGAACTTTGTGAATCCATCGTAAAAAGAAACTCTGTTTAGGCAAGAGGAGAGACAGAAATGTTATATCTCATTAGCTTAGGGGTTTTCCCTCGTCTTCCCGTAGGCTAAGAGATAAGGAAAGCTCGAGGGTTGACTAAAACGCTCATGCCCGATGAATTCTTACCGACTGTCTACTGTAGCAATATCCTCATTGAAAGAAGGTATTGTTAGAATTAAACATTCTTTTGGGTCTGCTCGTCTGCACGTCTTTAAGATAACAAAGTCGCCGGCGTTTGCCATCCCAAGATTTCTCAAAACGAACCAGATGCCCCGAAGGCACGACAAAAGCATGTAATGCACATTCGGTCCAAATAGTATGTAGTTTTATTTTGGCCGGGAAGTATTTCAGCCGGCCGACTATGAGTTGATCCCGACTCGTCTCACACCTAAGTCGAACAGCCCCCTCGCAACGTGAAGAATATTGAGCTGGAGCCGACCTGGGTGGACCCTCACCCATGTAGCCCTCTCTATCCTCAGTTTTCCATGGTGGTCTTCCGTTCTGAACCTCCAAATAATTTTTTCTTCTGACTCTGAAACTTTCTTAACCTACTCTCCAGAGTACGTACTTCAATTTTTACTTGTCTCTCCTTTTGGTATTTATTATTTTTCTGTAGCTTTACATTTCCATCGCGTGTAATCTTCTTCTTTTATCAATCTTCTCCTTTCGTTCAGGTCTCAAAACCGAAGAAATGTAAACCCCACGGGTAAGTTTTAATTAATCCCTTCCTTATATTTAAGTGGCATTGTTTATCACTAGTTGTGCTTTTCTTCTTTCTCTCCTCCACTTCCCTTCTTTCATCGCTGGTGTTCTTGCTGCTCGAATATCAAAACTCGCTCTTCTTGAAGTTTGTGCCTTTCGCTATTACTCTTGTTTGAAAATTATCTTACTTCTGCATGATTTTATTTATTCATGTTTATCTTGATGCATACTTTGTTATCCCTTCACTGAGGTTAGTACATTTTCCTCGCATCGCTTTTTTCTTGTCATAATCGTCGATATTCAGGTTATGGGCTAATTTTTTCATTACTGTACACAATGTGTGCAAAGTTTGCCACATTTGACTGCTATTTCTTGAGAATGATAACGTCAAGTCATAAATATTTCTCTTATTGTTCAAATATCACATTATATACCTCAGAGCTGACTCAAATTCTTATTTTTGAATTTATATTGGATTCGAGGGTTTCGATTGGACAAAAATTTAATCATTCCCTGGTGATCTGTTCCCGTATAATTAAGTCCTCCTTTTAGCTTGGAATAAGAGAGAATTAGTCTCATTTCTCATTTCAACACAATAACCTCTGTTTCCAGTGTTATGGCGTACATTTTATTTCTTTCGCGTTTAGTTTAAATTGTTCAGAATTCCAGTCTCATACTGTTCTTTATTTCCAATTAGAACTTCAAATTTTTCATCTTTAATGGCACCAGCATTGACTGATTCTACGTTCAGTGGAGCGGTGTGATACGGTTAAAAAACCGCTTCAACTTTGCCTCCCATTTGTTTAAACCTTCTTTCCCCACATAAAAATGCAATCCATTCTTCTCTTGATTTTTTCGTATATCTTCTGATTTTATTTCTTCATTTTTTGGCAACATTTTTGCCCTGACTTAATGGCTGAAGATTTCTTGCTTTCTTTTCTCTTAAAATATTTCCAGTGCTTAGTATGTAATCCATGCTGTCCTTTGCAAAGGCTTCCTTAAGCTCATATTTGTAGTGCCTTTCCCGGAACCCTATTCCCCCCTCCTCATAATTAGGAAATTTTCTTCTATTGATTCAGTCATTATGAGTCTCCATTTCTTTCTACTGCTAGTTGGAATGGCTTAGTTTATTTCAACAATGTAACGACCACTATGTATTCATTATTTTATTTATTTAACGCGTTGTTGGATTGCACTCTATCATTAATGAGCTGAAGTCACCAAGGATCTCTCTCATAGCTTTCTCTCATGCTTTTGGCTTGATTTTTAAATATTTGTTTTCCAATTTACACATTCTTACCTCTAGTAATATTCCACCTACACGTGGTGCGCTCAATAAATTATAGGAATTAGAGTTGTTGGGAAATAATATAATTTATTCATATCCGTATGTTAACGTATGGCGTAGTCCCCATTAGATACCATACGCTTTTTCCAACCCTCGAAAAACTTCAGGAACTCGATCTTTGCTATTGCTTTTAGCTCTCTCTGCAATGCGTTTTTAATCTCATTTATGTTTTTAAAACGACTGCCATTTAGTTCTTGAATTTTTGGGAACAGAAATCAAACAGGATCAAAGTCACACGGGGCCATGATTTTGGGGTGTGACTTTGAAGTGTGTCTGGCGAATATGGAGGTTGAGCCATCATTACAATGCTGCATTTTGCTAAAAATTCACGAACAATCAGTGAGCAGGTGCATAATGGTGTTGCAAAAGCCATGAATTGTTTGTCAAATATGCGGTTTTTTTTCGTATGGTTTCACGCAAACCGCGTTGAACTTATAAATAGTACTGTATTGATCGTTTGACTTTGTCGCAAGAACTGTTGCTGTACCATGCCGTTAACTATGGGAAATTACAAAATTCATTTTGCTTTTTGAACGAACCTCAAATGTTTTCGTACGCAGTTTTTTGTCGTCCTACCTTTTATCTTTAATTTGTAATGTTCGAACAACTCTAATAGGCTTTGTGTTCTTTAATTTCATTTCCTCAATTCAAATCTTGAAGCTGTAATTCCTTATTTGAGTGGTCCGATGGTTTCATTTTTCTCCAAGGATTATTAGATGCTGTCCTTTTAGGTGTTTTATAACTTTATTGATGTCACAATATGTTTTCCTCTTCTTCAATGTTGTAATCTGTCGTCGGCATGTTTTCTGTGCAACGACACATGTATGGGTAGATCATCGTAGTGTACTATGTTACTCCTATTCTCAAATTCTGTAATATTTCTATGTATTGCACGAAGTCTCATTGCAAGTCAAATTGGATCGGATATTCCGCTGAATTGATAACCGCATTTCACTCCACAGTATTCTACGAGCCAGGAGATCCGAATGGGAAATTATATACCTCCGGAATATTTAACCCTGTAGGTTTCCATTTTTTCTTTTCTTTGAGTCTTTAAGAGATTAATAGAAGATTTAGTGAGCCACTACTCTTCCAGATGACAATGTAGTTATTTCCCCTTGCGTTTCTCATCTCAATAATCTTAAGAGTTTAAGTACGCCAACTTCGTTCTTGTAATAGGAGGGTTGCTGGCCCATTCTTCGGATGACTGGCGTGGAATACTTCTGTGTGTCCGCCACTTCCACAAGTTGCGGTGCCTTCTAAGGATATCTCAGAAGTTTTACACCATCTTATATAATAATGAATTTATGCGTCCTTCTAGCAACACTGTTTAATTGCCTCGACTTCCTACTCGTCAAAAACCCACGCTTATTCTTGATCTAGGGGTCGATCACGACCATCCGCAATCACCTGGACTCATCAGATGACATTTACCAGAAGGGTATTTAATCTATGCTCTAAGTGCACATGTCGGTAGTAATCTTTATTCTATCATGTATCGCATTTCCACGATATTTCATAATTGCAACACGCATTGAACTGCAACACAGTTCAATACGCATTTTCTGTAATCAAGAATGATAGCTGAAAGTCGGCATGCACATTATTTTTCACTATTATTTCAAAGAAAAGTTCCGAATAAGAGTCAATAAATTTTAATCAAATGTAAACTCGAGTGAAAATGTCTCTATTCTGCGTAGTGTCTTAAATTAAAGTTTAATTTGTTGCATGCTCTAACCACAGGAGAACCTTTCGAAAATATTGTATATTATGGCCAATTGATAAAATGTTCATTAAGTAACTAAGCATATGCAATGTGGCCAAGCTTATAAATTTAGACTAAGCTTTTATGTACCACTCTTAAATTCCCATAAGCATTCCTCTGTCAGTATTAGTTAAACCCCTTTCAACAGGTTTGAAAATTTTATTGTATAATTTTTATTCGATTTATAGCATTTAATGGAAAAAATAGAATTTTATTTAATTATGTTTTAATTTAATCTATCATTAATTTTATCCAACTTCGACGTTAAAGCTCTCTGATCATTTGTTGATATGAATAAATTTCATGGTTCAGGAGTTTGATACTGCGATGGTAATGGAGGAAGGCGAAGTTTAGGCAAAAGACTGGCAAAGGATTGTGGTAAGAGGAAAAGAGTAATTAAATAGCAGTAATGGCGTAGATGGAGTTAGATAGGGTCTGTAATTAAACTAGGAATTAAAATAGCCTGTGTAAGAAAGAAAGAACGAACTAGCAAAACAAAAAAAGAATCTTCTTAATACTATGGAAAAGTCACTTTAAAACCTTAACCGAAGCAATAAATTGTATGCAGACCACTCCCTTTTTCTATCTTCATTAATTATTTGCGAAGTTACTTTTACCTATTTCCATTCGTAAACGCTCGAATAATGGCTAATTGGGAATAGGCATTGTGTTACCTCGTTAAAATATATTCGTCAATAATATGTAAAACCAAGAACACGTCGAATATATATTTCTGTCGGATTAAAGCATTAAATTCCATTATGTTTTTTTGTTCTTTTGCCCATAGAAGTTCATTTTTGAACACAATAAGTAGCTGTAAATATTTTTGCTGTCGGTTGTCAAAGTTCATTGCTTCCGCTAGAAATTATTTAAACCACCGCTGAAATTATATGAATTTGTTTGCGACGCACATTTGCGAAAGAAATTCGTACCATGATTCTGGTAATTGCCTACGTTCAAAGATTTTTCTGATGAATTAATACTCTAGTCACTTTTGCAACACGTTTAAAGTAAGTGTGCAAGAGGAAATAACACGAATCTTGTAAAATTTAATAGGGTCTAGTTTAAACTATTTTCTCTGGTGTTCATTTATAAGAAAAATATTTAGATTCTAAATCAGTTAGTATTGCTCCCCTTATTATTTTTCCAATAATGAAAGCACTTATATGCAGTGGTAGACAAAAGATAGTAGTCTATCAAATGGAGGGCACTATCTTGAGAGGAATAGAGGAGAGGAAACAAATGCAAGTTCTGAAGAAATGGAATGTAACCCTTTACAATGCAACAATTTCAGAGTGTAAAAATCATTCGCCTTGACCGGGACTCTGAAATTGTTGCGTTGTAATGCTACACGTAGCGGATGACTCCGTTAAAAGTTACTGTTGCGGCATCTCCCGCAGTTTCTTGAAATTTGGAATGTTACCATTTTGTCCAAATAATATCTAATAGGTTTTTGTGCTTGGTAGTTTTAAACTCTTTTTGGGAACCGGATAAAATAAATGTATCATGAAAGGTGTCCAGGATGAGGCTTCGCAGCTGTCCCTATCCCCGAATAGGAAGGAGTATCTAAACTTCATGCATCCTTGAGAAAATGGTGAGATATGGTACGCTGGTGACAAAGGCCGAAGTGACTCATACGTTATTATAACTTTAGGATTTAGTCCTCGTAACCATTACGTATGGCAGTTGTATGAATCAAGTGTGTGTTAAGAGATATTTGGTGCATTTTTCTGAGAAAGAATCATATTGCAGAGCAGTGACAACACATACAGTCCATTTTATCGTCTTCTTACCAAAATTTTAAGTTAATCGAAAAACGAATAACTCTAAGAAGGAGTATCTGATCGCCGATAAACAATTCGTACATATCTTCCCAGGGAAGGAAAAATTACTTCGAATTGTTTGAAACTTTAAATCTTAAACTATACACTGTCTTCTTGCGCTTTGTTCTTTTTTTCCTTCTCCGGTTCTCTGTGCTCGTCGTCAGAATTCACAATAGTCGTTTATTCCCCAAACATAGGTTACCTACTTTTTTTCCTTCCTTCCCGACCATCATTTAATAGGAATTAACCGCTCCCAGGATACTTGCCTCCTTCTCGTCTCCATCCTCTGCTCCAGCCACTTCCCCTTACTTCCACTCCCCTTCGTCTCGATCTCACCCAGTCTGCTTTTTATCATCTCCCATTCCTCCTCCCCACTCTCATTTCCTCTATCTCCATCTCATGAACCGCGGGGTCTTTTGGCAAACATCGTTCCCTAGGGAGGCTTGTCGCGGTGGCATCAAAACGAGCCTTGGATTAAGGGAGACGAGGGGATACCCCCTCCACCGCCTCTGCCGCTATAGGAGGAGGGGTAAAAGGGAGGAGAGGAGGTGGCGTGTGACGCTGGAGAGGAGGGAAAGGCGGCGGGGAGCAGGATGGATGGATCGTGTCTTTTTTTTTAACGCGGATCCGAATTGTGGGGGAGATGACGTTGAGAGAGGGCAAAGGAGGGAGCGGGGGAGAGGCAGAATCGGGGGCGTTGGCAGGGACTGAAGGGGTTCCCTCGAGAGGGCCCGTGAAACGATTGTCGGAGAATTTTGGCGCAGTTTTTCGATTTATTCTTTTTTACGGAAAAATACGCGGACCTTACATTCTTTTTTATTTTGTTCACAGGAGTCGGCCCGCGTGGGGCTTGTACAGGCCCAAGCTTTTCAATGGATGTTTCAAACAAAGCTCAGGCGTTGTTTCACCCATTCAAAAATGTGTTTTCTCTTCGCACAAAGCCCCTTCAAATCTATTTTTAATTGGCGAACTATTGAACGGAGGCGCAACAATGAGTCGGGCTCGATTCAGGCGATCGCCGGGATTTTAGGAGGAGAAGAGAATTAAAAAATGCTTACTGTAGTGCTTTCTGAGGCGCCCTACATTTGCAATTAATTGTTTAATAGTAATATTTTGGTGCAACGTCATCACGTATATTTACGACACAAGTCACCTTTCAAAGTTTTAGAAGTTTTATGATATTCATGCTATGACGAGTAAATGCAATGTTGTAAATGCAGACTAAAAGAGCGTTTTGGAATCATTTTTGTAGGTACACGTGTATACTCAAGTATTTAAATCCAACCATAATTATTGAAATGGGTTTCATGTTAAAAAGATTAAATTATTCTAATCCCTCAATAAGTTGATGGCAGATGTCGGATGAGGAGTCGGGGAAAATTGACACTCAGGTATCTCGGTTTAAGGAAACACTTCCTTAATGCCTAAGTAAAATCAATATTATAAAACTTCATAATCCAGGCCTCACATCCCTTGCTCAGAAAAACACATACACACACATATTTTTATATATTTATTCGTGGGTATATTAGCATAATAATTACAAGTCCCAAAGCTTAAACTCTAAAAATGAGTCCACATCCGACGAAGTCGGCAATAATCTTAAATTCCTTTTAAAACTTCTACAGTTATATCGTGTCTGCTAATTTTTTGGGACTTTTCAATTTTTTTGGATAAAGAAGCGTATTTAGAGTGCGTTGTAATACTCTATGTAAATATGTTTAAAAAGCGAAGTTAGATTATTGAAAATGGCATAATTTATAAATATTTCTCTTTCATCGGGATGGATCGCTGAATATCTTCGGATCCCTGATTTCCCACTTGTGACTGAAGATTTAACCTTATTTCAGCATTATTAGATACAAACCTAACCCTTCAAAATTAAATTGGAAATAACTCATTTAGACTCTTAAGGTATAAACGTCTATTAGGTTAGGGAGAAGTACAGTTTTCAACCCGATTTTTGGCATGATAGGTGTTGGTAAAGGTCGCATGGTACTAAGTCGAACATTGTGTTAAATGCACTAGGGAGGAAGAGTAGGAGGAAAGGATTTCCTTCAATATTACATGTGTGGTGTTCCTTGAAAATATGGCATTCGCAAAATAACACTGCCTGGGTGAAACTGGGAGTACCTAGAGGCGTAACTCGGAATCGAAACGGGGCTCTCTGGCCTGCATCCCAGCGATCTACTCACTGGGCTAGCACGTTTCCCTAAGGGATAACGACCCTTATTTTCAAAAATAAGGTTTTATTAAGACGCATGATGCGTTTTACTCCAATAAGTTATACACATGGACGCGCGCGCATAAACACACTCACAAACTATCAGTGAACTCAAACTTTACAGGAAGGTTCCCTTAGTGCCGAGGGAGATTATAATTTTGGGTAAAGGAGTTTTTGATAACAAAAGTTCTGAATGGTTTAATTATTACTTTAAAGGGCAAGTTATATTATTTATATATATTTAGTTTGAGAGGAAAAAGTGTGCAACTTCTTATAAATTTTCAATTTAAGTATTTCTCTTCTCTTTCTCACTCCGAAAGTATACGGTGACTCTTTTGCTCCTGATAAACCACTCATCGCTTGTTAATCCACGAAGAATCGAGTCCTCAGAGTTTACAGCACTTTTCTCAAGGGAGGAGGCGAGCCCGCGACCTTTCTTTTAATTCGTGAGCATGCTACCCACCAAATCCGTCCAATAGTCTCTATAGTACTCTTGATATTGATGATTTTTGAGGCAGTTGGTGACTAATACAAAAATGGGAAAATCGTAATTGATGCCTTATTTTCTTTCATTTTTATTGGATTAAAAAAAATAAATTAGGTAAATTATTAACACAATATCTAAATTTTCAAAGTTATTTTAGAAAATAATTTGATTATATTTTCCATTAACAATTGTGAGACATAACTTTATTAAATATCCAACTGATAATATGAAGTCGTAATTACATAATTAAAACTTCAAAGAATCTTGTAACACAATAAAATCATA
Organism: Hetaerina titia; assembly: GCA_037158775.1. Classification (NCBI taxonomy): domain Eukaryota; kingdom Metazoa; phylum Arthropoda; class Insecta; order Odonata; family Calopterygidae; genus Hetaerina; species Hetaerina titia. Next base: position 21,984,135 of record CM073768.1, read on the forward strand.
ATTACAAACCACCAACTTTTGATGGCCTATTCACCGGTTGCCTTCAGGGTGTTGATCGAAACCTTGAGGACTATGTCCCGCAACGCTCCGAGTCACGAACGATCACCGATCAAGACAGAGATGATCAATACCTTGAGTTAGCCATCAGAAAGTCGGCGCCAGGCCGTTACGAAAGCCGCAAAATGTTTCCTGGATTCGTGTGCCGGGAAGACACCAAATTCTTGAAAAGATATTATATCTGCATGGCAAGAAACTCTATACTCACAGAGTCTACTATATTTAAATTGCTTTTTATGAAAAGCGGTTGGATAAGGCATAGAACTAAATAGTCTTTTATTTTTGAGATTTTTCTCTTTTGTCCTTTCTGAGTACAAGTTTGAGGGTATTCGTCAAAAAAAGAGAATAAATAATTAAAAATTCTATTCATCAATTGACAAAGGAAAAGTATAATTGATTTTAGGGTTAGGATTCATGTAGCATGTTCTTCATTGGAAATATTTAAACGGTGCATGACTAGTGGGAACAGATGGAGAAGAGAACAGAGGAGGAGAAAGAAGGTAAGGTATGACATTCTGATGCAAATAGTTTTAGGGCGTATCGATGGTTTAACCAAGAATTATTAGGATGACATTCAGAACCAGCTCTTATAGGTAAATAAAGAATTAGTTTACGAAGCCTAAAGATATTTAGGGAAGGTTAGGAGGTTACGCTGAAAAAATATATGATAAACTCACCATCTGCATCAAGTGAGAGGTAAATTACAAAAATATTTTTTGGACTCTCACATCACAGGATATTTTATGATAAGAAATTTAAAAGTGTGTCAATTGCATAAGCGTAATGTTTTCAAGAAATAAATCATAAATTTACACAAATTCTAAATAATAATTATCATAATTACTATATCCATTATAGTATTTCCATTTGAATTTCTTCGTGTATATCAGCTAGTAATTAATAAAGCCAGGATGATTAGAACAAATTGTTATTGTGGGTAATTTTTTAGTGTAAGTAAAGCTCGTTGAATTACTGTGTCCTCTGTCAGAGTTTCGGTATCGTTAATCATACTTTTCATCGCAAATTTCACAATAGATTCTATGCGCGCCACAATGTTTCGCATTGTGTTTTCGTTTGATTTTTTTGCTATTGTTTGCCTATGACGTCACTAACAGTATGTCTAACTTAATAGATACATAAACCTATATAAAAGTTTTACCCGCAAGCCATAGTTAAATTAGCTTAACTATTATTTTTGGCAAAAACCGTGTTTCGTTTGAATTTTGTTTTGTGGAAGGTTTCATCAAGGATTCTTCAACTTATGAAAATATTTAAGGTCCTCGTCCTTCAATGAATTCTCATTGGAGCTATAGTATTGATTCAGAATTGATTTTAGATTGACATATATGAACTTTCTCGTTATCGACGCTTTCTTTTTTCAGTAATATGTGGATGCTTGCTATAAACTGTTCAACAAATAGTGCGTCGTGAAAATCGAAAAAAAAAGACCTTTGCAAAGACTATCTTTGCCATTTTATAAAGCTTGACGGGTTTACGGCGCCTGCCAAAAATTTAATTAAAAATTCAATGAAGACAGCCTCAACCAAATATATTGGCCTTAATATTCAAAAGTTAAGAGAGTTCGGGTAACTTTATCCAACCAGGTCAACCTCATAGAAAGAGAAAAAGTATACTTCGAGGCACTTTATAAAGCTACGCAGGTTACCAAAAGCATAGAGGCCCGTTTTTTATCTTGGAACCAGGTGATGTCAAAGACACACACGAAGTTTGGCATCAAGTCGGCAATGAGAATTCCCAGTTTGAATTATGGTCGGGAAATGTTCCTGCTCTTCTTGGAGTTATTGCTTTTTACGGTAGTTCTGAGTTTGATATAACAAATGGAGAGCTTTCTCACTAATTGTCAAAGTTAGTCTATAACTTCATTACGTTACTTGACTAGGTTGGAAGTGCAATCAATAATGACACTGATACTACCCATGAATAATTTTATATTCTATATATATGTAACTTTGTCACCCCTTCAACATTTAAAAAAAATACAGAAACAAATTTTCGACTTCTAGTTATGAAAAAGCTGAATTCGGAAGTTCTCGAAAATTTATCCTTCTGCAGGTTTCAATCATTGAGTCAGGCGTAGGAATATCCGCGTTAACGTAGTCGTACTTCCTGTATTTGGTTATCCATGTATGACGTGAGTTCACCGACCACATAAAGCTTTCCGATAATATCAGCAGCTAAGCACTCCTTTTTTGAATAACCCAAAAAATGTGGAAGAGGGCAAACAATTAACTCCAAAGATAAGGGTGAACTAACGTTTCGGGTTGAATACAAAAGTCAAACTGCATCAATACGGCTATCCAGCAACTCATCAATCTCTTGATATTTGGCGAAAAAATGGTAAATGGAAATTAAAGCTCTATACAATACGCATTAAATTAAACTTGTATATAAAAATAACAAACTAATAATTTTCGAGATAGGTACTAATAATTAAATTGGTAATTAAAACCATATAGCAACAGTGTGCGGCGGATATGCAATATTAGAAAGAGAATTAAGACATACAGGTAACACCCTTGCTTTTGAATATATATAGAGGAACTGAAAAAAAATCGCATGAGAGGACTGCAGATAGGAATGGAAATTGATGAAAAAATCATGAAATTAGTTAAGTTTGCGAATGATCAAGCTTGAGAAAGTCATTCAATTAACAAGTCACAATCATTGCTGATCGCATTAGAAATTCGGTGCGGGAGGTATGGAATGAGAATCTATGTGAGTAAAATAAAGGTTATAAGGTCTTAGAGAAAGAAGAAAGCTAAGTTAAACGTTAAAATGGGCAAGAAATATAGTAGGTTTACCTATGTTAATAGGTAAACCTACTATATAGTATGTCTATTGTATGCCTACCTATCTCGGTTTATTTTTAACCAAGATAGTCTCAGTAATAAAATTATAGGAAGAACAATTGTGTTAGGTAAAGAAGGTTTCACTAGGAGGGAATTGATGACAGGGAAATTGAGTGAGCAAGTTAAGAAAATAATTGTCAAAACCTTAGTATGTAGTGTGGTTTTGTGTGCCTCGGAAACTTGGTCGCTGAAGCAAAATGATAGCCTTACGTTGGAATCCTTTGATATTTGGGTGTGGAAAAGAATGGAAAAGGTAAAGTGGACGGATCGGTTAACAAACGAAGTTCCTGGCATGGTAAGGGAGGAGAGAGACGTTTTGGGAGAAATCCAAAGAATGCAGGAAAGATGGATGTAGCTCATGAATGGCGGTGGAATGCTTAAGTCTATGATAAAGGGGTTGACGTTAGGGAAGTGAGGCAGGGGTGACAAAAGAATAGAAATATTGGATAAAGGGAAATACACAATATATGCAAAATTTAAGAATAGTGTGTTGTAGCAGGGGTATTAAGTTTTTTCTTGTTAGTCGAGGCTAAGAAATGTAGTAGCGTACAGCGTGTGTCCACCCAAGGCTTATCTTAAATGTGTATCATCCAAAACTGCTAATTTATTAATAATTCCTCTCCGTTCAGGTTCTGAAACACGTGAGTAAGTAAAAAAATACTTTTATAAATACGTCATTCAAACATGACTGCACTGAGCCTACATATTAACCACCAATGCATTTATTAATAGGATTAATATGTATCACTAGCTTTTTGTTACTAATATAATCACAAACATAGGGCTTAATACTCGGGATAGAGAATTCCCGGTCAAAGTTTAGATACAATTGTGTTAGAATGATGGCAATCTGTAGCTTGTGAATCAACCCTAAAACAAATAATTTTCCAATTGCACATGGCCATTTGCATGATATTTTGGAAGGCAGCAAAGCAGTATATAAGTGTGGGAATTTTTACTGTCAAACCAATGGCATATTTAAGATAAAATGTTCAGTATCAAAAATCTAAATTATTTTTGGTATGAAATTTTTATTGGTTAATACTCTGGGACGGAAGGGTGAAAATGATCAATAACAAAAGGAAACTCTTTCAAAAGCCACTACCTCTCATTGGTGTAAAATACTTTTTTATTGCAGGCGATCGACCGTGAAAACACGTATTTCGAATGTAAGCTGCTGCAAAATGTTACCATATCTTCACTTTTGACAGGTTTCAATAAAATTAAAAAGAAAACAATTGGTTAACATTAGAGGTTTCTTTAAAAAATATCAATTTTAGGTACGTGCATATAAACGTAATATCATCCTCATTTGGAGCTCACCAGCCTATTCCTCGATGTTGACCACTCTCTGCAGAATTGAAATACTAACGTTACCTTCGCGATATTTTGGGAGGGCACCTTACAACATTATAATGGAGCTTAGTAACTTCAAAGTACTTCCATTACCATTCTTCCACTTTCCGGTCACCGGGGTGCTTTAATGAATTTCGCCTGATGAATAAATGCGCATAATTCTCGTGGAGTTATTCAACCGTGTAGCTTATGTACCTCGCAAAAAAGTTGCGTAAGAAACCTGCTAAATTCGGTGAAAACAATATAATGTTTCAGTGCGTTTTTTTACCATAACATGAGCAATCTTTACGGAAGAGGAATCATCATTACTTCCGGTAGCTTCTATTTTTAAACGTTATTTAAACTTGAGGAGGGAGAGCAGTCATTATTTTTATTGTTGCCCTCGACTAATTGACCCATGGGGGGAGGACGGGGGGGTGCTTTCAGATCTTGATGGTCGAAGCCATTTTTATCGCCCATTCCGGGTTATACCTTTACGCTCCCCGAAACATTTTAAGAAAGCCAACGACCCAGTACCTTGAGGGAAAGAGAAGTGTTGGAGGGACTGACTCACTTGTTGAGAAGCGCAATTTATACCCGGGGCGCTAGTGCACTTTTACAGGTGTCCGTTTAGTAGAGGAAGGAATCAGGGGGAGAGGGATTCGAGAAAGGAATGGGCGGGTGGGTTTCCTGAAGAAGTGGGCTTGAGTGAGAGAGGGGGAGAAAATGATGGGAGGGGATGGCGGGGATGGGGGAGGGATCTTTGCTTCGAACTCGTCTCAAGCGAGCAGCGATCCCCCCTCTCTCCTTTTTCTCTCTCTCTCTCTCTCTCTATCCACGAGCCGTCGTGTGAGACCGGCAGAAATCCGAGGAACAGATTTTTCAACTGGCGTAGAGGATCTAGAGGGAGGTGTGAGATTATGAGCGACAAGCAGGATTGGCGGTTTGAGGGGGGGGGGAGTGATAGCGGGAAGGGGGAAGGAGGTGATAGGTAGAGGGAGTGGGGGATAAGGAGAAAGCAAAAGAGGACATTTCAGGAATGTGGTCAATGAATTAAGGAAGGAATGAAACAGTGTGCGATTTTGCGACGCACTGTTATACATCTACATCCACACAATACCCCGCAATCTGCCGCAAGGGCGCGTGGCGCGGGATGTTAGGTCACCACCCGTAAACTAGAATAAAACCACATGCAAAACCAAATCATTTTACATCTACACAAATATTAGTTTGTTCATGCACTCGAAAAACCTTTATAACTTGAAAGAAAGTACTTACATGCAATAATATTCTTTATCGGGATAAGTGTATTCCAATCTTGCTGTAAAAATGTTAAAAAGTTTTATTTGGGTCTCTTTAAGTCTATTTGTTAAAAAGAATAACATGCAAGATATCGACAAATATGTACACTACCATTTTTAATGATCTCCTACGCAATTGCCGTCATGTCTATCATGATATTTAATGGTTAGGGGAATAAACAACATTTTAAATATAACCGTTCTTCAATAAATCAACCTGATTTTACGTCGGTGACCTGATCTACCATCTGAAGTGGGGGCCTGTAATATGTCCTGTTTCTTTGCGCAAAAAGCTGTGCCAATGCTGTATACTTTTACCTCCATACTAGGCGTGTTATATTAGCAACTACGTTGCTGGAAGTTGGCGGATTTATACTGGCAAATATATACTCATACTGATATGTATATATATATATATATATATATATATATATATATATATATATATATATATATATATATATATATATATATATATATGTACATTATTATTCGTGAATGCCTGGTCTTCTAACACCCCCGCCACCCGCCCTTGCGAAGTATTGTGAAAATGTAGACTTACGGCATATTAATTTATTGAGAGCCGTATCAAGAATCAAATCAAATTTCTGTCCATATCAACGGTATGTGCATACTGTTAATGCTGGTATGTTCGCCGGTTTCTCAACATTGCATTTCACCTTAGTCAAAATTAATTTATAGACCAATTCTCTATTTTTTTAGCACCATAGGTTCAATGGTTAGATGATGAAACCCTGTAGGCTATTCATATACTTAAGTACTAACTTCCACGCGCTGAAATAATAGGTAAATAAAAAAATAAGTACTGAAAAGTCCACGCGATTTTTCAATACCTATATCAATGGCTAATGAAAACAATAATGTGGTATTGAATGATTCTGTAGCTACTGGAGGGGGGGGGAGCATAGACCGGGGGATTTTAAAAAGTGGGTTTGAATGAGGAATAAGAAAAATAAAATCAATGACAAAGAGATAAGTGACAGGCAATGTAGGAGTAGAAAAAGTTATGGAAAAGAGAGGAATTGGAAGATGGCAGTAAATGTGAATGAAATACGACACGATTGTGCAAGGAGACCAAAAACTAATTGAATGATGAAATCTGGAAGCGCAAGGGAGACGTGCATACAATGTTAGGCGAGAAAAATGAACATTTGCAATTATGTCAAGGGGGATTGGAACTATGGAATTCTCTGACGAATGATTTAGTATGATGCGTGTGGTAGTCCGAATGATAAGAGCCGCACAAAAATCCCAATAAACCAAAAAAATGGGTGGGGTTTATTGCCGTTTTCCAAATACCTGATAGGAGATGTTCTGTGTGGTTATGCTTTGTATGATTTCGATCGACGGCCAAAAATCGAAAGAGGACGTTAAAAAGTTGATCACCGCTCAGCGCTAAAGAGAGGAAATATGTGAGAAAAAGGGGGGCGGATGAGGTTTGTGAGGGGAGGGCGGAAGGAGCGAAGGCTGCTGGGAATCAGGGGCGGTGACCTCTCTCCTTTGCGCCCTCCTCCACTCCCTTCTCTCCCGCTCAAGAATTCTCCCCTCCGCCCCGCCTCTTTTCACAGACTCCCACTCAAACGGTTCATATAGCAGCTGGCGATGGACCGCTCTTTCTCTTCCTCTCTCTACCCACATCGCAAACGTTCAGAAGATTTAAAAGAAATCTCTCCTCGCGTAAGGATATCAGATTGACTCAGTGACTATTATTTAAATCGAAGATTCGGGATTCATTGTTCTGGTTTGGCCACAATGTTAGATAGCGCCTCTATAGGGTTGCTTTGAGTGGAGAAATTGGGATAGATGTGGCAGTACGCTTCACTAGGGAGTTCAAATAGTAAACACTTTTTGTTAGAATGAGAGTTGTGACATTAGTGGTTCTGCATAACTGGTAACAAAACGGTTCCGGCAAAAATTCTCTTGCTCATAATTTACTATAACTAAGATAAACTGTAGAAGCGAATTTGGAAAATAATGCGACACATATTATTAACATGAAAGGGGTATATGCAAGGTAGTGTAATGGCAAGAAGGCAAACTAGTTACATTATAAAACTTCTAAGGAAAAGTATTTTTTAAAGTTCTTTTTCAGAAAGCTCTTCTATAGGATCTTAATTTTGAAAACGTGCAATTTGCTTATAACCAAAGTGCTATGGAGGTAGGTTTGTTTAAAATTCTTTTTTAATTTTGTCGCAAAAAATGATTTTCTGCAGTCTCTTTGCACTAGCTCCATCTTTGAATCACATGCGTGCCATTAAATTAATGTAATTGTAGCGGAGGTGCGACAGATAATATGCCAGTTTTGTAGAAATCGGATTAATATGAAATCCTTTACATTAATATCAAATGATTATGTTGTCAATGACCATCATTGTTGAATAGGGAAGAGTGAAGGAGTGGAGTGAGTGATGGAAAAAGCGTTTCGAAAAGGAATGGTAACACACTGCTCACCAATGCGTCCGCTGACATTGGGCAAGCGGTCGCTCAGGATCGGTTTTATATTGTAGCTCTTGCAACTGTTTCGGAGTGGTAAAATACGTATAACGGATCTTCTACGGAGTAAGAATGCGATATGAAGAAAGATGAGAGCTGGGTGTTAGCTACAAAAGGTGCCCAAGAAGAAAGATCCAAGAATAGGGATACGAAGTTGGAAAAAGAGGAAGTCGCAACGTTGCGATTCAGTTTCGATAGCATTCCACAAGATATAATTGCAAAAAATAAATAATTCGCTCCCAACATCCCATTATTGGACAAAAACATGTTTTCACAGCTACAACTTACCTGATTTCGGATACTTTTGAAGGGTTTGCAAAATATCTCGCAGTGCACTGAGGGACTTATGATCAGAAATCAATCGCGATATTCCTCTCTCTCTAAGGCTAACAATACTCATGGTGCACTGAGAAAAATGGTGTAGATTGCTGGGGAGGAAGTCGAGTGATATACCTTTGATTTTGAAGAGAAGGAAAGGAAAAGAAAAAAAATTCGCTAACAAATTGCTAAGGGACGTACGACGCTCGATTCTCGATTCCTTTTCGCAAAGGAGGGGGACGCTCTTCCGTGATATGAGCTTTCTGGTTCGCTCTCCTGAATCGTCGGGGGTGAAGGGAGAGGGGCAGCCTGCCATCCGTGGGTTGCCTGCATGTCTCAACCAGGAGGAGCTGCGGGCTTTAGGCCGCGCCACCATTTGTCCCCTTGCACTTCCTCCATCTCTTCAGGAGGAATCGACCACGGCGACTAGCGAAAAAAGCTACTTCAAATATCTCTGTGTTATTTTTTATGCGATTTTGGATCAAAATAAGAGTCCAAATCGTTTGTAGAAAGTCTTCGGATGTGACAATAACCTCAATGGAACGGTTATTGGGACTAATTGAAATACCAATGGACCATAATATTTCTAATCTCATACGCTCCTCGTCATTCTAATTTCAGATAGCTATCCATAGTTATTGTGAACATTGTAGAGGGAATGTCGGACGCTACACTGGTATTATATACATCGTCTATTTATTTCGTTTAAGGAAGCAAGACTTAATTCTACGCCTTTCTGTCACATTCTGGTAATAAATGAATAATATGAATAAATAAATAAACGAATAATTCCGTATAATTACAGTTTTTAAAAATTTGATCCGAAATATATCAAAGATTTTGGATGCCTAAGAGAGAATAAAAATTAAAACAAAAGCTCTTTTAGTTCAAGGTGTCGGATAGCTGTTTTTATTAGCTTTTGGATTCGCTGCGTCACTCTAATTCTAGGTATTTTATACTTAATTAAAATTGTAGGAGGGTGCTTCAAAACCAGACAAACGGTCACAGAGTAGATAGTTTCGTTCATCATAGGTAAAATAGGCATGTATAGGAAATAAACCCCCGCGCTTTATATTTGAATCTAAATCTTGACATTTTAGGATGAACACTTTTTTAAACTGATTCCAAAGAGTGCGAGATTCCAAGAGAATGCGTTATGAATGAGGCTCCATTAAAATTTCAGGGACGAAATGCCCCTGGCTCTATTTTTTGCGTCAAGCATAATGAATTGGATTACACGGGCGTTAGAATTTGTGATTCTTGCAGGAGCATTCAAGGCAAATTTTTCACCGGTGCCTAGAGTCATAAAGTGTCGATACTTATGGATTATTCAAAGAAGGTAATATTAGGTAAAAAAACTCAGTGGAATGGCATATAAGTCGAGATTGATCTTGGTCCATTTCCATTGGCTTAAGGATGTTGAAAAACTGTATCACTTAGCACTTTGGACTCATTTTTTTTGGATATGACAACTTCTTAGTTGGTTGAAGTTTTACTTCTTGATTGTTCAAATTTTTATAAGAATATATTTTATAATTTTTTTATCAAGTGGATTCCAAAGAATTATGAACTCTCAACAGAGTGAAAACCGACTAAGTTTTTTTAATAATTGATAACACCTGAATATAATTTCTAATCTTAATTAAATGGTCAATAACTACTCTTTATCCGTTAGAGGAAAGAAATAAACGGGTGTTCACTGTTATTCTGTTTTCATTTATTGCATGGCTGCAAAAGAAAATTTAAAATGTGTTTTTTTTTAATTATACCGCATACATGGTAATTTCAAATTAACTCGATATGAAGTGCAACTAAATTCAAAGCAAAAACGTCACAGATAATTGCTGTTTTATCTAATTTTAATGGGTCACCAATTACTACGTTTTTGGATAGAAACAGTTTACAATTACACATGGTGTTTATCGTAATGTCTACATTGTTGAGGAAGTACCGAATTAAAAGTGTCCCTTAAACATTAAAATGCAACAATTTAAAGGTAAAGAAATATTCGCATTAACCGGGATACGAACCCGTATCTCTAGTTATCCGTCCTAGTGCTTAAACCAATTAATGTAGCGAGGCGTAGTAATATATTAATATACTGTATTGCACATTATCGAATGACTCCGCTAATGTGTATTAAAATGCGCGAAGTTACTGTCGCGGAATTTCCCGTTGTTTCTTTGAATTCATTTAACCAACCCTGTAAATGTAACCTCAAGCTGAAATTGAGGATTCTTCTTCTTGATCAACTTCTATTCTCAATAACCTTAATTACACAGTGATGACTGCAGAGCTGACCACAATTTTCATTTCTAGTTAGTTAAAAAATTAACCTGTTCCTCAGGAGAAGAAATGTGAAAGGATGTATTTCCTTCTTACGGGACTGTTTTAATAGTATTTTTGTATGAATTTCACTCCTTCAAATTGTAAGCGAAATAAGATTTCCCTTGGGTCCTTCGGGGTCAGATTTAACTAAAACTGCTGAAGGCATGTATTCACATTTCATTCATGAAAATTAAACGAATTTCACAAAATTTAGAAGATACGGTTTGGTTTCCGCATCCACAAATCGGGTATTATGGCATCAAGGTGAATTTAGAATTTTTAAAAAATAATTACCTCATACCAATTGCAATAGCCGTGAGAAAGGGTTAGATGAAGAGAACGTTGACATTTATATTGTCAGATACAAGAAGAGTTCGAGTAAAAGTTAGTGTAGGTTTTGGACTTTCTTCCCCAGTTTTTCTCTCGATATCATTAAGGGAGTAATATACGTAATAACCCCAGGATTCGAGGGTATGTCTGTTGTATAAATACGCTATAATATAACGACTACTGCTATATTTAGCATAAAAATATTATTGAAATCTGAGAGTTGCAGAAAAATTGCTTATTTATTATAATGTCAGAATATGCATCCCAGAGAGTGTAAGAATATAATAGTATGCAGTATACCAGAGAATATGAGTATGCCCACCAGTTCTTACATAGTCCTCATAGAAATTATTAATCCGAATAGGCACCATATTACTTTATTCATTGCTTCTCACCATGATTACGGAACCTCATCACAAAAACGCATAGCCTTCATAAAGATTTGAACTGGCATATTCTGTTCAAAATTTACCTGTTATGCATTGCAATTTAAAATCTAAGACAGAAAATGAGGAATACCAAGAGATACTTAATGAAAATCCATGCGAGGATGAGGTAATGGGAATTTCCGAGGTAAAGTGGGTAGACATCTAAAACGGAGTAGTCCGAGGTGCTAAGAAAACAATGAGAAAGGTAAACAAGAGAATAGTTACGAAGCCATGGATCACTGGCGATAGAAGCTGGGACAGTTGCAAATTAAGGAAGTATTTAGGAGGAAAAAGGGAGTAATGGTAGGGTATTTGGAGAAGGATTGCGTTGGTGAAAGAAACTTTCGCGAGAAGAAGAGAACACAAGTGCACTAGTGTAGAAGAAGAGATTCAGAATGACTTTGATATTGAGCGCTATGGATGTAAAACTTGGCCTCTCCAGGAAGTAGTTTGGGCATACTTGATCAGAGCATTTTATTCATGTAAATTTGTGGAAAAACCGAGAAAATAAGTTTTATAGAGCGGAAGATGAGGGTGTTTTAAATGCGGACAAGGAATCTATGGAAAGAAAATCAAGGAAATATATAAATTATTACTCGTTATTAAAATAAAGGAATTATTTATTGACGAATAAGTAAATATGAAATCATATCAGTTACTCTAGGAAAGTCTATAAAAATAACAGAAATATGAAATAAAATTACCATTATATAAGTTTAGCACTATCTCATACAGTTATAAAGACAAAAACAAAATATGCTCAACTACTACTTTGTATTTTGAGACATTAAACAAATAAATGAACAGCATTAAGGACAATATTAAAACTGCTTCTCACTTTCGTCTCATTGCGTAAAAGTAAAAAATTAAATATTTTTAACACGCATGATTTCTGTTCATAAGAAATATTATATATTTGAAAGACTGCCTCCAAGTGCACGTGGTGTTCGGATAAGCAGACAGCTTCCATTCATATTCTTCATTTATAGATGAAATTCTCATAAAGTCACCGTCCTTTTTGTTCGATACCATATGATTAGTTAGAAGTGATAGGCTTCGTATACATCCATGATATGAATAATTATAACATTTTCATTGAATAGAGCAGAAGATCATTTATCTGGGATTGTCTAGACTTGATCGATTTCGGGTAACAGATTATTTCTGATAGTGAATAATACCCTAGAAGAAACCTACTAAGAAAGTAAGGATATTTTCGTTAAACAAATATATCTCATTTTGATAAAGCTGTGTAACCTTACATTCCTTTCGCAATTTTACATCACTTCACTCTTTGTAGACCAGCGTGGATTAGAAGGGAAGAGCTACCGGGAGATATTGTGTGATTAAGCCATACTTTCTTCTTTCACACGACGAGTTTACCAGAGTGATATGAAATATCACTCAATGAATAGACAATGAAAAGGATATTGTGGAATTCATGTAAAAGTCTGCATTACTAGATATCTGTAAGGCTATAGAATGATAAACATCTCCACAGTTTCACTAACTCAAAAACAATGAGTGAATATGTAAGTTAGCATCAATTTTCTTTCTCCTCCCCTTTTTTTCCTAATTTGTCGCGTAAGTTTAAACTTCCACTTATCCGATAATTAATGATCAATTACTCTGTGTTCCTCATATCGCCATTAACCGCATAACTGCTCATACATGCTCAGACTGTTAACCTAATAGAATGTCAAAATTATTTGAAATTTTTCGAGCTCAAATAGTCCAATTTGACAAGTCTGGTCCTAAGGTTCTATATTGTTCAACCATCCCAGAATAAAAACGCGAGCGATTTAGGTTTGCGCACCCATACAATCATGCAACTACGACTTGGGGTCAAGCTACATCATTGGTTGGAGAAGAGCGAAAGAAAACACCCTGAATCGTAAATAGCATAAACAGAATGTGCTGTCCCCTCTCCAATAGGTTTGGAGAGGGGACAGCACATTTCCTTTTTAGCTAAAGGCTTCCCAAATCCGCTAATTACACTATCTTTTCTCCTTTCAGGTGTGAACAACCCTAGACGACGGTCAAGGCTTGGCCATGATGAAGGTAAGGACCTTCCCAAGCTCGTACCAAAAACGATTATATAAATTCTTATTAGGATAATAATGATAACAATAATGGGCTCACCCGCTCATATTTTAAAACTCATATTAAGATCGCTTTAGTTTAGAGGAAAGAAGTAACATTTTTTCTATCGTGGAAACACAACCACATCAAAGCGTCACAAGGAGAGGAAAAACTTAATGCCCTTAATCTTAACGGTGGATTTATTAAGCTGGCCATTCAGAAATGCCCTAAAACGTGGCTTTCAGCTTTAGAGATCGTGATCATTTTCATTCGCGTTCGTTCCTTTTCCCTTGAATCTGCAACTTCTGGGTGATTCACACCGGACATGTAAAAGAACTTACGAGATTTTAAAATATACGACGGAACGGAAGCGAAACATAAATGAAGCGCTTCGGGCGGCACTAAAGAGAGGTTTTTTTACAGACTGGAGCGATGCAACTCTCGGAAAGCGCGGTGGTTTAAACTTGAATTCCTGCATCAGAACTCGATAACACTTCAATGAAAGATGAAGAAGAAGATGATCTACATTTACATAATACCCCCGCAAGCTGCCATAAGGGCGTGTGGTGGGAGTTGCCTGGGGTACCAACCATTGTTAATGTAGAAACATTAACCTGTAAATAATGAAAATTCGCAAATGTGATTTTGCGAAATAAGCGATTGTAAAGGTTAATGAAATGTAAATATCCTGGGGTACTTGATTACCAAGACGAGAAAAGACGATAATACAAGGGGATAAATGTAATACACAGCACAATTTGGTGGTTAAAAGTGTGCTACTGCAAAATAGTACTAGGCGAAGATGCCATAGTCATGGTAGCAAAAGAACCAACCTGACTTGACTACTTTATTATGATACAGTAGTTGAAAATCAGATGCAGTAATCTGTACAGTATATACAGCACTTTAAAAGATATCAGTACTGACCAAAATTAACGAATAATAAATTTCCTATTCTAATAGAAAAGATGAAATGATCAAGTGAAGTCAGCTGAGAGAAAAATTGAAGGAAAAGAACCGATGTTGCCATTTCAACGGGAATAAGAGGAGCAACTGGGATATCGGAACGACACAAGATCGACTGCAAAGAACAGCTATTGGATATGAAGAGTGAAAAACAAACACCCGAAGGAGGACAGAGATAACGACGAATTAAGGATGAATGGATCTAATGCTCACACAGACAAACGTTTTCGCAGTGCGAACTCGGGTGTAGCGAATGAAAATTGAAATTCGTCTGCCAATAAAAGCATTATTAGTATTTCAAGAAACTGTAATAGTAACTTTAACGGAGTCACCCGCTGTGTGTGCATTATATTGCAACAATTTCAGAGAGTAAAAATCAGAGTAAATTTCAGAGTGTAAGAGGACGTCTCGGTAGTTTAAGTGGTTAAAGCACTCGGCCGGATATCGAGGGATCCGGGTTCGAATCCTGGTCAAGGCGAATGATTTTTACTCTCTAAAATTGTTGCATCATTATTAGTATCTAAATGTGCAGATTGGTTGACTTCACCTCTCACTTTTTACGCCATTTCCCGTTATAGCTCTCACATTCTTCTTCCGTTTATATTCCTATTTATCTGACATAATCGTGTGTATTTACGCATTCGCACTACATTATATCCTTTTATCTTGCCATCGAATTTATTGCCTCTAGTTATGTCCAAACCATTTATTGCTTCTTTTCCTTATCGTGCTGAAAAATTGCTTCACCTCTTCTACTCTGCTTAATACTTAATCGTTTCTCATTTTTCGTTCATTTGATCTTCACCATCCTCCTCTAGGCGCAGATGTCGAAGACTTCTGTCGATGGTGGTGTTATTCTCTCTTCTTTTATCCCTGTGGTCGAATCTACCAGTAAACCATGGTGTCATAATAATTTTCGGTGCCATCGAAATTTCCTCAGTGTCGCAAGAAAACAAGCACCCTGTGCGTTTCTAGAAGTTTAACTCTTGCCTGAAATCTTCGCGAATCAGGGAGTTCCCATTTGCCTATGTAATGTTGGGCCATATTTATTCCCTCGGGGAATAATGGTATATTATAAGATTCTGCAGGATCTCGCTTTTAAATAAACTGGTCTGTAATTACTGAAGCCCTCTCTATCGCCCCCTTTGTGGAGAGGAGTTTATCTTCCAGTCCTGAGGAATTGAACCTTCTACAATGGACTTGTAAAAAACCGTTTTTAATATGGTGTGATGTCTTCAGCAAGTTCATTCCGTATTCTGGAGGCGATTTCTTCCGGACCTGGAACTTTATTTGATTTTCTACATTTTATTCACCCCACTTACCTAAAGTACACCCTTTTATTAAGGTCTTAAGCATTCCACTATCTCTCAACATCTCCTTCACGCACTTCCTCCATATTCCAAATTCACCTATCAACACTCTCTCTTCTCCCTGCATATTTTTTACTTCGTCGTTTTTCTTCCCATCTGTACAACTGACACCCTCAATATTTCTCCATACTCATACCTCAAAAGCTTCCAAGGTGTTCTCATCCTCTTGTCTCAAATACTAGGGATATTCTCCGCATTTAAGTCTTCACCAAACTGCCCTGTAAGTCTTTACGTAATCTTAATATACTTATTAGTTTCCTTCTTCTTGCAAATGCTTTTTTGCCAACTCTTATTATTTTCCTGATATATCTAAATTTAAGTTTATTTTTCAGAAAAAAATATTATCCAAATATGCGAACTGCTCTTAGATTATTCCCTCCTACTTTAATTTTTAACTTAGCATTTCTTCTAAAGCGGATAAAATAATACTTTGTAATTCCACAGATTTATTTCACAAACACACGACCCGGGTTTCGACGCACAACGTAATCTTCAGGTTCAGGTGAAATAAATCTGTGGAATTACAAAGTATTATTTTATCCGCTTTAGAATGAACCGATTCCATAAAATAACGCCTGAAACCATCGATTATATTAGCATTTCTTCTTCTCGAAAATCTCGTTACTTTGAATTCCTTGTGTTCTTCCATACTCTTCCATCCCATGGGCAAGGATATTGACATGCTGGGAGAACTGTGTGTTCCGATGACGCTTGGAGGTATATGCGTTAGCAGTGGCAATGATAGGGCTTTTGTTATGGTCACCCTAGCTGAGAGTTAGAAGTCAGACGAGTGGTAGTCTACACAGTGAAGCGGTGGATAAGATGGGGCGAGAGAAGTTAGTACGACGCTAAAACATTCATTCCTGAGAAAAGCAATTGAAAACCACTTCAGTTCTATGTACAATAAATTAATATAAGCGGAAAGATACAAATTTGTCTCCATTTTATTAAATTTCTTGCGATGTAATCCTTTTCCAAGTGCGAGGGTAGGCTGAAAACTGATGTACACATGCTTGTTGACCACAAACAAAATGACCTTCAGAAGCACTCCTGATGGCACGTGGAAGTAAAATTCCCCCTCAACACGCATAACACATAGGTCTTTAAATTCATCCGGTGTATTTTGAGAGGCGGAAGTATGGAAACGTGTTCTAGTGCTATGTCAACGCGGCTTTTCTCGAATCCATGACTTGACAGCTGCCTTCACCTCATCGTACGAGCTGTAATGATTACTCTTGAGGTGTCTCTTGAGTTGAGGAAAAAAATATAAATCGCATGGTGCATGATCGAGGGAATAAGGAGGCTGTGGAATCGGTTCATATTTCAGATTTCGCAGAGCCTCTCCAGTTACGCGCGAGGCAAGTGGACGAGCGTTTTCATGTTGCGAGATTATTGTCGTCAGGCTCCTTTTAACGTTCCTTGGATATTTTATATTGTATCTTTTACTAATATTAATATTTTACGCGAAAAACTGTTTTATAAATTTCTTATTAGGAGAGCAATGATAAAATGGAATCGCCCGCTTATATTTTACGCCTTATTCATTAAATGATTTATTTATTAGTAATAATGCTTATATTGTATATTTTTAATACATTCTTATAAAACTGATCGTTTTTGAACCATTTGATTACTTTGTTATTGCTTTCAATGAAAAACTCCTTACGAACTGAAGGATAAGGGACTTGACCATTGCCGCAACTAAAATAATTGTGTTCGGTTTCATTATTTCGGTTAGGTTAAGGTTTCTTTCCAATGGGATCTCGAATTTCCTCTAATTTAATAATGAGTAATGGACCCATAGAAATTATTCCGTTGCCTCGCGAAAGCTATAAGAAAATGATGAGATATTTTACCTTCTTCGCTCTATGGCATGCCCCCAGAAACCACACGTTTAGCAAGAAGAGGTGGAGATTTGGGCAGGAAAATGGGGAAAGGGAGGGGGGAGATTGGAAATCGGCAACAATCACTTCTGGCTGGAGGTCTTTGAATGGATTGACGACTTTTAAAGCTTTTGCGAAGATTGATTCACTCTTAAAGGTTACCTTCGTGATTGACCCCCGGGGAGTGGAGTGGGCTGAGGTCGTTCTGGTGTGTGGGAGAGGGAGGATTGGAGGGTGGTCCGTTTGAAAGGGAAGGGGTCAAGGCGGGTCGTCCTCATGCCCGGTTCTCCCGAATGCGAAAGTGGGGGCGGGGAGAGAGAACGTGAGATAGAGATAGCGAAGAGGAAGAGCCAGGTTATATTCATGGGAGTTGGATGCATCCAATAGTATAGGATTCCTCACTCTTTTCTCATCTGCTCCACCTCAACTCTTCTTCCCCATTTACTCTTTTTCCGCCTCTCCTTATCCTGTTTTCTCGCACACTAGCACATAGACGTCAAATGAGCATACAGCGTTTTCCTTTTCTTCCTCCACTCTCCCCGCCTTTCTTCCACGAATCTCCTCCTCCCACCCTTCCTCTTCCCAACCTTCATGACTTTCTCGAACATGGACGTTGATTTCTGGCGCTGCGAAATTATTGAAGTTTATAACGCTACGTCCAGAGAAGAGTGTCTGCGGGAGATTGTGTGGAAGAATTCCCACTCTTGACGTTGACATCTTAATAAACATTTATGGTACGCCTGGGAGATATTTAGAGAGCGAGAAAGTTGGGCAAGAGAATAAGAGGGGGAGGGAGAGTGAGGGGGGGTTCTCGAGATGCTGTGCTTGGTGAAGTTACAAGCTTCCATCGATGAGTAATGGCAGGGAAATGCCGATCCACACGGATAGATACACGCTTTTCACGCCGTTATATTGTTTAACCTCAGAGGTCGTCATGTATACTCTCATCAACTTTAAATGGATGTTCTCAAATTGAGGTGTTTCATTTGGTGCCACGTAATATAATGAATAGGCAAAATTTAGGGATGGGTTACATTTCTTTAAAAGAATATTGCAATCAGAGTGCTCTGTCGTTATCATTCAGCTCAATTGCTTCGTCATGCTGCAGAGTTTTTTCTTTGCTCTCTTTTGATTATTTTTTGTTCTGCATCATAATGAAAATCTATGGCGAGAAGTAAATCAGATATGCCTTTCAATGCAAAGTTCCCAATCTTTGACACATCATATTGTGCGTAAGCAAATGTTTTTATATGACTAAATCGAGAGTTATTATTTGTACCTATATCATTTTAGGGAGTAGATAAGTACCATCATGAAAAATTCTCTTGTGTGATTACTATTTTGATAGAGGCATTTATCATTTTATCACAAAGGATGTGTACTAAAGTCTACATAAAATATTTTCGTTAATGCTGGATTTTTGGTAGTGAGTCTTTTGGGTTCACTCTGCAAATGCAAAGATTCTTTTAAATTGCCGAATCCTCCAGGAAAATTTTGTCATAAAAAAGAAAGAAATCAGGAAACTGAAAAGTGACTATTTCTTGACTATTCCCTTTTTTGAAGTAAGTATGATTCCGTTTATAAGAATTCAATATTCTTGAGTTAGAGAAAAATGCAGCCATTCAACGGTCTCCCTATTATATCTTGCTAGTTAAGTTGCATTCGCTAAATTTAAGGCAGATAAGATTAGCAGTTTTTCACTGATTATTAAAATTCTTTCAATGGCGTAATAAAATTACAATAAAGCTTGCTCTGCTTTTGAATGCACCACTGACCATCATTTAAATTGAATGGACTTAAAACGACTGGTTTCAAGAAACGCAAAATTCTCGCATACATGCTCATGATGAATCATAATGGTTATTAATGAATTTTCATGAGGGCACTCATCTCCTCTCTGACAAAAATATTCTTACCTTCATGCATTCTTTCTTACAAAGGAACCTATGAAATTACCTCTTTTTTTCAAGAAAACTCTTGTCAACTCTAATGACTGCGTCCATCATTCAGATGGAGCAGGAGGTAACACTGGAAGCTCAATTCCACGACAAATGTAGAAGACCAGGCAGCTAATTAATTTAGGCCTGGAAAATTATGATTGCGGCTCACGGAGGGATGTAAAGCCTCGCCTGTTGGATGGAAAAGACTAAACAGGGAGCCAGATAACAAAGGAAAACCAGTAAGTAGGGCAGGCGACGGTGAGGTCATTTGCGCTATTATAAATAGGTGGGTGTTGGTAGAGATATCCAGGGAATGGAGAAAAGGCGACGAGAAATTCAGCATTAGCCTACTATTAACCCAAGGAGCCAATTGAATCAAAGTTTAACGCCCCATTCGACGTCCGGTGTACTCCCTTTTGAAGTGCTCTCTACTTAGAACCCAAGCAGGAATCGGAATACCATTAAAAAATCATCCCATCGTCGGGATTAAAAGCTGAGCCCCCGGGAAGGTAAACCAGTATATATTAATGAATTTATCATAGCAACTAAAAAGTGTTTTTAGTTTTATAATGCATTGTTATGTTGATTGACCAGAAAAGGGCTTGGTTTCATCTTTCCTGGAAAAAAGGAATCTGGAGTGACTGCTGCCTCATTAACTGACATGAAGCTGTATTTTTTACAAACATTACTCTTAGGTTTACGTATAAATGTATTGGTAAATAATTTTTCATTTGAAAACACTTTAGGGACAATTATGGAGCTTTATTCTATTGAAAAATACTGTATCCATTTCATGAACATTTTCAAATGCCATGTTAAACTATGTGTGATAATTCTATCAATGGGGTTTGAGGCAATATGTATCAATTTTTGAGATTATTACATGATATTTCATATTACGGGCTTGTTTAGGTAATTTTCTTCAGGGTTTATTTCAATTTTCTCCGTTGTATTTAAATATGTTGGGATGAGTAAAGAGAAATACAGAGAGACTAATCTGAAAAAAGACGCCAACTCACATATATATTTTAAAATTTATTTAAGGCCATATGCAGCAAAAGTACCCAGTTGCCTTTACGTAGGGTTACCTGTAGATATAATTATCAAAGTCTAGAAATTAAGAGCATGATGGTGAATTTACCCGTTAACGCCAAATATGTTCCTCTGTTAGGTTGTCTCAAAAAATATTAAAATGAAAATCGAAATAAAGAAAACGGAAATCATGGCATGCGGAAGAGAGACATTTGACCCAACCTTGATGAGAGGAATTACAAGTGCAATCTTTTATTAACCTCCGAAGCAACATCGGACGGGAACATTAAGTGATGTAGCAAGAGCTAAAAAAGTTCTAATGATCAAGATACTTCTGCTATGATCAAAGAAGTAACGGTAAAAAACAAGGAACCTGTAAGCCCGTTTTGGAATGCTGCAATCTTTGTATGGGGAGAGTGGTCCATCGAGTTACCAGGGGAGGGAAGAAGAGGAGCTCCCGAGCATTAGTGCTGAAGGTGAATTTTGAAAATAATATTTACAGTTAATTTAAGAAATGAACAAGTAAATGGAGATGCAGAAGAAGATAAGGAATACATTTTTAAAATGAGTACAAGGCATCTTATGGCATTAACTTTGTTAGGAGCATAATAGAATGGGAAAGAACTCTCGAAGAAGATTAGTGGCCATATGCATGAGTAAATAAGTAGGTAGGTTTAATGTAAGAGCTTCCAGGGCGTAAGAGAGTATTTCATAGCGAGAAATAGATTAACGCAGCCAACCAATCGGGGGATTAAACGACTAACTAGTGAATACCAGGTCATCTCCTTAAGCATAATAACCCTGACTCTAGTCATCGCGATGTATTTTCCCCCAATGTATACATCTCTGACCATACTACAGAAAAAAACCTTGCGGTAATGTGCCAATTCAAAAGTTGATGATTCTTGCGCTTACAGTAAAATTCAATCTGATAATTTTCGCAATCTTCCTCTCTCTCGACCGGGCGTGGGTTCCCTTTTCCATAGTTCTTCCGCTTTAGGCCCCTCCATCCTTCAGTTTATTTCTCCTACGCCTATTGAATCTCGACACTTTACCTGACTCGGAATGTTGAGTCCCTTATTCCTGGCCGATTTAAACAAGAAAGGGTAATGGCAACAAAGAACTCGAAATCGTTTGGCGCCTCCAAGCGATATTGCGTTCGTCTCGGCAGCACTCATTTCCATTGTTCCTATCCTGTTTCTTTAACGGCACTCTATGGCAATTAGATGATATCACTCAGAAATTATCATTTTCTTGAAATGGCACCCAAATGACTCCCCGTATTTCCTTGTAAGGAGTGAGAAGGCGCATTTAGCCAGAGCACTGCAGAAGCACTATACTTAGTCACACCGCCACCTTGCAATCATTTCGAGTTTCGGTGAAAAAAAGTGGGCGAAAGCTGGATGGGCCTTATTATAAAAAGGAAAATATTTGAGCTCCGGCTAATTAACAAAACTCATCCCGGCATTTACGGCGAGTCATCCTGACCCTCACTCTCACGCTCTGTCCGGGCTAAATGGCAAGTGACGCGCTTTCGGGGAGGAGAATCCTCCCAGAAATTGGACAAGGGACGAGGGCTGGAAAGAAAAAGGGTTCTCAGGGTCAGGGGGACTATGGAGTGAGTCGGGGGGGACAGAGAGGGAGGTGGGGAGGACGCAAAAGTGTCGACCAACGAACACTCTCCCGAAACCGTACGCACAAATAAGGGTTGTGGAAAAAAATACAGTAAGCGACCCGTGAAACGGACTTTTGGGTCTCTCTCTCATCCTTCCGCCTCCCTTGTTGGCGTTTCGGCTGCAACTAACAACGCAACGAAACAGGTTTAAAAAGCCAAGCTGGTGAAAACGCATCCGAAAAGCTGGATTGGGCTGCAGGAACTTTTTCTAGACGAGAGGAGTTTTAATGGAAGCAGTGAAAATGATGGGAGCGGCTCAAAGGTTGAAAGACCAAAAGTTTTGTCTCACAGACGTGATTGGCTGGTCAGACGACGTCGTACGATCAGCAATTGACAGCCCGAAGACTTTTAACATTGAGAGAATGAGGAATTCCTCGTCAGTCTTTAGTTTCTCGCGTAAAGCTGATGGTACAATTATAATGAATGAGGATCAATCTGCTTCCAGAAGAATGCAAAAAAATGTATCCTAAAAATCTTGATCAGAATCTACGTATTTCATGTATATTAATATACTCTACATTCACAGAAATGTCCAAACACGCACACACACACAGGACTATACACTCTGAGGAAGGCGATTTTTGCAGTGGACACATAATCAGTGAACATGTGTCCGTTTGTGTTTTATGTTAAAAGAGTCTCACACTCACAAACACACACACATGTAAATATAAAAAATATATATATATGCGGGTCGCGGTGGTCTAGTGGTTAGAGCGTTGGACTACTGACCGGAGGGTCCCGGGTTCGATTCCCGGGCAAGGCACTCTGAGCACCTGCAGCTCCACCCAAGCTAGTTGATTTTTCGGGTACCATATCTTTCTGGGAAACCATAACCGGCACAGGAAAAGGAACTGGCCCTCCTACCCTGATGTGTGATTATTCACACGCCGTCGGGCTTGGTACATGGGTGAGCTCTACCATCACCTACTAAACCGACCTTCGGGTTTATTACTGTGTTTATGGTTAATATATATATATATATATATATATATATATATATATATATATATATATATACATATAAATGTGCACATACATACATACCTCTATATATATCTGCACACACACCTACTTTTCGACCACTACTCTCTCTCTAACCTATGTCTCTCCCCGATTTCACCAACAACAATGAAGTAAGGGTTCATGAGTCCAAACACATCTGGTCCTTCCAGTCCTACCAACCCCAAGGTCTCAAAAATATATAAAATCCATCATGCATATGTATTTAGCTGTGTGTGTGTTTATATAATACATATAATAAATATACATATATGTTATGTATATAATATGTAATATTACACATGCACACACACATACATAACATATCCCTCTCCTTTTTCTAAACCCAAACTGATCGTTGTATAAATAATCATTTTCATTGCTCTTAACTTCTTACTAACCATCCTAATTATTTTTCCCGCGAGCGAAATCAAATGTATTGTTCTGTAGTCTTCACATACATTTCCCCTGTTTTTTCGGAATAGAGGCCAACACTGGTCTGACGAAACCTCCCGGCCAACATTCTCCCTAATAAAGCGATCTACGAATCAGTCCCTAAAAACTTTTCCTCCCACGTTTTATTAACCACCAAGTAGTTCCGCGGGATTGTCGTCTACTCCCACGGCCTTATTTGATTCAATTTTCTTATTGCCCTTTGTATATCGCCACGAAGTATGCCTGGTCCTAACCTATCTTCAGTTAAATCATATTATCATCTTTAATATCTAAATGTACTGGCCTAATGTCTTTACCATATCGTTTCTATATACATATATTACATCCATTTCTCATGCATCTTCCCTGGATCAATATACAATTTTTCTTTAATTGCTTGCGCGAATTTTCCCATTTTACTTTATCGCAGAGTTTTAAACTTCCTGTATAATATGCCAATTCCATCTTTCCTCTGGAAACGTCCCATATCTTCGCACTACGTCTTCCACCACACTACTATTTTTCCGACTCAGTTTATTATTCAACTATTTATATTTTGCACCACCTAACTCCGAAATTACAAACTAATGTTTTCTTCTCTTGTCTATCTTTCTAGGTATTTCCTCCGTTATCCATGATTTTCCTGCTTTTTTCCAATGATTTCGTTTGAGACTTTCGATATCCTTCTTTTTGATATGTTCCTATTTTTCTTCTATAGGACCCCGCTCTCTTTCCTCACTCAAGATTTTCTCTACAGTCTGCAGGTACTCGTTTCTTTTTGTTCCGGCTAATGCTTTTGCATTCCATTTCCTCATCCGTCTTCCGTTTTATCCTTTTTAATCTGAAGTTACACTTCTTTGTTTCTAAATTATGTTCTGAATCCGTATACTCCACCGGGAAACTGCGCATTAATCACTGTTCTGCTCAAAAATGAACATTTTTTTGTCCAAATTTATTCCCATCTTTCGTTCATCTAAATCTACATAATGCCCAGCAAGCCGGCGCAAGGGTGTGCGGCGGGTGGTGTTAAATCACCAGCCATGCATGCACAATCACAGCTCTACACAGCTAGCTCGATGATACCTTCAGACGAAGTTAGTCACCACGAAAAAAGCTACTTCGGTGGTTACAGCCAAGCCTACTCGCAACGAACGTTAATTGTAAAACCACTGCTTTGATATAAGTTGTCACGGTTTGAGATTTTATAAAGGTCTTGGTTGAAAACAAAGGGGTGACTCAAAATAACAGTTTAAATCAAGCCATTTCCTCTTTTCAGTCTGGAATTAACAGATAAATGATTTGAAATGAGACTCTCTGGTTTTGAAAAACAGGCTATTTCATTGTACTGTGTAACCCATTGGTGATTAATATTTTTCAGTCCCAGACTAATTAGATAAGTGATTCTATGGTAGGTTTGGATTGAGACTTTTGAGACACTTTGACCATAGAGTAACCAACCAAAATGTGGTAAGCACAGTGTTCAAGTAAAACGCTAATTAATGGTTGACTTGAATTACGAAAATATTTACTTTTTCAAGCAGAGGAAATATTTTTAAAATCTTATATTTTCATGAATGCCTTTTTGAATGAGTAGTGCTTGCTTATTTACTTATGTGAAATGCCTACAGTAATATCCTGCCTATTTCATCCCTCGTAAGAGCTTCATGGGATTGGCGGAAAGCCTTGTCTCACTTGAAATCCCTCGGCCAGTAGAATGGGTACTACTGGTGTTCCAATTTACAAAGTAATATAATTTATCTCTTGTCAAGAACCACCATTTTCAAATTCACCATTATTACTGGTTATAGTAAGAAAAAATGTGCGTCTACGAACTACTTTTAAATTATCCAAATAACTGAATACTAAAATAATTTCTTTCCAATGGTATGCGTCCTGCGGTATGGTATGGTATTAGTCGCACAGTTTACGTTGTCAGATGTATCTCAAGTGATTAGCTATTCTTTTGCGGACATCCCAACTCCTGCGTGGAAACTTCAGATCCGCAAACCCTACCTCCGGTCAACCTGCGATGTCTTTCCACTCCATATTCTTTGTCGTAATAGGCAGGAACTCCAACGCCGTATGACCGCACGGGGTTCCTCTCCAACCCACCTCTTCCTTTCCATAATTCCTGCCTAATTATCCACCTATCCTTAACGTCGCAAACAACCACAGCGGAGCAGCCCCTCCCCATTCAATGGTAACCACTACCGCGAATTTTGGGCACTCCGACGTCCAGCGCAACCACATTGCTACCGATTCACCGCACTGCCGCCACTGCCCTTAACAGGGCGGATGCGGAACAGTCAGCTAGCTCTCGTCGGAAAATAGCAGGTATCTTGATTTCGTTCTGGTTTGAAAACTTTTTTGCTTCGAATCCCACCCTTCTCTCTCTCCCTCTCTCCCCCACCCGTAGGCGGAATTTTGGGGGCGGAGGAACTGGAATACTAAAGAGGATTTTTCTTTTCTTTCATTTTATAATGAGAAGTTTCTGCTCGTTATTTCCGTCTTCAAAAAAATGAGAGAAGAGAGGGATGGTTAAAAAATCTTGCTGCACATACACGGAAAAAATCACTCACCTTGGCATTTTTTAGGGACACGTTTGCTTTCATCCCAAACTCAATTGTTTCTGCGATAAATTTGCTCCTTCTGTTTCTCCATGATATTCTCGGAAATCCGATCACAATTGTTATTTATCTCAACCGTTTATCCTTTGTTTTCGGACAAGAGAAGTAGTTGCGTTCCTTCGCCCCGGAAGCAATTCATCCAAGAATGTGACACCACGTGTGTAATAAGAAAGAGTTGGCGCTCGGATTAAGCGTTGAAGAAATAATTCTCGAATGACATTCTGAGATTTCTATCGACCTCCATGTTGGACGTTCTACTTGAGGAGTCTGTTCAAGTCAGACCTTGAAATGGAATGAATAAGGAAGGCATGAAAAATATTTTTTTGTTCCCGAAAAGGTGCTTGTACTAAATAAGTTGATCCAAAATTTGTAATTCGACAAGCACTCAGGTTTATAAGTACGAAAGGAATGCCTATGATCATTTTAAATTGGGAACGTAAAATATTTACTGGTAAAGTAATTTTAGTGGGTCACGGAAATGAAAAAGATCTAAATTCACCGAATCTATGTATGCAGAATGATTAGCTAATTTTCATATTTGAGCATGATCATCCTCGAACTTTTCTCTTGATTCCCCTCGAGTATGGACGCGGGAATATTTCAAATAGGATAAAAATAGTATCAGCAAATAAATTGGATTATGATCAGTTAAAAGTTTAAACAGTAAGTAAGCGACTCATACTTACCGACCTCACTGTGAAAATGTTATGTTACAGCTTTTCCCAAAGATGCTTTGATGATAGGAATTTTTTTGATCCAGCGAATTGTTTTCTGAATGGTCTTGACATTATAGGTTCGTATTGGACGCTGAAAGTGTTAGTATTTGCAAAAAGGAACTCTAGAGGAAGTCGATGCTGTTAATGCTATCGATGCTATACTACATCATGGTGATATATAATATAATCGTAAGAAGACTTTTGAAGTTATGCAATGCTCACTAACGTAGATTATTAAATTTATTTTAAGAAATTATATAAATATTTTCTATGCACATAATATGCTTATATGCACGTAAAGCACACCGAGAATGTAGCATTATCGAGGAAGTTGTACCTCCGAATTGACCGTTTCAATTGGAAAATGACGGGATATTTTGGCTTTTAAGGTAATATTAAGTTGTATGAAGAGCAGAACAAGTTTTTAAATGCAATGTAACTTTTTAAGTAAATATTGAAACTGACATGAAATTCAACCCCTGTGTCATGATATTAATGATTTGCATCAATTCGTATGTGCATCTTTCTAGATCTTTACGTTCTCCTATCTGAACGTGTGCTATCAATACAGGTTTGATATTTCCCGACTTTTTGATAGGTTACCATTTTTTAAAAATACTTGTATATTCACGAAAATTGGTGAGTTTTTGCTTTGATATTCCATTATCAGGAATCGATTTGTTCTTTAAGTTTTTGGTTAAATTGATTCATTTGTGCAAAGACGCATCTCGCAAATATATATTTCAATAATATACGCTACGTTTGTGCAGTTTTTATGTTCTAAAAAATGAGGGACTTCTAAAAGAAAGGAGAAATATTATTTGAACGACACATTTGAAATGATAATGTCACGAATTTTGCTGAAATTTAAGTCCTCGCCCAAAAGCGTTTACTTTCTAATTTTACGGCAGCCATTCATACTATCGTACGGTGTAAAACTCATTCAAAAACTCACTCAAATAATAAAACATTAAAGTAAACCTTTCATTAAAGTAATTTCTCAATCCATACTTTCAATTAATATTTTTATTTAAGATCCCATCCTTGAAAGGATCATCTCCGTATTTTACCTGCTTTTGTATTGATTATACAAGTCTCGTATCTCAGCTGGTCGCTGAGGATATTCTGTAAAAAAATCCTAATGCTATCGTTACGTTGAAACTACATCAAAATGTGTTCGATAATCCAGTAAGTACACGTAGGGATTTAAAGAACCGAGAATACCCCTGGCTTAATCTACTCTCTGTAATTATATGATTTTACAGAAAAATCTTATAGGGGAGGAGGAATGTAGAAAAGTATTAACAATAGTTCTGTCATTGAGAAGTTCAACCCAAATGTGATCTCCTTAATATTTTATGCAAAGATGAAGCGCATTGTCACAAAAAATGGTAAATAAAATTTTAACTTGTAACATCTTAAAGTATGTCTGAACTTAAAAAAAGATGGCATTTTTTCTGAGAAATTAATAGTCATTTTTCAAGGTTTCAAAATGCTTAATGATCTACGGATCTGTTGATAGTTTGAATTTTGGATTGATTTCACAACAAAATGGATCGTTTTTGGTTTGTATTTAGCAAACGACGCCATTTTTGTGGATTTAATCAAAGCGTTTCAATGTATTACCAAATGCTTCCTAGATAAAAACTGGCAATGCCTCTTCCGATTGGTGAAGTACCTTCTTAATTTCATATACCTACCTGTCTCTTGGCCACGAAACATGAGAATGTATAGTCTGTCGATCATATTATTACAGTTCTTTGATTCAAAAGGTTAATTAATAATTTTCTAATTGATGAGTCTCCCTGTCGGTAATGTGTTCTCTACTGTAGCGTACGAGGATGAAAGGCCCGGAGCATTTAAACAGGGTTATCGCATACGAGCTGGTTAATGGGCTGCTCTCCGCTCCAAACTCCAAGTAGCTGAACTTATAAATAGAATGTTTTCATTTCTTTACATTTTTATCCATTTAAACTTGATTTGTGAAATTTCACTAGTTTGTATTAAACAACTTTCCAATAAGTGGTAGTATAATTATTTTTGTAAAACATGATATCTTAAACATTCTCACCCATGTATATTTTATTTTGTGCGTCATAAACTTATCAAGGGTAGGTATTTCCTGGTGAAATACTCATGGAGTAATTCAAGGTGAAACTCGGGTAGTGATTATGTTCTCTTAAGTATTACTCAAAACGTTTGATGGGACTTAGCCAATAGTACACCGAGCCTTAAAAATTCACTGATGATGTTTAATTGTAGAGTTAAAGTTCTTGTTTCTTACACCATGACATTTTAATTTTTTTTGTCCTTTAACATACCTAATATTTGATCATGCTCATGTGTTCTTTGTAGGCTTATGTGCCCTCAAAAAAGATTTTAAAAATCAGAATCTAGGACCCTTTAGGCATTTTACGTACACCAATCATCGAAGGATGTACACGTATCGTTCACCCTATTGTACAGCAGCCTCGCACACTTCTGTAATAACACTAGTCTTCAAGATGTATGGGGAGATTGGTTTGTGTTCATACTTAAATATATAATTACACAGGTCTCATTCAAGGTTTCAAAATGCATTACTTTGTCGCAAGAGCTCAATTACTGGCGATACTTGTTTTTCATTCGTTTTGATGCGCGAGTAACCTTGTGTGTTTGAATAAGATTTTGTGAAGGTTTTATAGAAAATCTTAAAAATCGACAAATTTAAAACTCTAAGCTAACCTTTCCATTCGTTCATCAATTTTCCTTTCTAATATTACTAATGAACATTCTCTTTCTTCTAGTTAAAATTGACAACTCCTAATACATACGAGTAATCGTATATAAATTTGGGAACGAATTAACTAAATGAATGTGTGCAAATTCTCTAGACAAGTGATTGCTCTTCCGAGTAACTCTTTCCCCCTAATCCCTGATTTGTTTCCTTTAACCCTCCGCCCTCTGTAGTCTCTTCGCCTTCTGCCCGCCCCCCCCCCCCCCCGTCTTACTGTTTCTTGTTCAACTTCCTACTTTTTTGAAGTGCAGCACCCGCCATCACATCAACGTTTGATTATGAAATTCTTCTCCTCCATCTTCTTCTGGATGAAAAAATATAATTTGCGAGAGTAATATCGTACTTGAACGCACCCGCTCCCCTTCCACTCGCCACCCAGCGGGGAAAAAAAGACAGCGGAAACCACTCTTTCACGGTTTCAATCGGTGAAAATTTATCGTCCTTGCTCCCTTCGAGAGACATCTTCCCTTCGAGCAGTTTAAAACCAACGAAATTAAATGCATGTCCATGTGGGAGCATGTGTTACAGCCAAGAAGAATTTTCCTAGCACCAGCTCATGCAAATTTTAATCTCTAGGATGTCCTCTGGTGTCAGTTGTGCCGGCAAGAACAATAATGGAAAATATCTTTCCATTTGCACATGATGCAGAGGACATCGTGAAAGAATTTATAAATTTCTATTTGCTTGAAACCGCGGAAATCCCCGTGATTGTCTATTAAAAACTCATTTAATGTTTATATTTGTTCTTCACCTTTCTAATTGGCTAATGAAACAGGACTGGTGGCAGTGAAAATTCCCTTAAAAATATCTTGGTAGAATCAAAAATCTTTTCAAGCTCAAGGGATTTTAATGATGTGTGCAGAAATTGCAAGTTTATTGAGGCCTGCACAGGGAATTTATTCAATGAGAATAGATTTTGGGGATGGTCTGAAATTCTGGAGGACTTCCTCTTGATGTCAGGCTCATCGGTAATCTGTTTCCCCTCTTCCATCAAAACTATACTACGGCGTTTCTTTCTTCGTTTCTCGTCCGTCACTTGCGAATTCCCTTTCTTCTCTCTCTCTCTCTCTTTAACCCTCTCTGCCGCTACATCCCCAGGCTTTTTAATTTCGTTTTAATCTTGGCATCGGCCCGACAATCTTCCATAGTACTTGCCCCTCCTCCTGCTACTCCCTCGGCTCACCTCCCCTCTTAACCCATACCCTTCCATGTTCATCTTTTCTTTCAATTTTTTTCTCCCCCATGAATACTGTGTTAACGTTAAAAACGGAAATTTATTCCTAAAATTCTAATGACATTTTACTTTATCCGCAAGTGTGGTAAATGGGATTATACAGAAGTGAACAATAACCTACCAGTTACAATGGATATATGAATATGGAGAAAAGGATAAATTTTTTAGTGGTGATCCAGTATTTTTAGGTAAATCATCTCAATCATCAATCTCAAAAACCATCATTCGATCTCGAAATCACTTGATTTCGTAAAATGGGGCTAAGTAAAATAAAATTCGTTTGTTCAACGCGGAGGATAACTAAATATTTACTGCAGCTGAAGGTTTTTATAATTTTTAATTACGCTAATCCTATTGTAGACTAGGTGCTTATTGATATATGACAGAACACACAATACTTTCCATCTTATCTGATCTAACAACGTTGATTTTCGTTCTCTATTTAATTTTTGTGAATATCGATTCATTTAAGTGTTTCAAAATACATATTTTAAAATTTAAAACTCTGCATAAACTTTTCCGAAGTACTTAATACTGCTATCTTTATGGCTGCATATTTTTCCTATCTGTTCGATGACAAAATCTTTCTTTAATTCCCAAATATTTTAGATCCAAATTTGTTTATTTGTTGCCTTATAGAATAGAGATTGTGTTTTAGATTGGTTTGTCCAAGAATCATCCGAAGTATTACTGCATTTTAAGGAAGTCGGGAGTATAATATTTACTATAATATACTAGTACCCTCTGAAAATTTCAAAATGTAGTACTCATTGTATGATAGCATATATACTAACACTCTTGAGAACATTTTCATCAGCTTTTATGCACGATACGTACATGCATTAATCGTGACTGACAAAGAAATAACGATAAATTCGATAACATACTCGATAGAGGTACAAGTACATTCTTTGTGTATATTCGATAGAGGTTCCTATGCATTTAATGAAAAATAAAAATAGGTTCAATGGATATTTCCATCATTAGAAATTGTAACGATTAAAAAGAATAAAGAATTCGTACACGAGTATGATTTCTCCAAAAGCAGAGAATATTATCACTAACCCTATCATTTCCATCGTCAATTCCAATATAACAGTCGTCGAACCTATTAGGTCGAGCGTTTATCTCATCAGGGCTGTATCCAGAGGGTTCTGGGTTGAATTCAGAGTGATGACTTGACCATTTCTTTAGTCTAGCGATGTTTCTTTTAATCAGAATTTCCTGGGAAACCGGAGGTGACACAGGAAAACTAACTGGTACTCCTACCGTAATGTTGGAATTCCAATTTACGTATGGCTTAGTGGGTTCCGCCCTGACCTGTATAGACCAGCCTTCGGGTCGGTTATTGTACTTAACGGGATAATACATCATGGTTGCTGCGAGTCACGATATAGGTAGTGCGTTAAAATGATTATAAGGAAAAATTAATATTTTATTCAATCCTGAGTTGGCAAAGAGGCGGTTCACTGGAAAGAAAAGCCTCTTCTGATAATAATAAATTAATTAAACGAGCTTTTTCCTTCGTGTTTATCGACTAGAAAGATTTTGTCATGCATTGATAGTGTTCTTGTCTCTGCGTGATCCTCCAGGCATGAAACATCGTCAATCCCTACTTGCTTGTTAACACCTTTCTATAGAGGTCCCTAACTACTATAAACTTTTCAGACCACCCACGTAGATCTTCGGACGCATTTATGAAGTCTTCAAAACACCACCAGGAAAGCAATGAAATGATATGAATTCTTGATTACTTCTCATTTTAAAATCTTGAAAGGTCGTAGGTATTTGTTATTACTAACCGAAGGTCTTCGTCAACCCCTTCCACAAGTTCACTTGGAAACGTCACTTTAGCATATGCATTGACCCCTCCCCATTCTTAACACTCTTCAAGTTCGTTGTACATACTCTCATTTAACTCTCATACTTGTTGCTTCGTAGTTTTTCCAGATTTAAATATTTATCATTTTCTCCATTCTCTATTCTACGATAATTTTTAATTTTTCCCGTTCCCAATTTACGTACTATTTGCATCCGATTAATGAATGACTAAAGGCCGTTTTACGCGATTCTTACTTCAGTTACTGATATTATTTCTGGAATCAGGGCGCTCAAAATTGGATACAAACTTGGTTATATGTCTCCGATGAACCCTGTTGCACAATCAAATGCAACTTACGATTTTCTATTTCTGCGCATGCAGACATGCTTTTGCTTTGTGTTCTCGGTTGCCCCGGTGTTTACGCTTCAATTCCAACAGGCATTTAGTAATCATCATGTCAGATTTCATCAACAGTTGATTTCGGTATTAGTATGCTAAGATTAATATAGTGTTTATAACTTTTTTTTGCTAGTAAGTAGCATGTATTTATAAAATACCTTCTGGTTTCCCTATGGAAATATCCAAATGTAATAACTATTTTAATAAATTAACAAAGTACCTGGGTAACAGTTAAAGTTTACTTGCATGTATGGCAGGTTTACCATTAAACTTTAAAACGTAATTTTCAGCATTTAAAATTCTCAGAAATTTATTGAAAAATGCCTTCTGGTAAATGTGGAAGCTATCAAATTGGAATAAAAGGAAAATCCCTAAGGAAAAAAATGAAAATTCAGTTTAACTTGTAAAATGCTTATGACAACGTTATTATATTTTACTCAATAGTACGGATTTTCACTTCCTAATCTAATTCCAACCTTGTTATTAACATGTCCTTCTCTTTATTTTATTGCGGTATATGTTCAAATAAAATTCACAGAGGAGTATGATATTCAGGAAGAGAGGCATTCAGGGTGAGGAGTGACTATACAGTTAGTGTTTTGTCCTCGCGAGAACAAGGGCAAACAGAAATCTCCACTGTCTCCCTTTTGCATCCAGAGTTTTTTACCACTCTGCAAATTGGATCAAGGGTTTTTTTCTTGTTGTTCTTTAGTTCTGTTGAGAAAACCCCATATCTAATATTTCTGCGCCCTTTCGGATAGACATGGAACAAATAACTCCATTGCGTCATTTGCTGAACGAAGACAAATGGTTTCCCTTCGTTATCCTTATGAATTGGTGAGAAACGTTTCAGTGGACTATAAAAGACAGTATTGTAAACCCGGTATTTTACGTAAATTAGGTAGATCATATTATCATCATTATTAGACAAGAAATCATGTGTGGCCAAACCGTAGTGATAAATACGATTCGTTCCAAAACCGTTAAGAACTAGCTGTCTTGTAACTCTTAGGGAAGCGTGGTGAAGAGAAATCCAGTGCCGAAATTAGCGTGTCATAGACGAAGCAAGCCGAGGGGTCCCTTGTAGAAAATCCCTTCTGCTGGTTAACGTGCACTGTCCATGAAGTCTCCAAATGCCCATTATTTGGTGATCAGAATTCTATGTAAATGTATTCAACCTCGCCATATTATGAATCTCAGGCCTCGTCGTAATAAAGAAATCAAGTACCTATACACCGCTGTGTTCCGATCCCCATAATGGTTCTTTCTTTTGTCTTTCCCAATTGCTCTTGATTCTAACGTGATTACGTTCACTTGTGAGTGTGCAATTTTGAAATCCTAATTATTACCTGCTCATGTATGCGCGACGGATAACTTGTCATCATCATATTTTCTCTTATCGCAAGAATTTTGAGTGATTCGGAGGAGTACTGAAACCGTCAGGTGCAATTAGTTTCACTCGTATTATGGGCAATAGTTGCGTCTACGACTTACAGGTTAATCTGTATTTGGCGTAGATACATATCTCATT